>OX387316.1:5598098-6141151 GCA_947562085.1 Eudonia lacustrata
AAATTTATTTATTTATTTATTTATTTATTTATTTATTTATTTATTTATTTATTTATTTATTTATTTATTTATTTATTTATTTATTTATTTATTTATTTATTTATTTATTTATTTATTTATTTATTTATTTATTTATTTATTTATTTATTTATTTATTTATTTATTTATTTATTTATTTATTTATTTATTTATTTATTTATTTATTTATTTATTTATTTATTTATTTATTTATTTATTTATTTATTTATTTATTTATTTATTTATTTATTTATTTATTTATTTATTTATTTATTTATTTATTTATTTATTTATTTATTTATTTATTTATTTATTTATTTATTTATTTATTTATTTATTTATTTATTTATTTATTTATTTATTTATTTATTTATTTATTTATTTATTTATTATATTGGCATACACAACAGGTAACAATCAAATAAAAGTAGAAAACAGAAATTACAATAGATTAAAACTAGATCGAGACCCAAAAAACGAATCTACAGCTTCATGGAGTGCATTCTGTCCTAAAAAAAAACAAAATAAACAACACAAATGGGTGGACTGATTTAAACGTTTTAATAAGGCTCTACACCAGAGCGCCCAAAATTTGAATGTTTCCATAAAAAAAAACAAAAAACTACCCAACAAATCGTAAGTTAAGACGGTGAATGGTGAAAAATAAATAAATAAACAAAATACGTGACATGAATGACTTTTCCCATCGAGAACTTAACGCATACGTGAGGGAAAAAAGGTGTTCTTCTTCTCCAAATATTCACTTACTTTGTATCTATTGCATACGTAATTGTACAATTCAAATTGACGGTAATATTGTGCGGTCAAATGTGCGCAGACTGTTTCATCATATTTGCACATACTTAACAACGCGTTCAATAACAGCCAAACAGTAAATTATTCTATATTACATTCTATTCGTAGTGCATCGCGTGTAGATATATTAATCGCTTCAATGAACATACAATTATTCGTCATACATAAGTACTCTGTTAACTGGAGGATGTTTTTAACTAAAATATCAATTTGGGATCGCTAACGCACGGAACAGATTTTATTGGCAAAACGTTTGTCCTTCTTCTCAACTGACTGCAAATGATGGTTAGGCGCACTTCTTCTGGAATCATGAACTACCTACTGAAGAACTGGCTATCTTTTCGCTTATCTCATAGATCACAACAGTGTGATCACAACTTCTATTAATGTTGTTATGGTAAGGTAGTCAGTAATGCAAACAACAGGCCCTATCACCAACCAAATCGAGTACAATAACATACAACCCCCGCTGGGAATCGAACCTCTGAGTGTGAAAGTCATTGCACCACTAGACCGCTGGTCTGAACAGCCTGCGTAGGCGTTTCAGACCAGAGCAAACAAAGATTCTCGTTTTAACCTTACAATAAATACGCTTAGTAGCTTTTAAATTTCACCTACACTTTCATCATACATTTTTTATGTCGCCGTGCCAGTCTCCGTTCCGCCGACGCTGCATACAATTTTGATGATGTTTGCTCAAAATAATATACATGCAGTAGGTAAGCTTCAAACAAACGCGCTCGACAACAGCGCACACATATACAACCTCTCACGGACACGGACAGCTGCGCTCGGACTGGTTAAGAGGGCGCCCTCCGTAAGTGATAAGACAGTGTCATATATTTTATTTGAAATGTCTTCGTTCATATTTATTTGATGCCGCGCGGCCATACTAATTTTGTGTGCGGAATTTAACGTGTTAATTTGAAAAATAATAATTTAAAAAACCGCTCGATAAATCCAAAATGTGAGACGGACGATTTGTAGTTAGGGTTGCCAACAAACTTTCAGGAAATTAAAGTAAATCTATCACTAACTAGTATAAAAAGGTTTTGAAGAAAAAATAAAGTATTTTAAAGGAATATTCCGTTCACACGTTCCGTGCACGCATTAGTCGGAAATAACGTATTTTCCATACTTAATTTTTATTAAAAATAATAAAGTATGGGGATGGAAAATAACGTAGGATACGTTATGTTAAAGTATGGTTTGCAACCCTACTTGTAGTTATGACATTGGTGATTGTTTAGACATAATTAGAGGTAGGTATAATAATTTAGATGAACTATTAACATATCAACTAAACGCCGCCACTCGTTTTCATTATTTTTGCATAACTTTAAATGATATTGTAGAAGAAACTGTAGTGTCTTATGAATTTATGGGTCAGACTAATTGTAAACACGTTCCCTTTGATAATAAATATATTTAGTTTATGTAATACGGTAGTTTTTTCATCATATATCAACTTAACCGTGACTACACTTTTGGTTTTTTTTGGTTGGCGCACCCTTAAAGAATATGCTCCGAGATTCCGTAGCTCGAGCGCGATATGTATTCGCTTACCTTCTGGTGTTTTTATTTTGTGATGTTTGCGTCACTTTAGCTTCGCCCACTAGCGCCTAACCTTAAAATTTTGGCATATTTTGCAGAGGAAAGCCTACGTGAAAACGAAATTTTTAACGGCTCTACACAGAAAGAAGGTTTTAAGGTACTGTTTAAGACTTGTATGTCGATCAAAATTTCGAGTAAGAGAATAACAAAATATCACAGGACCTTTATAGTGGGACAGTTTCTTTTTATTATGCAAACGGGGATTGCATGCCTTCATCACAGCATATGCATGATGGACGATACTGCCCAAGGCATATAACCCGGAATCTTTCACTATTAACGAACTGGCTATTTGTTCTGTCAGAACATTAATAAACTAACCTTAGATTAAAAAGCTAACATTGTTTTAATGGTACAATATTTGTATTATGTTGTTGCTAGTAACTAATTAAAATCAAGTCCCACACTAACCAAACTAAGTGCAAAGGCGACAGAGAGTTATTAAACACAGTGATTATTAACTTCAAAATCGAAGATATGGTTACTTATAACAAACTTCCATACAGTACTAATAATGCAATTTATGAATATGTATACACAAACTAATTTAAATACGTGATCAATAAAAGGTGTCACCATTTCAAAAGAAAAAATATGTAGCAGGCTCTCCGATCGTCCTTTGTTTTCATTTAATAAATATAATCCCTTTTGACAACAGTCCCGAAGCTTCGAAAACGATGCCACCTACAAAGTTCGTCAAAGCCGTAACTAGAAAGACGCTCGAAACAAAGCGATGTTATTCCGCCGATGCTGGGGACTGGAGAATATTTAATTAAAGCCTTCTCGTCCGAGTCTTATGAATCAAAGAGTCCGATATTTCGAGGAGAATGGTCCCTACTTGCACCTACGACCAATTGATTATTTCGTTTTATATTATTTAATTACGGACCTCGATTGCGCAGTGGATGGCGCGGTCGGGTAGCAAGTTAGGTAGGAAACATTCTCAATGCCGGGTAGTTTTTTTTTTAATTTTTCTTGCTTAGGAAGACACGTTTTAAGCCGTGGCTATGGTAACAAAGCAGGATGGTGTCGCACTAACCGTCCTCACTTTACCGACCAGCAAGTTGCTTGTTGTGAACAAGCAACTTGCCGGTCGGCCTTGCTTCAAGAACTCCATGAAGAACCCCAGGTCAATGTCACGCTATAGAGAAAAAAATACACCACATAAAAAAAGCAGAAATTCAAAATATTATAATACTTATCTTAATCTTCAAACTTAATATAAAAGACCACCACAAGCCACACCCGGCTCAAAGGTTTCCATGATACTGGCAGCGTTTCTTTACCACGTATTGCCAGGGAGAGTGTCTGAACAAGGTATTAACCCACAGCGGTTATCGTACCCACGATCCGCCAAACGGTTCCTTACACCAAATTAACATTATTTGTGACAGAATAGTGGCCACGGTATTTAATTTAATAACCTATGCCTACTGCATGCTCTACTTAGCAGTGGTGCTTGTCTGGTGTTTGTGTCCTTTATGTAGCCATAAAGGACACAAACACCAGATCAGTGACTTAAACCATCACTTACAGATAATTTAATCGACTAAATCGACAGGGCCGAAATCGTCGTGTTCACCCTGCTACTTAAAAAAAACTACGGACTGAACGTATTTTCTTTTGTAAAACTAACAGCTGTAATCAAGGCCTTGACAATCGGGCCCGTTGTCTCGCTGCCCTATAATTAAGCATACCGGTTTGCGAGCTCTGTTTTGTCTGCCTGTCGAATTGAAGTTGGTAATGGTTGGCAACTTACTAGGCCTGAAACAAAAGAATTGGAAAAAACTTCAAACAATTTTCTTTTTAATTTTTATTAGGAACTTTGCTCAGTGTTCCAAGTTACATTAATGTAAATTGTTTTATAAAGTTTAAGCGAATACTATCGAGTACGCATTAAGTGGAACACTTTATGTACAGAGAGACGCTCTCCCTAAAACCACGGACCATATATAATACTTGTATTAAATAAGCATGAGTAGTTCCGTATTAAGCATTCATATTACTTTGCCTTCTGTATATTTAAATTTTGGGTATTTTTATTGCTGTATGATATTACACACACATACACATATATGTTTATGTATATATAATATTTATGCATGTATTATATACTTACATTTAAATTATTTAAAATATATATTATTATCTTGATTGCACCTACCAATGTTATCTCAGCGCCACCCTATGGTTGACTGGTAGAGAATGCCTCAGGCATTAAGTCCGCCATGTAATATTTATGTTGTAAAAGTTTAAATAAAATAAATAAATAAATATTTTACGTCCCTTTAAAAAATATAAATAAGAACTATTGCTAGATTGCTATTACATCGATCTCCCTGAATGGTCTACACTGTGTTCAGGTTTGAATGGTGTGAAATAATCCAATAATCCATTGAAAATATTGAACAATATAGGTATTAAAAATAGGCCTCAGCTCAGAATAAAGTGGAAGTCGTACCAGTGGCGTCCAGTTTCAAAGTGCGACCGTAGCTTACTGTCTGCGGGACGCTTGGTCGTCGTCGGCTTAATTTATAAAGTAAAATAAATTAAGGACAATCCTTTAGTAGCGTAGCGCCCTTGACTTCAATGAGAGGGTACAATTTCACAGCTGACTACCGAAAATTAATTTAGAAACACAATCTCGAATAGAAAAACCGAATACAGTCGAGATGAAAAGCTTAATAATTAAATTCTACAAAATTTCGTTCTTTGACTTTTTAAGTAATCCCGAAAGCTTTTAAGTAAGAAAATGATACGGAGTGGCAAGTTACTTGTTACGATCTTTTTTGTGGACTTGTCTCCTTTAAATGTTTTATGCAAACTACACGCACGAGACGAAAGTAAAGGAAGTTAAAGAACACAAGCTCGGATCTACTTGGTTATGTCTGTATAAATAAACGTGATTGAATCGATTGTAGAGTAGATGATCTGATCGCGCATTTGAGTGAAATAATTTATGTAAATTTTAATTTACAAAATGAATGCAGTAGTCCTAAAATCATTAACAGGTTCACTGTCCAAAACTTATAACAATGGTTAAATCAATTGTTACGGACCTTATGTGGTCTGCGGGACAGTGAACCTGTTAAAAGCTTAATACGTAATTTGACGAAAAAAGTTACTCAATTGTGGTCCCTCACGCGAGTAAAAATAATATATAAATAATATATATGTAAAAATTTAATATCTTAGTGGCTTGAACTTATGACCTTTCGTAATCCAGGCAACTAAGCTATAGTTAGAAAAGCTGTTGCCTGGATTACGAAAGGTCATAAGTTCAAGCCACTAAGATATTAAATTTTTACAATTTTTTTTAATGGCTGGATCGAGTGGGCGTTTATAAATTTTATAAATATTTAATTTAGCTTCAGTACAGCAATTATCACTAGAAAAAAAAGTAAAAATTTACTTTAGCGTTGTCTTATCAAATTTGTGGAATTTCATCATATCATCATCATAGCGGTCAGTGCAGCCGCCCGAATTGCGAAAGACCCAGGTTCGATCCCTGGCTGGGTCGGGTGGGCGTTTAATTTTTTCACTGTATTTTATAAATTTTATAAACACTAAGATATTGGTTTTCCCGTCGTACATCTTCAGTGGTTATTTAATACGCATTTAATCAGCGTTGTTCCCGCCATGTTTACTGACATATTTTTACAAAATATTTAACAATCGGTAAACAATAATAAAATGACTGGTTCACAGTCATTTTATTATTCTCATTGCCTACTGGCAACAAGAAAAGCAGCAATACGAGATACAAATATATCAAACGAAAGTATATAAACTCATCAAAGTTCTTAACACTTTGAAAAAATGTATTACATAAAAATAAGTTACCATCATTTTATTTTGTCATATTTTAGTTAACTTCAGTTTACCTGTTCAAACCTATACCAAGAACAGATATTCCTCTCGCTCCTACAAATTCAATTTTTTAATTAGTTCGTACACAAATAAACATTTAGAAAAGGGTAAATTTTTTGGATCGCAATAGTACAGGTAAGTTTATCTCTAAAAAACGAGAAACGCCTATCTCAAAGTAGGATATCAAAAACTGAGTTCCGGTGCCTGCCTTCTTTAGTTTTGTCATTGTCGCTTAACTGTCTTAATCGAGATATCTTATTGCCACCCGTGAAATACTTAACATTAAAGAGTTCCGGTGGCAATCTGTGGTCTTTTTCATCAAAGTATCATTTGATGAAGTGTAACACTTCATCAAATGATACTTTCTGAATGCAAATGCTTAACTTATTGCTGAAAATACTAAAATCGCTATAGGTATGCCTACAATATTTGAGGAGTTCCCTCAATTCCTTAAGGATTCCATCATCAAAACTAGACAAAATTAAAAAAGGACCACACGAGAAGCACCAACTTTCAAATAAAGAAAGAATCATCAAAATCAGTTCACCCAGTCGAAAGTTCTGAGGTAACAAATTAACATAAAAAAAACTCCTCCTTTTTTTTTAAGTCGGTTAAAAAGAGATTTCTTTTAGGAGACCATGGTGGCAGGATAGTATGAAAGTAGCTAGTTAGATAGACAAACTGCGCACCGAACTGTTAAGAAAATATGATATTCATCCTACTAATATTATAAACGCGAAAGTTTGTAAGTATGAATGGATGTTTGTTACTATTTCACGTAAAAACTACTGAATGGATTTGGATGAAATTTGGCATACAGATAGTTGTTTAACCTGGATTAAAACATAGGATACTTTTTATCCCGATATTACCACGGGAACCACGCGGGTGAAACCGCGAGCGGCCGCTAGTATAACACAAAGACAACCACACATTAAACTACATAATTATTATACACAAAAATATGAATATCCTACTAAATATAATAAATATTCTATATATAAAAACATAATGTGATTTAGTGCCACTCAAGTAACCGATAGTAGATAACTTTTTAGTTGTTTTTTAAAAGTACCAACAGTGCGACATTCTCGTAGAGGTATTGGTAACCTACTTCAAAGATTTGCTGCTTGGACAGTAAAAGAATCGCCATACATGTTAGTGCTTTGTAGGTGACTCATACTTATACTTATACTTATTTAACTTCATACCACATATATTGCAAATAAACATATAAATATAATTCATATTTATCTATATATACACTTATAATTTATTAATTCATCATTCATGCATCACACGTACAAAACAAATATATTATTATAGTTAAATATTGATATCAAGCGTCGCCGCGGTATGCTGCTTAAGTAGCAGCTGGACGGTGCAATGTATGCATAGCTATAGCTAGGCGCTGATTTACGTAGTGCTATTACATTATTTCTTTCGCCCTGTCACTACTTAATACTTTTGCTAACAACCTTTTATTTATATAGCTTGCATTGTGTGTATGCCTCTAAAGTGTTGTGTGTAGACGTTGCAATACAAACTTACTAGTACTGGACTCGTTTCTGTTATCCCTACACACAAGACACCACGCACCTATTTGCTATATGCTGCAAAGAGGAAGATTTAAGTGGAGATAGTAAGCTAAGCGATGAGCGCGCCCAGATAACGAAAGGTACGAGGAACGCTCCTTGAGGTAATGAGGAGAAGATGGGTTAAAAAGAATATTATAGAGAAGAACCAATATATGATAATTACGGCGCATTCGTATCGGAAGCCATTGTAACCGTTGATCTATATGATGATGATGATGTTGATATGATCAAACTTACGAAGGCTAAAGATGAAGCGAATGCATACGTTTTGAAGGCGCTCAAGCTTGTTCAGTAATTCTTCGGTTGCATCGAGATAGCAGCTATCAGCATAATCAAGGACGGGAGCATCAGAAATTGAGCAATAGTGATTTTAATTTTAATAGGGAGAAAGCTCTGTAAACGCTTCAGGCAGTGATAGGCAGCAAAAACTTATCGGCCGAGCGACTACAGGCGGCAGGCCCCTTACACCCGCACATTTGTACATGTACTTACTTCCAATTATTTTAGTCTGTGACTTCTTACGATTAACAAGCAATCCATAGGATTTTGCCCACCTACAAATCCGATCGAGATTGCTGTTCATATGCCTAATCGCTATTTCAGCATCTTGTACATGGAAGTGTGTATAAAGTTGCAGGTCGTCAGCATATAAATGGTAGTGAAAAGACAGTTGAGAAGTTATAGCATTGATGAAAATAGAAAAAAGTAAAGGAGATAGAACGCCACCCTGAGGGACGCCAGCTATGAGCTCACACCAGTTGGTTTTTTTTTTATGCCCTATTTTTTTTATTTTTTAGACAGCTCTTGACCTCGATCTCGCCTGTTGGTGAGCGTAGATGAGGTCTACGGTGGAGCGAGCTGCCCTAAAAGATGCCTACTAACTCTCGCTTGAAGGCATTCAGGTTATAAGATTTTGGGAACACAAACGATGGCAGAGAAGTAACATGTAACATCGTCGGCACGAACGCGCTGCCAGCGATCCCTCAGATATGAGTTGAACCATTCGGTTGAGTGTAAGTGGAGATATGTTGAGAGACGGGAGGATGGATTATTAATGTTTGGGCAAAAAGGTTTCCCAAAATAGCACATCGCAAACTATTTAACGCAAATTTTCATTTGGTAAAGAAACATTTGTCAAAACAAATTATTGTTTAATGAATAATTAGTAGTAGTAGTAGTAGTAGTAGTAGTAGTAGTAAATGAGTAAACGGTAGTTCGTTTCGGCAACAGTGCCGTAACAGTACTGTGTCCAAAGCGAAATCCAGACTGAAAGGGGCTCAGCAAGCCATTTTTATTCAGGTACACACTCAGTTGACCATGAATAATACTTTCTAGGACTTTGGAAAGGACAGACAATATGGAAATGGGTCGATATTGGGATGGGGAAGTAGGGTTAGATGATTTAGGTAGAGGAGTCAAATTCAATTTTATTATAGTTTTCTTCAAAATTTCATCATAATCCAATAACTACTGTATCGGAAATGTAAAGGAATACTATATTGAATCGGAGCCAAGTTCAGTTAGTAAGCCGGATTATTTTACCTGAAATGTTTTATACGATTCCCGATATTTCATAAGAGCTGCCGTTGCTTGATGTGGCTTATTCATGGGTGATTCTCTCGTGTTATCTCACAATGGCTTTTGTACAAGCCAGTGGGGCTGAACGTAATAGAGCAGCTGTCGTCTTTCTCAAAGATTGGGAGTTTGATTCGAAATAAAATAAAGTTAAAAGTTCCATCGCTACGAAGTATTATAATATAACATTATGATACGAGTATACCAATATACATAAAGAGGCTACTGAAATACTCGCACTAACACGAAAATAAATCGTTGTTGAAACGCCAGGGTGTTTAGTCCACCCCAGGTTCAGGTAGAAATAAAAGAGTAAAAACTTTACAAGAGTTTATTCCCAGGGGTGGGTAACGTCGGTCGCATACAATTCAGTGGTGTCGCTTCGATTTATAAGGGGACTTAGCTTCTAGCGGTAAGGGGTACGTGAGCGCAGGTCGGCGCCTAGGTCAGCCTAGACCCGGGCCGTAGTCTGCGCCGGTGGTATCTGGATTCCGGATCCCGGAATCCCCGCTAATCAGCCCCGGAGATGAAGACGGGTGAGCGCGCTGTGCAGCCGTCAGGCCACAATATACGGTGGAGTTGTACGGGGTAGCTCTGCCCCGCAGAAGAAGGTATCGGAAAGCTCTGCCCGGTAGATGGACCCCGTAGGTTGGGGTAGTCAAATATGTAAATTCACAATTACAATAACTAAAATCTGAGAACCGACTAGTAGATGCGGTGGTGATCAAAAGAGCACGTTAACCTCTTTTTCACCCTTTTATATTACTTTTCAAAATCAACCAGTAGTATGTTTTAGAACTTCCCCGAAAATAAAAAAATGTTCCATAGAGCTGACGATTTACAAAAAGAAACATAGACACGAATGGAACAAACAGCCTAAGGTTTCACTCCACCACAAATACATTTTGAGTAAATGTATTTGTAAATAATACAAGAGAACCACCGTGTATTTGTATGTGCTTTCCTCGCCAATAATTTATTTAATTATATAATTGATAATCCCTTTATTAAAATTTATCAAAGCAACCTTTGTAAAGAAATTGCTGAACGAAACGTAGACGTTTGGTTCCCGAACGGAATAGCTGTCAAAACGGAACTGTCACTTAGTTGTTTGTTTACAATCATGAGTTAAGGTTTTTGTTCATATTTATTTATTGTATTTCATAGTTAATAGTTTAATAAAATGTAGTTCTATTAAATAATCATTATAAAATGAATGGCAACGGTAAGTACTATGGATTTTAGCAAAACACACGCCGTTTCCAAAGGTAAAATCGGCGAAAGTGTTACATTGTATAAAGCAGTATAGGGTATTGTGATTTTTGATACTTCCAGTTTACTCTTTAAAAGAAAAATATGCATATTTAATCATCACCTTCATTAGCATGCATATAAACGTCCCACAGCTGGGCTCAAGCATTTCCACATTAACAAAAGCAACCACGCTTACAGGTTAGTTTTAAAGTTCCTTTGTATAAAAAGTATGTATTTAGTATATTAAGTAGATATGTTTATCCGTTGTCTAGTTAACCATTTCTTGAGTTTTTTAAGGAAGCTTTTCTTGGAGCTAGATAATTGGTGTGAGTGTGGGAAACATTTATTCTATATATTTATTTAATTTTAAAGTCAAATAAGAATCCGCACTAGGCCCGCCTGGTGGTCTATGACCCGTTCTCTCTATACATCTATAGGGAAAGCTCATGGCCAGCAATGGGAACATAAAATAAACTGGTTATAATGATGATGAATTGATAACAATCTTAGGGTGCCTAATAAGTTGGTGGCCCCTAACTGCTTACTTCATCAGCTCATTTTTTTATGTCCCTACAGCTGGGGCACGAGCCTTCCCTATGGATGAATAGGGAGAACGGGCCATAAACCACCACGCGGGCCCAGTGCGGATTGGTGGTTGTTAACGACTGCTAATGCAGCCGGGACCAACAGCTTCACGTGCCTTCCGAAGCACGGAGGAGCTCGAGATGATAAATTTTTAGTCACCCATCCGATGACCGGCCTTTGCGAAAGTTGCTTAACCTCAGCATTCGCAGACCGGGCGTGTTAACCACTGTGCCATCGAGTTTCTCCGAGCACGGTGTAATTTACAAGATATGAAATCCATTTTCAATACAATAAATTTGCCTCACTCGTTTTAACTTATTACAGCTGTACAAGAAGGATGCAACTTCCAGGCGGTATCCGATTTTGTTTGAAAGCGTTCATATTGTAAACATTCCTAGAACTTTACCCAGCAATTCTGTATTGCCCTATTTACTGTATCTTACGGAAAAGACTATTCACTCCGAAGGTATGCAATTTTTCTAGCTTTATACATATTTCGATAGATGTACGAGAGATCTTGAGATATACGAGAACACAGTCTGTTAAAAAAAGATGACTTAATTGAAACTTCTGTTAATAAAAAGAACTGCATCCAATCCAATCCATCCATAAATCTCCCTGTGTTTGGTTTCGGAAATCCTTGAAAGAAACAAACTTACATGCGCTTCACTTCACAAAGAGCATTGCTTATGATTATTCATTGAAAGCTCGATCAAAAATTTACGTAATAAAAACAATTTTAATGCTGCTCTGAACCCAAATAAATTTTTAACAATATTCAAAGTAGCCTTCCAAAATATCGTCCACATTTACCAAAATCGTAATGTTACTCTGCTACGTCCTCGCTTTTATGATGCACCAGTCGTTGTTGCTCGCGTCTAGGCTTCATAGTGGAGTGGAGACATTTGCCGAGCGAGAAAAAAATGTGGTTATCTCCAAGGGGCTCCAAGGCGTAAATACGCTCGGTCCGCGATTGATAATGTTAAGTAACTTTCGCATAGGCCGGTCATCGGATGAGTGACCAAACAGGTATCAATTTGAGCTCATCCGTGCTTCGGAAAGAACGTTAAGCCGTTGCTCCCGGCTGTATTAGCAGTTGTTAACAACAAATTCGCACTGGGCCCGCGTGGGGGTTTATGGCCCATTCTCCCTTTGGGTATTTCCATCTATAGGGAAGGCTCGTGCCCCAGCAGTGGGGACATAAAATGAGCTGGTGATACCAAAAACCTATCCATATCACTTAGGTCACTATTTATATCATTACCTGGTGATTTTTTTTTAAAGAGATTGCTGGTGGCCTTAATCGGCATTTTCAGCTTCACCGGGCTTGTTTGGAGGCGCCGAGAAACATAAAAAGGGTTCATCAAACCGTGTGAAACGAATCACCTTCGGAGGTTTTCTAGAGGGAACGGCATCACTAGTACGTGTCCCCGTGCCCTACTAAATTCTCCGAAGAGTTCGGATCGGATCAGGGAATTATCTGGTGATGCTATATGATCTGCTCATTTTTATGTGCCTACTGCTGAGGCATGAGCCTTCCCTATGGATGGATAAGAAGAACGAGCCATAACTACCACGCGATCCCAGTGCGGATAGGTGGTTGTTAATGACTGCTAATGCAACCGGGACCAACGGCTTAACGTGCCTTTCGAAGCACGGAGCAGCTCGAGATTATAAGTTTTTGGTCACCCATCCAATGACCGGCTTCCGTGATAGTTGCTTAACCTTAGCAAGCGTTCACCACTGCGCCATCCTCACTATTTATACGTCGCCGTGCAATTTATGCAAGGGCACTGACTAAAATAATTTACCGGGAACGGTTGGTTGGAGTTTTGTCTACATTTTTATAAGGTGTTGAGATTTATTAAGGCGCGAGGGCGGGCGGCGTGAAATATTCACGGATCACGTCCCCCGGTTGTCCTGCTGCCTACTCCCGGATGATTTATTTGGGCGGGGTCATGGCCGCGGCACCCACACCCCATTGTGTGTAGGTATAGTGTTTCAGCTGGGCGTAGTATTATAACATGGGTAATTTAAATTTTATTACCGATGCGCTTTAAGTACATGACAATTGTTATTTAGTTAGTCATAATGTCATTTTATTTTATTAACCGACTTCAAAAAAAGGAGGAGGTTATCAATTCGATTGTATTTTTTTTTTATGTTTGTTACCTCAGAACTTTCGACTGAGTGAACCGATTTTGATGAGTCTTTCTTTATTTGAAAGCTGGTGCTTCCCGTGTGGTCCCATTTTAATTTGATCTAGTTCTGATGATGGGATCCTTAAGGAATTGGGGGAACTCTTCGAATATTGTAGGCATACCTATCGCGATTTTGGTATTTTCAAAAATAAGTCAAGCATTTGCATTCAGAAAGTATTATTTGATGAAGTGTAACTGATAAAAAGACCACAGATTGCCATCAGAACTCCTCAATGATAAGTATTTCACGGGTGGCGATAAAATATCTCGATTAAGATAGTTAAGCGACTATGACGAAGCAAAAGAAGACAGGCACCGGAACTCAGTTTTTGATTTCCTACTTTGAGATAGGCGTTTCTTGTTTTCTTCGCTTGTCTTATTTAAACGGCGCTGCCTCATACGAGCAGCGTGTTTAGTAGGTCTACCCATATTCGCTTTTGATAAATAGATCGAAACGAATCACTAAAAAGCGAGAAATAAACAAAAATTTTAACAAAAAAAAACCGACTCCAAAAAATTTGACTGATAAAATTGCACTAAAAAGTAAAAAATAAGCGTTAGACTTATATAGACAATAACTTTATTAAGAAAATATATTGGTACAATTATTGTTACTTTTGGAGTCGGTGCCAGCCAAGGTAACTTTAATATACCTAAACATTTAACGACATACTATATTATAATCATAATAGTACATTCAATCTTATGCATGAAATTTTGACTACAAACGCGGACTGGCACCGGCTTCAAAAACTTCGTTGGCTGGCACCGGCCCCAAAAATAACAATAATTGTACCTATATATTTTCTTAATAAAGTTATTGTCTATTTAAGTCTAACGCTTATTTTTTACTTTTTTGTGCAATTTTATCAGTCAAAATTTTTGGAGTCGGTTTTTTTCTCGTAGGTACTTGATGTAAGTGGCCAGATATCATCTAGTAATTAAAGAGTTTTGTTATGTTATTGTACCGATGTGTCCGTAAGAGATTGTGTCTATTTGCAACTGTGTCTCGTTGGGAATGTGTCCCATTGAAATTGTGTCTGGATAAAACTAGATCATTAATTGGTTTTAATACTTACTGTTTTTTTTTAATAGTCAATATAAATTTACTCGACGGAGCTCGATGGCGCAGTGGTTAACGCGCCTGGTCTGCGAGTGCTGAGGTTAAGCAACTTCGCAAAGGCTAGTCATTAGATGGGTGACTGAAAATATTTCATCTCGAGCTCTTAAGTACTACGGAAGGCACGTAAAGCCGTTGGTCTCGGCTGCATTAGTAGTCGTTACAGCCACCAATCCGCACTGGGCCCGCGTGGTGGTTTATGGCCCGTTTTCCCTTTCCATCCATAGGAAGGCTCGTGCCCCAGCAGTGGGGACTTAAAATGCGCTGATGATGATGATGATAAATTTACTTCGAAAGTGTTAACTTGGGAGTTTGATTTTAAATACGTAGCTGTTTTCAAGATAACCTTCTCTGAATAGTAATTGTAAAGGAAATGCGGGCTAGAATAAACACTTAAGATGACAACCACTGTACAATGTTATTTACACGAAGAGATCCAATCGAAAATACGCGTTACACATATTTTGTTTCAGTTATTTCCCTACTTAATTTTTGGTCTCTAATAAATTTTTACCAATGATAGTTTTGGTTGTTCACTGAAGGTTTGTACAATTGATAAGCCGTTGTCAAGTTGCCAATGGGTCGGCTGAAAGATCACGACTAGTAGGTTAACCTAAACTTAAACCTTATTTACTTGAGCGAAGGCCAAACTGGAGATGTTTGCCTAGAAATTTCAAAGGCCAAAGATTTGTCTAAAGGCAGGGAAATGGTTTTGGTAAACTGATTTAAACTGAACCGCAGCTTCAGAGATTCCTATCTGACATTTTAGATTTGTGTCTAAAAATATATGATTAAAATGCAAAAACCATACCAAAAATAAGTCGAAAAAATATTAATGTGGGCTATGTGTGTCTTGCCCAATGTTGGGTTCAATGTTATGTAAACCCGTTCTATACGTGTTCATTTATCGGTGTATGAAGGTCGGAAATAAATGATACAACTGAGTCCGTGTTTCACTGATTATATTGTCTTTACACTTTACAGGTTACACACGTGGTAGTAATATTTAGACACTGTATATATAAGTCTGGATAAGGCGGTGGTCTACGCGCGACTGCCAACACCGAGTTCCACGCGTCCCAACGCCGCGTGACATAATTTGTCTAATAAGCATTCTTAGTAATCAGTGTTGCCGGTCGCCACATCACACCGCCCCTTTTTCAAAATTTTTAAAAGAAAAAAATTTTTAAAGAAAAATAACAAAAAAAACTAAATTTCTATCGAACCCGTGTGTTCTTACAAGTCATTAACCGCTAAGTCTAAGCGTACAATAATTCTTATCGCTATCCATTGTCGTAGACAAAACAATATGTGCTACGTTTCGCGCTCCCATCATGCGCGTGCGACGCTACAGCGTCAGCTGACGTCATTGCTACGACATGTAGCTCGTTCTATTTATAGCACAAATACATTGACCTTTTAAAATACATACTAACAACGACATACAATAATACAAAAAATCAAATTACTTTACTTTGACATAAACTCATTGTTACTTACAATATTACACATTACATATACATTTTTATGTGTTTGCGGTCACCCATCTTGTGGAGCCGTCTTGAAATCATTCAATATATATGCTGGTTTTAGTCTGTCTATAGATACCTTTGATTCCTTCCCTGCCATGCTAATGACAAAAGATTTAGGAGATCTACTGACAACTCTGTAAGGACCACTATACGCAGGTGCTAACGGCTTGTTTACCATATCGTTTCTTAAGAAAACATATTTACATACCTTCAAATCTTTATGCACAAAAAATTTTCTATTATCGCTATTCGATCTTGACTGAGGTCGTACTCTATTCATATTTTGCCTTAGTTTATTTATGTAACTGTGTTCGTCATTGAACTTTGTACCTACACTATAGTCGCTACTGTAAAAATCACCTGGTAATCGTAACGTGTGACCTAATGCCAATTCTGCTATGCTCACGTTGTTGTCACTCTTGCAGGCTGCACGAAGTCCCAACATGACCATTGGTAATTCGTCGACCCAAGATGTGTTATCCGACAAACGAGCTTTTAGTGCTACTTTTAAAGACCTATGGAACCTCTCTACCTTTCCATTACTCTGCGGATGGTAGGCTGTAGTCCGCAACTTTTGAATGCCTAGCATTTTCATTAAACTACTGAAAAGTTCGCTTTCAAACTGCCTACCTTGGTCGCTTGTTTTAAACAATGGTATAGCCTCCGGCCAACTAGTGAATCGGTCAACCATCGTCAATAGGTACCGATATCCTTCACTAGTGGTGGGTAAAGGACCAACGAGATCAATGTTTACATGTTCCCAACGATCACTTGACGGAAAACTACCTAAATCCGACACCGTGTGACGTTGAATCTTAGCCTTTTGACATTTTAAACAAGTTTTAGCCCAGTTACCGATATCTTTGTTCATGTTTGGCCAAAAATATCTTTTTACTATCATTTTACGTGTACTTCTTATACCGGGATGACTTATACTATGGATCCTATCAAAAACTATTCTACGGTATTGTACTGGTAAGTAAGGTCTTACGCAATTCTCTGACACATTACAATACAACAAACTATTACATAATGGTGAATGAATACTTTGTAATGCTACTTTGTTATCGGACTCGACTAACATTCTCGCAAGTTCCTTATCTCCATCCTGTGCTCTCGCTACTTCTTCGAAGTCTAAATCGCTAGGGCACGTAATTGTTTCTATTGTACGCGATAAAGCGTCTGCTACTGGATTCTCGCAACCGCTAATATGTTCAATATCGCTTGTATATTCACTAATGTATAATAGTTGCCTTGTACGTCTAGGTGTTTCGCGTTCTGTACCTATTTTACTAAATGCGTATGTTAGGGGTTTATGATCGGTTAATATTCTAAGTTGGCGTCCTTCTATAATGTTTCTAAAATGAACGATTCCTAAATAAATGGCTAATAGTTCGCGATCATAAGTGCTGTATTTCTTTTGGGTCTCTGATAGCGCTTTCGAAAAATACCCTAATGGCTTATGTTCATTACCTATAATTTGTTCCAACACCGCGCCTACGCACGTGTTTGATGCGTCACACATTAAACACAACGTGCTCTCTGTTGTTGGGTACGACAAAATAGTTGCCCTAATTAAACTATTTTTACACTCTTGGAATGCATTTTCTGACTTTACATCCCATTTAATTATAGTCTTATCCCTTTTTTTACCTTTATGCAAAAATTTATTTAATTCGCCCATATATTCTACAGCGTTCTTAAGATGCGATCTATAGAAATTTATCATTCCTAGGAATCTACGAAGCTGCTCCACTGTGGACGGTTTCGGGAACTGTTGAATGGCCTCAACCTTCGAGCCCAACGGTTTAATGCCTTCCGAACTAACTTCGTAGCCTAGAAACTCTATGTTAGGTTGTCCTAAACTACATTTAGCTAGATTAATCCTAATACCATACTGTTCAAAACGCTCAAATATCAACTCTAAATGTTTCTTGTGTGAAATAGCATCTTTGCTGGCCACGATCAAATCGTCGATATAACAGAATAAATAGGAACAATCCTCTGCTTCTTTCTTTTCAGTCTGTTTATCCTCTTTATCTTTTAAATATTCTAACCCTTGTAACACATTGTTGTTCATAAAGCGTTGAAATGTCTGAGCTGCGTTTCGCAACCCAAAACTCATTTTGACGAACTCAAATAATCCAAATGGCGTTATGATTGCGGTCTTTTCTATGTCATCTGGATGTATACTAATATTATGATACGCTCTATTTATGTCTAATTTACTAAATATACACTTACCTGCCAATCCGTAGGTGAAATCTTGCAGCCTCGGGATCGGGTACCTGTCTGGTTTCGTGATCGCGTTGAGTGCACGATAATCCCCACAGGGTCTCAACTGCCCATCCTTCTTTGGTACAACGTGGAGCGGGCTTGCCCACGCGCTCTTGGACGGCCTGCAAATACCTAATTCCTGCATTAGTCTAAATTAGTCTAAATCTTCGCGCACCGCTTTGTAGCTATGTGGTGGCAAAGGCCTAGCACGAGCGAAAACTGGTCGCCCACTAGTCTCTATGTGGTGATATATGTTGTGACTGTCTGGCTCTCTATAACATATAGGCTTCGTAACATCAACATAACGCTCTAATATTCCGCGATAAGGGTTATTACTTTGTATGCTACAGATTGAGGGTTCTTTACTATTAATTACAGCTACATTTCTATATAAATTAGTCAGACCATCTACCAGCTTTTTGTTTTTTAGATCTACTATTAAATTATGGGTTCTCAAAAAATCTGCACCAATAATAGGTTGTCTTACATCGCTAATTATAAAAGTCCATCTAAAATTTCTACGTAAACCTAGGTTTAATTCTAATAAAATTGTTCCAAATGTTCTTATTTCTGTACCATTCGCTGCGTAAAGTTTGTACGTACACTCGTTTTTTAACTTATCACGTTTCACTTTATGCACTGGAATTACAGACACGTTAGCTCCTGTATCAACAAGGTATATAACGTTGCTATTGTAGTCTTTAACGCATAATCGGTGATTTTCTACAGTACAGTCATCCACCGTCGCTGACTGTACTCGCCTTAGTTTTCCGGAAACTGCTTATTCTGGTGCTGTTGCTGCTGCATTTTATTCCAGTTACATGGTAAATCGCAAGTGGAAGCTCTCTCTCTATAACGATAGTGATGTCTACACAACCAGTCAGCACTGGCTGGTGTACGTCTAGTTGGTGATTTACTCCTGCGCTGTGAGAAACTGCGTCGCCTCTGCGCTCTGCCGCGGTATGGCGTACGTCCCCTATCTCTTATCTCATTAAGCTCACCTCTGACTTGCTTCATTTCCGTAGATAGAACGCGTAGTTGTTTCACTAGTTCCGATTCTGTAGAGCTTTCCATTGCAGACGTGGATGCTGATGTAACCGCTGCTATGTGACTTGTACCTAAGTTTTCCATTATCTTGTCCGCTATCGCTGCCAAATTGTCTATCTTTGTGTCGCCGCTTACTGCTAAAACAGCTCGTACTCCTGGTAGCAAACGATTTATCCACAATTTTCGTAATGGCTCACCGGAAATCCCGCAATTCTTTGCTAATTCGGACATTCTTCGCAACAACTGCGAAGGTCTCTGTGATCTCAAATCCATATCACTAACGAGTCTTTGAAACTGCGACTCTGCACTCTCCTCATAAACAGTCAATAGCCTATTTTTTAATTCGGCATATTTGTCCGTAGCAGGTGGTGATATAACAAGGTCGCTCACTTGCCTTAAAGCGTCTCTGCTCAGCTTGGCTATGCACATGTCGAATTTCGCCGCGTCTCCTTGCTTTTGTGGTGCCATAATTGATTCGAACTGCGCGAACCACATCCTCGGCATGTCTGTCCAAAACTCCGGAATCCTCATTTGTACCGTAACCATGGCTACTTCCGGTTCGTTTCTGGCTTCCGCCCTCGATGCACCTGTGCCGGCATGCGGGCCTGCAGACGTTGGGTTACTCATTTTCACACTATTGTTCTTTTAACACTATTTTACTAATCTACGTTATTGTTCTAAAATGCTCAATTTATTCCGACGCTCTTGTCCAGTGACGTAACTAAGTGAGTGAGTCGCGCGTGGCATCCGATAAGCAAACGGGGTCACCAGTGTGGGCTATGTGGGTCTTGCCCAATGTTGGGTTCAATGTTATGTAAACCCGTTCTATACGTGTTCACTTATCGGTGCATGAAGGTCGGAAATAAATGATACAACTGAGTCCGTGTTTCACTGATTATATTGTCTTTACACTTTACAGGTTACACACGTGGTAGTAATATTTAGACACTGTATATATAAGTCTGGACAAGGCGGTGGTCTACGCGCGACTGCCAACACCGAGTTCCACGCGTCCCAACGCCGCGTGACATAATTTGTCTAATAAGCATTCTTAGTAATCAGTGTTGCCGGTCGCCACATTAAAAAAGATACAATTGAATAAGACAACTTCTTGAGATAAGTATCTTTTCGTTGAACTTTTCAAGTGCTTGCTTTTTACGTTAATTAGCAAGAGTCGTTTCATCAAAGTTCTAGCTACATCTTGAACTCCCAAACGATACGATATACCTACATATAGAGTAAATAGTATTTAATGCACGCCAACTACATTAGCAAGCTATTTACTTTTTTATTTTGTTTTGCCATATTCAGTAAAATTTAGTCATTAAAATTTTGTTATTTTTATGTTATTGTTTAATTTTATGTATGCGGCAGCAGTCTTTATTTAAAGCAGTATGCCAATGTAATAGTTATAAGCTTTGTATTGTACTAATAAAGACAATACAGTAAGTAGTAAAGTAAAGTGCAAAGTACATAAGCCTATAACTGTCCCACTGCTGGGCAAAGGCCTCCATCATTGAAATCAAGACATCACTTGATGGGTAATTGCTTAATCACCACGCTTGCCATAAGCGGGTTGGTGATCACAAACCCGGGCTTTGTATCGAAAAATCCGAAACAAACTTTGCCCACATTGAACCCCGGACCTTCGTATATCGGGCTTTCGGCCCTTGCCACTCAGCCACCAAGGCGTCACACAGTAAATGATGTAATCTAAATTATAAGTGCATTTCGGTTATACCTAGTAGGTACTATTTTCGATGCCACAAAATCCTAGTCCCCTATTTTTCACTTGCAACTTTTTTAAAACATAGCAGATACTATTTTCGATACCACAAAATCTTAGTCCCCTATTTTTCACTTACAACTTTTAAAAACAGCAGAAACTTAATAACAACTCATTTTCTCAACAGAGACCCCAAATAGTGATTTACACTAGAGCGAATTCAACCTCCATTTTTCGTCGAGATAAAATAAATCGCAAGTAAAGGATAAGCTATGCCCCGATCTTTAGCTCCTGTGATATAGTGTTAGAGGCAATAGATTTTTAGCCAATCATAATAAAACGGAAACTGGTATAGTGGTAGTAGAACATCCTTATAAATGTTACAATCAAAGTTTGATTTAGGTAATAACTAGTTTTGACTATACTCGTATACAGTTTTATACTTTCGCGTTCCATTATAAATTAAGTATATAACTAAAAATCTTTGGCAGAATTTTTGACCGAAAATAGGCGTAACGAATCAACCAGTTCAAATGTCAAAAGATTACCAAGAAGACGTACCTCAAATCCCTTTCACCCTTTAAGCCGCATTCAACCCAAGAGAACATTATATTATGATATAGTCTCCTTCTTAGTAGATATCATCGTTGAATCATATAACAAAATACCTAGTTCAACGCTTCATGAAGATCTTAAATTATTTCATCTGTACATACAGCTATCGTATGTGCTCTAATGAAATTCTCGTATCTCGCATTTACATAGAAACATGATTCCTTCGCCAAGGGAAATGTTTAATATACAGTATTTACATTATAATAACACTTTACCTACATAATAGTACATATTAGTAGTTTATGCAACTGTCATATAATGAAGGGTATTAAAACACGAGTGTGAGTTTATGAAACGAGCGCAGCGAGTTTCATAATAGTAACGAGTGTTTTAATACCCGTGTTATATGCAGTTGCATACACTACTTTATCTTCACTAATGCAATTAGTCAAACAACAAGAGTAAAAGCTGACAATAGTTTATTTATAATAATTGGTCAAATATTGGATGGTACAATTTTGAAAGTTAATGTTAATTATTGATCCAGCAGCTGTAGCGGTCGCGGGGCAAGCAGTAGAGCTCGTAGACGGAGTTGGAATATTTATAATTACTTCATTCGTCTTGTTTTCTATACTGTTCAAGATCGTATTTGAGACTTGAATTTTATTCATTAAAGACTCATCAATGTAGCTTTCAGCCACAGTAGAAGACTTCCACCCCCCGTGTCGTTTCAGTGTCAAATCACTACCGCTATCTATGAGAAGGGTCGCCGAGGTGCGCCGGAAGCAATGCCCCGTGTACAACGCTGGGTTAGGCAGATTCAAAAAACTTGCGATAGTTTTTCCCAGAGCACCAAATTTATTAATACCAGTTATTAATACAATTTATTAGTACCAGCACTTCCCCGATCTATAGCTCAAGAAAAAGGCAGGGTTTCGACAGGGGGTGGGTCGAAGTTCCATGTATTTTTTACATACGGCATAGCAGTTGCCCGTCACAACGAAAGAACGATCTATTTTCGTTTTTGTTTTCGAAACTTTCACCATGATTGTACTTTCGTCTATGTTAGAGACTTCATCGAACTGGATGTTGTATAGCTCTTGCCTTCGGCATGCCCCCATTATGCCGAAGATTAGTGCAACCTGTAACAATAAACGATATAATAAGCTTGAGGTACATAGCCAAGGCAAAAACTATGATTTATGAAGTAGTAAAGTGTAGGTACCTACTACCTAATTTATACACAAAGCGCTTAAACGGAGTGTCTAGATAACTTGCGTGTGTAGTACTTAAGTACTAGGTAGATTAAATAACAGAACTAAAATACACTTACCTTTTCAAAAAGATACAAAATATCTGGTGAATCTTTCAGGAACATCTTTATTTGACCTGATGTAAACGTCAAGGACTTTTTTTCCTTGTGTCCTTCTGAACTGCGTTTCAGGAACGCTATGACTTTTGAATACTTCGTGATATCAATATTGTTGTAGATACTCAGTGTGGACTTGAGCATAGAATATTTAGCCCACTTAGAACATGGCTTGAATTTGTCGGAGAGGTCTTTGAGATACACAAGAATGACATTTTCAGAAAATGATGTAGTTTTCTTTTCGATCTTCCATGCCAAAAAGTTATTATATTATTTTTCATATAATTTTCTAGATTTTTCTGGCAAAAGATTGTGAGTTACTTTTGTTACCAATTCTAGAATATCCGGAGGCGTACAAATATCATCGTCGCTGACCATTTTTAACTTTTAATTTGTATTTTAAAAACAAAACACATTGCGAAACATTAAATTCACGCGTACGTGTATTGTCACAGTGAACTTGCCGCCATTAAAATCTAACCAATGAGAGCGCAGCTGCGCGCGCAGGGCCAATCAGGAGCGAGCGCGCGCTGTTCTTTTTTTATTTAATTGGCACAAGATCTTACCAAAGAATTTTGTGTATGTAAGTTTAGTAGTTTCGACGAAGTTTTCACGTATAACCCAACTGTTTTCAAAAGCCAGCCTAATATCAAAATTTTATACAACTTGTATGAGGATTTTGACATAAGGCTCGCAAGGTTAATTGGTCGCGTTTTATTGATGTTATAATGAGATTTTACGATATCGATATGGATATTATACCATCATGTGAAATTGCTTAAATTGAGTGTTTTGTTGTCTGCGCTATAACAGTAGTAATTATAAGTCAAGTATTGGAAACACTAGTAGAATGTTACAACATTAGTGTAGATAAAATAAATAAAACAACACTTTATAATTAATAATCATTAAACTTATAATAGTTAATTAAAACACGAATCTTTTCTCCAATTATCCTGTAGTTAGTACGCAAGCCAAAAACCTGCGAATGTAGTCGGTAACAATAATGCCCAGCAGTGCCGTGTATTGATGTTCAGCGTATTTTTGCTTGCGTGCGGCCGGCCGACGCGATGAGTAACTCGCTGTTTTAATAAATACACACCATGTCTTCACTTTTATTATTGTGTTATATAGAATAAGAAAATGTTTGCGTCTGAACCGAATGTGCAACGCCTAGACAAACCATCTAGGTTTAAAGGCGTAAAGTTGTCTAAATATATTTGTAAAGTTGTATTTTCGATAAATAAATAAAAAAAACATTACACACACATTACAAACACATTACAGTTTAACATAAATTAATAAGGTGTATAACATTTTGATTGTTTTACGTTATGTATTACTTTTATGTATGTATATCTTGTATTGTATGTGTATGTACTCATATGTTCAAATATGTTTTTATCTAATTATCTGTTTTATCATAATTCGATTACGTGATTTACAAGATAAACCCATTCAATCTAAACTGTAAAAAGTTTCCTACGTTGTATATAGTTGGCTTATCGCACACGTTTTTAACTCGGTGCAGGAATATAACATAAATGCTGCAATTCATCTACCTTGATGATGCCTTAGTCCCGGAAACACTGCTGGGAACTCAACATGCCAAATTAACGATGATAAGTGGAATATATAAACTTGCATTGTAAAATGTATTGCACTTGACATATTGTAATAATAATACATACATTTATTTTTCTCTACATCTCTACATAATTAAGAAGAGCCAATTTTAATTATTATTATGTCATATGTACCTTTGTAAAACATGTATAAGCTGTGCATGTGTAAGCTGTTATTATCCCAAATAAATAAATAAATAAAAAAACATGTATTCTCACTGAGGTGTGGAAAGTTAGTGAAGCACAACCCCACCAGCTGTCTTCGCAACTAACATCAGGCAGCGCAGAGTTACTTGCCAACCTTTACACAATAAAATAAAATAACATTTTCCAAATAAATTATCAACTTACGCAGCAGCGGCGCGATTTACACACGGATTATACATTCAAAAGCCTAAATTACGCATTTATTCGTGTGTTTTTAAATGTTCGCTATAAATTCCAGGATTACAACTTGCCGGTCTGTCAGTGTGTTCAAATGACGCGTAGGTTACCATTCGTGGTCTCTGAAACCCGATCTGGACGCACTTCATCTTTAAACTTTGCTTAAGCAATTTATTTTAGTGTTAAAAAAAATGGAGGATGACGTTGTTGTAATTTTATTTCATCATCATCAGCTCATTTTATGTCCCCACTGCTGCAGGCATGAGCCTTCCGTATGGATGGATAGGGAGAACGGGCCATAAGCCACCACGCGGGCCCAGACCGGATTGGTGGCTGTTAACGACTGCTAATGCACGCTAACGAAGCACGGAGGAGTTGGAGATGATAGATTTTTGATCACCCATCCGATGACCGGCCTTTGCGAAGTTTCTTAACCTCAGCAATCGCAGACCGGGCGCGTTAACCACTGCGCTATCGAGCTCCTTAATTCAAGTAAGTAAAGTAATTTTATATGGTGTAAAAATAATACCTAATAATTTTTTTAGTTAACGCGAACACTAATTATTTCTATAATAATGCAAGATAATTAATATCTTCTTTGTTAATAAAAATTAAAAGATTTTAGTGGGTAATATAAGCGCATAACTTGAGAACGGCTGAACGGAATTGGAAAATTGACACATTACAGACCACAACCTGGACACTTTGTATGCTGATAACAGGTTCCTGAGCGATAGTGCAGTCCTTGCGAACGAAGTTGCGGGCAACAGCTAGCTTAGAATTAAAATAGTAGATTCGTAAAAATATGTTTTTTTTTATGTAAGATGTGATAAATAAGCTAAGTAAGTTTTACTTTTTATTTTTAAGTGCTAATTGCTGCACTGAAGCTAAATTAAATAATTATAAAATTTATAAAATACAGTGAAGTAATTGAACGGCCTCCTGACCCAATTTGTGGTATTTAATCTGCATAGGTGAATCTGCATGTCCATCGGTTGCAATGACCGTTGGATAGATGGCACACTATGCGGCACAGTATTAGCACACAAAAATTAAAAAGCAGTGACAAAATTCAGCGCTTTTTCAGCCTTGCCGGTAGCATAGCGGTCAGTGCAGCGGCCCGAATTGCGGAAGACCCAGCTTAGATTCCTGGCTGGGTCGGGTGAGCGTTTAATTTTTTCACTGTATTTTATTATAAATATTAAAGCTAGGCAAGGTTTGGCAAAGTTACTATCAAATAGTTTCATTTCAATTCCAATTATAGTCTATGTTTTTGATAATACACATATTTTTAAGATCGAGATGAGGTCGATGTCGCTTCGGCCAATATGCAGTCGATTAACCACATTTTAATTATATCCAACCCACATTCACACACACACACATTGAGATACATACAGCTCCACGATTTGACAAAAACTAATTATATTTTCAAAAAAGACAAAGTGTTGAAAAAAGCGGGATTCGAACCCGCACTCCATGACATGCCAGGTCAGGTGCACTACCAACAAATTTTAATTGTAATTTATTCGCAACAAAATTTGCGTAAAACTATATAATATAATCATAATCATAAAAACTCATTTTTTTATTTTGTATAAGACGGTTTTTTTTTTTTAATGAATGAATAACATTTATTGGTAGTACACGACACATACACAAAGTCACATTAAAAAAAAACAGGAACTAAAATAGCAACTAAAAATACAACCTTAGTGTAACATGTAAGTGTCGAGTCAACCAAAGGGCTCCGACTCAGTTTTTTTTGTTGCAACCAAGGTCACAACACTGATACTCTGCCGAAACCATTTTTTAAAGTTGAATAACACACAGGCGTGTGATAAAAATTAAGAAGAGGTCTTTTTTATTTGCTATACGTAACGTCGAATACTTAAATCTAGAAAGGCCTTATTCCAAACAAAAATAAGTCAGGAATTCCAATACATACAAACCTTATTGTCGTACGTCTTTGATTGCCCTTAAGAGAGTCTAGTGCTTCCTTCCACGAAAACTTTGGAGACTGTTGGCGCCGCTTATTTACAAAGATCGCAAAAAATGGGCCTATGGGATTCACGTTTACAGAATACATGCACACTAGTTTAGGCCCAAGGCACCACCGTACTCGTAGAACAAGGGTACGAGCCGGTCCACACGCGCTCTACATCAGGTGGCACATTTCTCCCCACCACCACCGAGCATTTAGAGGCGAGGGCGCCTCTAAAGGGTTGTTTCGCTCCCCGATCCGATCCGAATCAGAACCCCTCGGAGAATCTAGTAGGGCACGGGGACACGGGGACACACTAGTGCGTGATGCCGTTCTCACTAAAAACCTCCGAAGGGTTTCTTTTAAAATAGCTTTTCAGTGGCAAAACTTGATTTTTTTTAAACTGCCTAGATTGTCATGTGTCCCTATGTCATAGTATCACTGAACTGCTCGACCGGTTTAACTGATTTATATTTTGTTATGTTCATAATGTCAGGACAATGTTGACAACCTCCTTGGTCGTGTGGTTTGTACACCGGTTTTCATGGTGTCGTCATCTCTGAGGTCCCAGGTTCGATACCCGGTCGGGTTAATTTAGAAATTTTTGTTTTTCTAAATTGTTTCGGGTCTGGGTGTTTTCTAATAAGTATGTATTTAAGTATTTTAAGTATGTTTATCCGTTGTCTAGTAACCATTTAACGAGTTACATAACGAAGCTTCTCTTGGGCTAGATAATTGGTGAGTGTTTTTTTAATTTAAAAAAAAAATGTTTGTATCGAAAAAATAAGGTTTCGACGGGATACAGATTTTTACTGAAGTGGACGAAGTCACGAGCGGGCTACTAGTTTAATATACCACAGACTCTCTACTATCACTTGAGCAACAGACGCTCTACGCTTGTGACTATCGCGTCTATACAATGTGACTAAGATATACAACGTCAATGGATCTTGACGCTGCAGCAACTGACGCTATGTTTGTTTTACGCCGACAATGACAAAGGGAACAGTCTTGAACTTATAAAAGAAGTGAGTGCTGCTCCATGGCTCATTCGACAAGACGGTCAGGAATGGTAGTCATGTCAATGTATTGTACGGTAAAATGCTCGCTACAGCAATAAATACATGCGTAAATAGTAAGTAATAGTTCCCGAGGGCACCGGCCTTATAAACATTGAAAGCTGTTATACAAACTCATAATCTTGCTAAGGCAGCAAATTCATCGATTAATTGTAATTGAATCCCATTCATCAATAAACAGCTAAGTCGTATTGATACTTACCGAAATAAATATCGTGATGAAAATAATAAAGCATAATATTGTCTGCAATATCTACCTACAAACGTCAATGGCGTTCTTGTGAGGCGATTTCTTCTTTGCGAAGGTTATCAAAGCAGTTGAGGATAATTGCGTCATCTAATCCGGGGTAATCCTTTAGTTCCGATGGCTGCGCAAACAAGGGACAACACATTTGGATATATACTTACATTATATCGTTATATATGTGTACATGTTGACGGAGAGCTAACATGCGAGTTATGGGAGTATTTGTATTGTTATGCTTATTTCATATTTGTATTTATTATGTTTACTTGATACACTTTTTGGGAACGTGGATCTTTCGCTTACAGGGACAGACGAGGTTTTTCTATATTTACCTCCCTAAATATTGGACATCATAGAACGGCTGCGAGCTAGAGCTAGCCTGTATACTTTCCATATTGGTTCGCCTAGCACAGAATTATTGTTTCATCTAAGAATGTCATTTAGTTTCAATGATGGAAGCCGAGTGGTGCCGAGGATAAAGAATTGCACCACCCCATCTCTTCCCGTGGGTGTTGTAGAAGGTGACTATAGGACCATTCCAAAGGATGGGCAGCAGCGTCTCTCTGTGATTATTCTCACCCTACTGCGATTGCAAACCCGCCTGCCAAGCGTGGCGATTATGGCAAATTCCCCTCAAAGTGATTTATCCTTGAGGGAGGCCTCTGTCCAGCAGTGGACGTCTTTTTGGCTGAGATGATGATGATGATGATGATAATGGAAGTAGTTGCTCAGCCGCTGGACAGTATAGGCTATCACTTATTCCTTTTATTTTGCAGAAGTCTAGCAAATGTTTTAGTTTGTTTGTTTTTACTTATCGTCTACGCAGGTTGGTGTTAACTCTAAATAAAACCTTGTCTAGCCTTATTAGCAGAGGTATCTCCTCCGCGCAATGATAAATCTTGTTTGCATAACACGATTTGAAATGTTGAATCGTTTTAAACTGTTTAATTAACAGCTTTAAATCAATTACCGAAATTACTAACGCGTGTTTCGGGTTTTGGTAAGCCAATTTGTTTAGTTCCACTTTCGCTAATGGCGAATTTGAGATATTTACCGGATTATGGGCTCTCGACATTTACTTGAAAGGCTTATGCAAATTATTTCGAGTGCCGCTCGTCAATGCCAACCTATTCGTCGCGAGCCGATCCGGAAGGGCTTTTAAGTCCATTTTCATAAATCTCAGCTTGAAATACAAATACAGTGTGTGGAACGTTTTCCGCATGTCACAGCAACATGCAAACAGATATATGTAGTATCACTAATATCACTAATATCTATGGTACCTATGTTACTGTGATATTGGGAATGCAGTGGTTTTATAAAGTTACTAGTATTTTCTTTTGCAACTTAGATTGTTTATTAAAAACCTGCTAGTAAGTACTTAATTTAAAATAATTTATATTCAAACAAAAGGTAAATAATATGTTTCTTTTACATATCATTTCATTAATTCATATAATCTCATTAATAATGTAGTTAAAGTTTTATACTTACATAAGACTTTAAATTATTTTATTCCCCTTGTTGCTTATAAATGGTAAGATAGCCCCTCCGTAGTTGTATCTCGGATGAAATGCGCTTCAGCCTTCAACCATAACCTCACTTACCATTAGGTGCGATTAACCTTTTAAGACCCGACGCTTTCGCTTTGTCTGGGTTAGTTCATACAAATCTAGTGCTTAACTTCTTCACAATAACACAAAATTTCGCCTGCAGTTACCAGGTTCACATGTGATCGATTTAAAGAAAAAGGTTGCGCTTTGCCTATAATCTCTTATATTCCCGAAGTGGCAGGTGATAAGATGACCTCGTTGCTATCCTGATACCTACCGCGCGGGCCCTGCGCCTCATCGGGGACATGCTCGCTCAATACGACGATGTCGATTTGTTTGCTGATGGCTTAGGGCGTTTAGTGGCAGCACACTTTTACTTTCTCGACCACAACTATTAAATAAAGAATAAGCTATTTAATTTTTAATTATTTTGTAGTAATTTTGATTTTGTTATTTTAATGTGATATAATTTTATTGTTTACCTGTGACTCTAGTTCTTGAGATTTTACATTTTTATTTGATGTATGACATTTCGGTGTTTTGGACGCATAATCTGTAAACTAGCATGTAAAATAAAATAAATAAATAATAATAAATAAATATGCAGTATAGTTTTGCAAAGACTTAACATGACCACAGGATACATTCCTACAAACCGCAGCCATTGACGTGAGCGAGCGTGCGCTACGTTACGTGCGCGTTTTGTGCCTAACGTATGCGTTGACGGCATACGTTAGGCACAAAATAAGAAAGCTGTAGAAAAACTGTTATACATAAGCGGTTAAGAAACGCTTACATATGACAACCTCTCACAGATACGGAATTCCGCAACAGCTACGCTCGAACTGTTCCGAACTGTTCCATTCCGTGTCTGAGTGTGTGTGCGCGGATTTATTAATACTAGTAGTCGCCCAGTGGTCGAAATTCGACCGTAACTTTTTTATTATTTACTTTTATTTTATTAAGGCTGCACGGATTGTATCCTAAGCAATGAAAAATTAAAAAAAATAGAATGTGAGTTTGGATTGGCATTGACAAATTTCAGCCGGTCCTCTTCCATTTTTGAAATTATTGAAAAATGTTTGAAACAATGTTTATTTAATTTAATGTATTATTTATGCATAATTTATAAAAAAAATAGCATCCTGCACTCCTTCTCTATATAAACTATAAGTGAGCGAAATTTCATTTCATTTCACGATTTTACGCAGTAGGTATACGAATCTTAGAAAATGAGTAGTGGTAAAAACGTTAGTTATACTACCCTGTCCTGCTGCAAAACTGCCATATCCGCTACTCTCCTACCTGAGACTACTATTATGTTTAAGTAGGTTTATTTATATATTGTAAATATATGGTACCTATTTATACAATATAATTATCATTTATCATTGTCATTATCATTTTATATCTATCATTATTATTATTTAGCTTCATTTATAAAATACACATTATTTTAGTATGTTTTAATAGTTTCACCTCTGGTCCTACAGTTTATTAGCCATAATTATTTATGGAGAGATCCATCCGCTTAAAAGTAATAAAACCGCCAAATTGTAACTTTGTAATAGTTTTTTTTTTGTTTTTTGGTCATGTTTATGTTTTATAGTGTTGCAATAAATGTATTATCTATTTATCTATCTATCTATCTCTTTCTACATACGCCTATATTTATTTTATTTTATTTCACAACGGGCATGCTTCTATCACCTCACCTGATGGTAGCTAACCACATAGACTTAACTCAAGTCCTACCACTAAACAAACAAAGTACCTAAATTGACTTTAAGCCTTTCTACTGGGAATGGAACCCGGGACTAGGACCAGATGATACCGGTGATGTGACCATAAATCCAAAGAGGCGGTGAACCGAAGAACCGATTAAACTTTGTTGAACCGTGTTCGATTTGCAATAGCTCATAACGAATGACTTTTGGAATGGCTACATGATAATTTTGAATAATGGGAAAACATTTATATTACCATACACATAAAAGATCTTTGATTTAACGCTGCTTTACTTACCCCTATAACATATATAAATAATAATAAATAAATATTATAAATGCGAAAGTAAAAATGGAATGGAAAGTTTGTACATCCATGTTCTGCGCCCGCGCTATAGATACCTGCCTCACACTGTAGTTGGGTGGTACGGCCGCAATCGCACAAAAATGCAAACTACCTACCTTAAATATTGTCAATATTGTTTTCTTTTCAGTGCGTGCGTTCATTGTGCTAAAAAATAGAGTGATAAAACAAAATGTATCTTTCTCAGTAAGTGAATCTCTTATGAGAAATAAAGTTTCTTTAACCATAACCATAAAGTTTGTGTGTGTGTTCGTATATTTGTTGCTTCTTCACGCTGCAACGGTTGGATGGATTTGGATGAAATTCGGCATACAGATAGTTTATAACCTGGAATAACACATAGAATACTTTTTATCCAGATATTCCCACGGGAACGGGAACCACGCGGGTGAAACCGCGAGCGGCCGCTAGTAATAAATAAATGTTTCCCACACTCACACCAATTATCTAGCTCCAAGAAAAGCTTCCTTAAGGCGACGCATCGCTAAACAATAAATCTCATACGTTTTGATACGAGCGTTGATACCCCGTACCATAAGAAAAACTGTTTTTTTTCCTTCAAATTAAAACTACAAATTATTTAAAAAAAATGAACTACAATTTTGAAGTGTGTGTTAAGACTAATCTACTAAGAAAATTTTGATGCTTAAATCGGTCTGGTTAGCCTGTAAAATGTGAATCTATGTTTTAAAAGAGGTTACTTTGATATTTTTTCTCTTTTATAAAAGTTGAAAAATCGTGTTTCTGCAACTAACAAAATGAAGTCAATTAAATGAAAAATCATGTCATCAAATATCACTTTCATATGTTTTGTGATTGTTGAGATAAATCAAAATCCCCGCCACGTAATTTACCAATGCGTCGTCTTAAGAAACTTGAGAAATGGTTAACTAGACAACGGATAAACATACTTAATATACTAAATACATACTTATTATACATAGGAAACACCCAGACCCGAAACAATTTAGAAACACAGGTATTTCTAAATTTATCCGACCGGGGATCGAACCCGGGACCTCAGAGATGGCGACACCATGAAAACCGGTGTGCAAGCGACTCGACCAAGGAGATCGTCTAATATGCAGTTTAACTAATAGTAGCTAATACCAAACGTGTAATACCAAAGTACACGGAATAAGGAGGAAAACATATTGTTTTTTTTCTTACTTGGCCTTCTTCTCGCGTATTAAGTTAATATGTTAAGTGATGAACAGCCCGAAGGTGGAAGCGCATTTTACCCGGAATCTTCAACTACTGAGGCACTGGCTATCTTATCTCTAGCTGCCATAACCTGTGGGTTATGGCAGCTAGCTAGCTTGTTGTGTGCAACAATGCTACAAATATTAATAATATAGCTACGTATTTAGATAAGCTCGTCGTATCTAGCCAGGCGGACAAACAAACCACCAACCAAACCGAGTTCACAATGTTCACATGTTGAGTACACAATTCTGAAATATCGTTACATATTGAATTAAAGCTGTGGAGTTTCTTGCGCCCATTCTTCTCCACAGCTAAAAAAATAGACGTCCTGAATGGGTAGTACACTCTAAAAAATATTTGGTAGCTTCTACCATGATTGTGATAGTTGTGATCAAGCATCTTGATTCCATACGAGCCTAACAAGACGTTGGATACATCATTTAACATGATTTTGATTGTACTTACTGTAACTACTTAACTAAAACAATTAAGATCTTATTCAATATTACCATGAAATATGGGTGTTCCAACAAGTTCACCTAGTAAGTTCAACTAAGGTCTTGGTCAATATAAACATGATAAGTGGATGTTCTAACAAGTTCACCTGGTAAGATCAACTAAGGCCTTGGTGAATATTAACATGATAAATGGCTGTTCTAACAAGTTCCTCTAGTAAGGTAACCTAAGGCCTTGGTGAATATTAACATGATAAATGGCTGTTCCAACAAGTTCACCTAGTAAGGTCAACTAAGGCCTTGGTGAATATTAACATGATAAATAGATGTTCTAACAAGTTCACCTAGTAAGGTCAACTAAGGCCTTGGTAAATATTAACATGATAAATTGCTGTTCTAACAAGTTCACCTGGTAAGTTCAAATAAGGCCTTGGTCAATATTAACATGATAAATGACTGTTCTAACAAGTTCACCTAGTAGGTTCTACTACAAATTTATTTCTATTCTAGTTGCTTTAGGACCGACCGGTCTCGTCCTATGGATTTTAAAGCTAAATAGATCCACAAATTTAGCTTTAATATGCCGTAGGACGTGATCGCTCGGTACCAAAAAACTAGAACAGAAAAAAAATTATGTTAGTATTTGCATGTATAAAATAAGTGGTATAAGCAAACAAAGAGAACAAACGGTAACAATAATAATAATGTTAATGATTTATAGAAATAATGATATCAAAGATAATAATATTAATATTGCTGTAATAATCATGTGTATAGGTATATTTACAAAATTTTGATGAAATAAAACAAAAAATAGAAATTGCAATAAGTTATTTATTGATTTTATATCGTACAGCGGAACGTCACATTTTTTAATACTAGGTACTTAAAATATGTGAAGGATTCAGTTGACCCTTTAAGTGCCCCTTTCCTATGAAATACCACACAGGGTATGTATCGATACCGTACTCTACATTATAATAACTGATCTATTTGCAACAATTAAATAAGTGTTTATTTTTTATAATAAACGACTTACCAACTACAATGATATATGGCTGGGATGATGACCCTTTTTTGTGAAGTGTTGTTAACCGGAGTTCAACTGCTTAACTAATTTCTGCAATACTTAGATCTAATGTGCTATATGAAACCTAGGCTTACTTCTGCTTAGGCTTCTAGCTGGGCCCAGCTTCCGAACTGCGTTTCTTCTTTTGCCTGATCAATGCAGTGTTTAGTAAAAACGGTATGGCGAGAAATCTTGCTAAATTGGATGTTTCTGAACCTGAAAAAAATTGAGCAAATTAGGAATCAAATAAAGTATTATATTTAATTCCATTCAACTTTATTCTCATAATAAAACAAAAGTTCTAAAAATCTACAATGGGGTCAACCGATTCCAAACTTTCATAAATTAATTTATATAGATATCTATACTTACATATGAAAACTCTGCCTTCCTCGTCTTTCAGAATCTCATGAACAGGGAATTTGGACCTGTTAGAGGGACAACTTCTTTCTCTTTGACATCATCATCGGTCAGAGCTGATAAGGCCTGCATTGTTATTTGTTGTTCTGAAAATAAGAATTGCAATCCGTAAACGAAGTAGGCAATAAGTAAACTAAATAATTAACTTGTCTATGTTAAAGGCACATCGGCACATTTTTATTTATCGCTTTCCACACGGAGAAAGTCACAAACATTGTAGACATTTTTTAATAGGTAGATAAGTAGATACTAAAGAGACTAGGTAAGTTTTTATTTAATTTAGCACACCATTTAAAAAATGGGAGCAGACTACATTATGGGATCTTAAACTCTAACGCAAAATGTAGGTACTTAGGTTGAAAAAAGGTTAACGTTTCCAATGGAACTATTGCATCATGTAAGCTAGTAATATGTACCTAAGCTTTTTACTACCTACCTAATTACTATTTTAGTCTCAGTCATCTAGTGAACAGACTCCTACTCCTGCATCAAAGGGGTCCCGCGCCCACGCTTATCTTTATGATCTACAACACAAAACAAACGTTAAAGATACTCACTGTTAAATACTGGTATTAAGTCTTACAATTCCCAGGTCTTCAGTAATTCGCTAACGTCGTCCATTTGTACTCGTATGAAGAAAGGACTCACCATGCTCAACTTTCAGAATAACCTATAAAAGTACATTGTGAGCACAACCGCAAAAACACAACCAAACCAAAAAACGACCGAGCGTGACTGCGCGAATAAACCGGTTTTATCTTGCAGGCTGCCGCCGCGCGCGCCGCCCTTACCCCGCTCAGAGGCCGCGGCAAGAGGGGTGCGGGCGGCGCGGTCTTTTCTCTTGATTGAATCGACTAATTGAGTATTTGTTTCGACTAGTAAGATAATCGATTTAAACAATATAATCTTAGTAGAACGTACCATTTAATTTATAGTTCATTCAATAATGTCAAGTAATAAAATTAATAACCTAACATTATTGATTTGAATAAAAAAAAATTGTTGTGTTAAAGATTAGAATTTTAGTTGATTTAATAATAGGTCTTAGACAAATTAATGATGACGATCTTATTAATTTAACAATGAAAATCATTAAAACTGTTATTATACATTGTTATTTTGAAATTTTATTATTAATTGGTTCAAAATACTTTTTTGTTTAAACTAACTATTAGAAATGACCGAATCACGTAAGAAATGACTGTTTAGTTCAATCACAGATTAACTTGTTAATATAACTAACCGGCTTTGATTGAGTTACATATTATCATAATTGTTTCATCTAATTTAAGGTCAACTAAGAGTAAATCGCTCTTAGTTGGCCTTCATTTTTTAGAGTGTAGGTAAAAAATTATGGACGATTCAAAAGCACTTCTCTAAAGTTTATTTGAATAAAGAATATTTGACTTTGACTTTCCCCCAGCTGGGAATCGAAGCCCTCTAGACTACAGAGGCGTTCAGAATATTCTAAATATGAATCTTCTAGCTTTATTAAAATGTAAAATTATCCCGCTACATATCATAATTAAGTGCTTAATTTAAAGTCTTAAGTTATATTCCAAATAAAACGATCCTGACAGCTGGAACCGTAGCACCCCTCACCGTTGACGTACATAACAATCTCAACAGCAGATTAGCGTGCAAACAATGTACGGGGACCTCCGGATCCCTGACAAGTCCCATCCACGTTCAACCCGGCGCCGGTCTTGGCAGTTAACAACGATAAGACACAATTTCTGTTCACGATTTACGACTTTGCATTGTCTCCAATGCAAACTCTGTTATCCGACAAAAAGTCCATTTCACGCTTCTCATTACACGCTCCGCCTAACTGCATAAAGAGAAAGGGACGAAATGCAAAGGGAAAAAAATATAAACGAGGACTCGACAAACACAGGAGATTGTACATTTTAGTCTTCAGCGTAAAAATAAGCTAATAAAAACACCACCCTGCCGAGCATTCTAACCGAGGAAATTCTATGCTCGCTTTTATTAAATAAATGCTGTAATGTGAGTACAGTTAGGGACACGTTGCGGCGCGCGCTACGCAACGTTATGACAAACTATTAATTATAATAATATGTATGTATGTAACGTATGAGTAAAGTCTTCGTTTAAGTGGTGCTATGGAAATGTAAGCCTTATTAACTGAATTTTATGTTCCAATTATACTTTTTGGCTTAGCAGAGTACCTACATTTAAGGTAAATTAGTAACAAACATAATTTCTTACCAATTTTATTGTACTTATTGTTATAAATTTATGGTAATAAATGAATACTCGTATGAATATGAATACTTTAGAACGGTGAACATAAATAGGTACTCTATTTTTTTTAAAACAAAATAGAATACTTACGTATTTATGTTTTACTAGCTCCGCTCGCGGTTTCACCCGCGTGGTTCCCGTTCCCGTAGGAATATCTGGATAAAAAGTATCTTATATGTTATTCCAGGTTATAAACTATCTGTATCCCGAATTTCATCCAAAACCATCCATCCGTTGCAGCGTAAAGAAGCAACAAACATACGAACATACATACACACAAACTTTCGCATTTATGATATTAATAGAATTAAATAGTTAATAACTTCTTTGGTTCATTACATTTAAAAACAAAAGTAAAATGTTAAACCTCCTTCTTATTGTTGTAGCCTCAGAACAATAACTATAGCTTTAGTTATTATTCTGAGATTGTAGCCGTCATACTTTGAAGTGTATTGTTAAAAAGTCAAAACTAACTTATGCCGAAAATCACTGTGTCCGTTGTATTTCTACGAGTAATACCTACATAAAACACGAATAAATTGTTCTAAGAACTACTAAATCAGACATCTATTTTAAATACTGGTAGACAGGCTAGGAGAAGTTTTATTGTTGCATAGGTTGGTGTTAGGATTCTGCCTAGAATCCGACTGGATAGCGCCCACCTCAACACCTTATAATGACCTGGCAGCAATATTTTGCATAGCTGTGTCTCGGATTAATTAGTACTAGATCAAAATCAAAACGTCAGGATATATAAACGCTAGAAAATTCGTAAAAACTCGTTCTAACATCGCTTATCAGTACTTATTTCCGCAGCCGACATCCAACAGATACGAAACAAAAACACATTACAACTTTGTAACTTGGTAAATCCTTGTCTACGTTTGATATGCTTGTATCTTGTATCCATTTCAAGCAACACGCTACGCTTCGAAGGATAACCATCGTCAATTGTTTTGTATTACGTCATACCTACATATTGTGACATTCAATCAATGCAGTACTGTTTATCATTATCAACTTATAAGCATTCCACTAAATCGTTTAGGGGCCTTACCATACCCTAAGCTCTTATCCGCTCATTTGCGGCGAGCACTGAATCAGTGCCTTACAATTAAAATGCTATTGTGTCCACGGACCTATATTAACATATTTGGTTTGTGTTTGTGTCTGTATTCACAGGAGACAACGGATTAAAGCAGTTGCAGTTGTGAAAAGGAGATGCGTGTATACACGCCGCTACACGCGTCTCGCTTCCACACCTGCAATAGTATCTACTGCTTTAGGTTGAAGTTCATGGTAAAAGTTCTGGTCTTCCCATGTGAGCAACAGTGCATGGAGAGCTCAGACCAATACTTGGTGCTCGTGTAGATTTTAACGACTGCCTTATTACGAGAGCAACAGGGACCAACGGCTTAACGTGCAAAGCATTGACCAGTAGAAGTGGCAAAATCTTATCTTATCTTATCTTATCGAGCTTATTGACATCAGTCGTTTGTTGCTTAGCAGCATTAATTTTTCGCGCCATACAACCAACAGGAACGGAACAAAAATACTTTCTAACATCTTAAATGAGTTCATGTAGTGCTTTTACTCTAATGACCGGCTTTTGTTTTTAAGGATTCAGACAATTCAATCTTGCTTATAATCATCAACTTATAAGCGATCTATTGCTGAGTTCAGGCTTTTCCACATTTCAACAATAGTAACTACTACTAGGACCTAGACTAATACTCGGTGCTCGCGACAGCAGCCAGCCCAGCCAGTATAGTTCATGACGTCATCTTGTTACCTCGCACCGCCTATCAAATATCAAAGCTAACGGCTATAGCTTTCGATATTGCTTTCATAGGCGGCACGAAACGAGAAGATGACGTCATAAACCACACACGCAGTCAAAGCGATCGGTTAGGCGGTCGGGCCCCAGGACCTACTACTTAACGTGCCATCCAAAGCACGGAGAAGTGAAATTTGCAAGATCGCGCAAACCGTTGTTGTGCCATCAAACTACTCGCTATTCGTCCAATCGCTCTTTAAGTACTTATCAGTATTTATTTTCCTCGTCCGACAACCCAACACTAGCGGAATCGAAACAATCGAAATACATTCAAACAGCATAAGTTTTTTTTTTTTCGGAGAGAGGCTGCTGATTGCCGAGGCGCATTTTCAGCTTCACCGGGCTTGTTTTAGGGGCGGCGAGGTACGTAAAGGGTACCTCAAGCCGTGTTGAAACGAATCACCTTCGGAGGATTTCTAGAGGGGTACGGCATCGCACACTTAAAAGTGCGCGTCCCCGTGCCCTTCCAGAGTCTCCGAAGGGTTCGGATCGGATCGGCGCATAAGTGAGCCGGTGTAGTGCTTTTACTCTGATGCCCGGCTTTTGTTTTTAAGCATTTAATCAACTCAACGCTACTTATCATCACCAACATGTAAACGATCAACTTCTGCACTCAAGCCTTCAAGTGAACAAATAGAAATGAAGAGCTTGGGCCAACGCATCTTACAACAGCAACCGCGTTCAACGGCTTGACGTGCTTACCGTAGCACGGAGGGGAGAAAGAAAGATAAAAGCCGCTGCCCCATTGTGATCCTCGATATCAGACGCTTGTCGCTTATCAGTATTTATTTTCCGAGCCCGCCAACCCAACAGTAACGGAACAGAAATACATTCAAACAGCATAAATGAGTTCGTGTTGTGCTTTTACTCTGATGTCCGGCTTTTGTTTTTTCTGCTGCGCATCACCGGCTGGGTTTACTTTACTTGTTTTCGCGACTGCCGGATGTGAATTTTTGAATTATTCAACTTAGCGAGTGTTCTGACTCGACGTACATTTTGAGTGGAATTATTGCGGACACCGCTGCCTGCTCTCTCTCTCTTTGAATTCATCTGTTTTCTTTGTAGTTTTTATGGCGCAATTTTCATAGTTGGACGTCGTAGCGCCGCTAGTTTATGTGTTTTATGAACGGGTATGTGGTACGGTTAAAGCCTGAAGTACGGTTCCACCCGGGTTTAACCGGTATCTACGCGCGGCTGGTTGCGGCAGGTATCTGTGGTCAGATATCTGCCGTCTAAACAACTGAGCCACTGTGGCATTGCAAGTAATAATTTTTACCCAGCATATTCATCGAACCATATTCGTAAAACATCATTCGCAGCCATATGTCGTCTGAAGTTAGAATCCAACCTTCCGTTTGGCCTAGTTCTCATAACGCCACTTCGGCAACTCTAAGCCCGCGACCCACATCGATGGTAATCGAGTTTGTGGCCTAAGCACATAACTCGGCGGAGTACTTACTGGAGCCACTTGAAACTGAGGTCTCAACTATCGATGTTTTAGAACTATTTCAATGCGGTTTGTTAAAACTTCATGTATGTTATTTTATAGTTTAGAATGGCTAGGTACTGATAATGGCACGCTGTTCAAAAGACGAATGTCGTTGAGCAACAAAATACTTTATTAAAATTAATAGGTACTACCAAGTGAACTATTCAAAAATACACTTATTTAATATATAGGTAGTTACTTTCGATACTGATCCTATCAATTTAACATCGTTTATTAATAGACTTAAAGGCTCTTTTTCAAAGCTACGGTTAAAACTTTATTCATGTTAATACGAACCTATCAGAATTTTCACTAGCGTTCGTTCACTGGCTGGGCATAAAAATATGTCAAGGTTTTCTGTTTTCAATAAGCGGCGTAGCTGTCAAAGCTACTGCAAATAAATGCAGCAAACAGCAAAATACATTTTTTTAACCTAAGAATAATTAGTGATAGAAGAAGAATAGCTCGTAAACTTAAACATTAATGTTATTTAAATAAAAAATAACAAAATCCTGATAACCGAAAGATTGAATGCGAGTCTCTAAGAATAGTAAAAAAAACAATTTTAAAAAACATTTCAGCTCATAAATCCATATCTAACTGACCTCATAAGGTCCTATATTATTACTCAGGGATAATATAACTTTTCATAAGTGAAAGATCTTTTACTAGTTTCAAAGGTAACATCGTACCTCGAGCATGACGTTGCAGCGACTAGAGCATCCGGATTGTGACGCAATATAACATCTGAAACGGTAAGAGACGAAAGGAATACTTTGTTTCCTTTCGTCACTTACCGTTTCAGATGTTTTAATCATCGTATAAATCGATATAATCGATCGTATAAAGGAAAACGAAGGCAAAGTAAAACGAACGAATTATTTATTACTACATTAAAATTAATAATAAAATTAACTTCTCGGTCGCCGAGCGGCAAATCGCTCGGCCCGATACACGAAGGTCCCGGGTACAATTCCCAGGTCGGGCAAAGTATTTTTCAGATTTTTCGATGCTTAGCCCGGGTTTAGCAAGCGTGGTGAGTAAGCCAATACCCATCAATTGAAGAGATGGCTTGATTTTAATGATAAAGGTTTTTGTCCAGCAGTGGGACAGCATATAGGCTATTTATTTTTACTTACTAAAATGTATTAATAATTCATAAAAAAAAACGACGGGTTGCACTTCGAGAGTGCCGGCAGAAGTGAAAACTTGAATATTAACGTTGTGCATTTTTGATATTATGGAATGGTTAGGGAATAATTTTGCACGAATTGCTTCAATTATCAGTATAAAAGTACTATCATTTATGTGGTAGAATACAATATTTATTTATTGCGCTATCGTACACAAACATGACAATTTATATTACATTAAAAAGCACTCGAACATTCGCGCAAGCGCCCTGCGCCGCCTAAACGAAACAGCAGGCATACATTTTCGCCGCGCCGCCGTAGAAAGAGAGGGGGATACTTCCTCTCCTACGCCGCGCCGGCTGTCTACTCTCCATCCATCTTACGAATTTTCGATCAGGGCACGTGTCCTGACGCGAATTTAATATTTTTTACCCATTACAAAAAAAGTGTACAACGCCGCTAAAGAAGTTTTCACTTCAAAAATAACATAACAAAATCAAACCAATATTTGCAGCATCGACGATGGTTTACAGTAAGTACTTTTATATTACTGTTTGAAATTAAGCATGCCATGGCAGTTAATTAAAGCAGCACATATACTGGTGCACTACATAGTCATAGGGTTTTTTTAATGTAAGAATGTATTCGGTGAATGCTTTGTTGGATGTCCATAAATAAATAAATAAACAAAGGAGTATTCACTTCGTAACAACACCTTAAGCTCCACCGTGCTTCTGAAGGTACGTTGAGCCGTTGGTCCCGCTTGTCGTCGTAAGTTTTCAGTAGTTAAAACTTTACAACTACATCGGACTAGGAGCGTAGTTGGTTATGATCCGATCTCTTCGTGTGCTAGTGCTGTGTGAAGGTCCGAGTAATGGGAAGTTTATGGGCTAAAGATGATGAAAATGTTAACGTAAATAGCTTACTTCACGGCACTTACAGTAAGTTAGAATAATAGCACAATAGAGGAATAACAGAGAATGTACATCATCAATACCCAAAAGCTAAATAAAGTGACTCGTCAAAGCCTTATTTATTGAACTCACTTTCTGAAGCAATTAAATTAACATCCCTCCGACCGAAAACTGCTCAGCAAAAGATGAAAATTATTTAAGACAATGTCTGATATCTTTTGCAAAACATTGTTTGTTGAATACAATCGAAATGCTTGAGAAATTCCCTTTCAAATGAACAAGCCTCCTAAATTTACCACTTCTTTAATCCCTTTCGATTGCCTTCCGGTTCCAATGAGCCATTTATTTTTCTTATAAGAACCTTACTGATTAAAGACTTCGCTGTTCGAGTGGCATAGTGCTCGGGCAGATATTCGGAAGTTTTGGCTTCAATTGTCAGGTTGGGCATAAGGTGTGTTTAATTTTTAGATGCTTATTCGTTATTGGGCAAGCGTGGTTATTGAGCCGGTTCGCCCGACCGGACGAACCCGACGCGCAATAACTTACATGGCAATAATTGAACTTCAGTGGCCTTTGCCCAACTGTGGGCAGTTTAAAGGCTAATTTACTTATGTAGTGATCAAAGGTAAAAAAAAATAGTTGCAGAACCGCTTGGTTTAGTATAATAGTTACGCAATGCAACCATAGTAAACAGAAGTAAAAATACTTAGGTTAGGCGGCATTTTCTTAGCGACTGTCAACTGATATAAAGAAGGTCACGGTAGTTTGTCGCAAGGAAATATTACAGAAACAACAGAAAGTACATGTCAGCTTTGTGACGGACAGCGTTGACTTTGACCAGCGATCTTTGTGATCTGTGGTGCAAGGGTCAAGTTGAAGCGAAAAAGATTTGTTTGTATATCAAGAATTATCTTTGCCTGTCATTGTATAAAATTACATCTGTCAATTTTAATGTTATTTTCGGTCTAAGGTTGTGTACCTATTGTATTATTTTATATTATTTTGAGGTATTTACACAAATATTTTACCTATGTATAGCCTGACCAGAAAAATAAAAAACCTGATCAAGGGGCGCCTAAATTGCTTTTTTTATTGCAACACTAAGTATAGTCATACCAATGTGAATTGGCAAGCAATAAAAATCTGTATTCTGCAGACCTCGTGGTAATTGTAAATAAGTGTAGGTTTTTTGTTTATACGATAGGACATAGTATCATTAATTGGTGTATATACATACCACCACCATACGGTGTCATTGGAAATTCAAACAAGAACATTTCTGATTCTAAACTGATTCAACTAAGCCAAATATTTTAAACTTGGCTTGTTTATTATAAATGTAATCTAACGTGCTCCTGTAGGTGCATATACATAACAAAGTCAAAGGGTTAAAATAAAAGAAAAAAACAAGTCAAAGCTAGTATGATTTTTAATGTCATTCATCAAAATCAGAATCTAAATATTCATTTAAGTCATACGACATTTCATGTTCATCATTGTAGCAGTTTGTGCATTTGATTGATAGGTTGCTGGATTGCTGGTGGGTTCTGATAGTAATAAAATACCAGGACTGTTGAATGACACGTCTTTATTTTTCCATATTCGCCGAGAGAGAGAGCAATAGTTGCCATTACAATGGGAGACAAATAAACTTAATATTTTTAAAGTTGGCAACATCCAACAATCATTATCAGGTTGCATCAATGGTTGAATTTCAGATAATATCAGACTCATTTTCATTTTTATTGCTTGATGAATCACTTTCACCGCCACCAACGTTAATAATATATTTTTTTCTGTTTCAATTACAGGCCCTCTGTTTCTGTAATTTTCTTCTATTTTATTAGTGTGTTTGCAGCAGTTATTACTTATTTACTCTCTGCCACCATTAAAATTGATTTCACCTTTGAGAGCTGCTATTAACCGCTTCAAAGTCGGTACTTCTTTACGAACTGCACACAACTCATGAACTTTATGCCTAATTGCCACGAAATCAAAATCATCTAGGTATTTTTTTAATTTTAGTTCTTAGGCGTAGAAATTATAACCGACATTATGTCCTTCTCTTTGTATTTTCATTACGGATGAATAAGACACACCTAAAAGAAAATACAATAATTAAAGTTTCAATAGACTACAGAAATAGCCAATTTTCATTGTACATACTATATGATTTACCTACCAGTCATATTGACAACTAAGTCGGTAATGTTATTGAGAGAAACAGAGTCCAATCCCTGAGACTTTCTCTCCAACAAATATTTATATACATTGTTATCTACTTTTCTCTCATGACTGTAAATAGTTTTTGGCGTTTTAACGCATAAAAATATCAAAAACTCAAAAAATTGTTTGCGCTTACACTTTGACAGCGATCAAAAAATGACAATGATGTCATGATAATAACGTTTTCAAGTTACTGTTGCCTGTAAAAAAATTAGTGCCATTAGTTTTCCGCATCATGGCGAGGTTTTCTATTTTTCTGGTTAGGCTCCATACAACCATAACGAGTTTAACGACACAAATTTGATATTTTTTTCATGCTATACTGTTTATTTATCGATGGACAAGCAGCATAGCTAAAATCGTTCGATCCTTAAGAAAGTGGTCATTAATCCACGTGTGACCAAATCAAAATAACTCGAGCCTTTATAAACTTTCAATCTTAGGCCCTGATTGTTTTTGTAAGATTGCAATTAAAACTCACCTATCCTTATTGGACCGGCTAAGGTGGGTTAGGTCCCGATCTGTGCTATTGTTCAAACGTTGTTGATATTCGTTGTTGTTTACTCTGATAAAAATCATAATCTGATAGGTATTTTGGTATATAACAATAGGCCGTTGTTGCCAAAATAAACAACAAAAAAGATTTAAGGTGAACCGCTACAGCTTGCTACTTGCGGCATCCACCTCAGCTTATTTCACATAACGCGCTGCGATATCATAACATCACAATTATCGCGCTGTCACAGCGGCGACCCTCATCACACGCATCTGTGGTGGGATTAATCGCGGCTTAACTTAATCTCAAACGAACAAATCTGCTTTGTTGTAGGAAATCACTGGTGACATTTTTATTTCGCGTTTTGTGCGAACGCTCGACGTCCACGTCGGCATCGCGTCGCCGATCGACGTTTGAGTGTCGTTCGTTAAGCCGTGCGTAATTTGTGCGGCCTTTTGAAATGTTAAAAATTTACCTTGCCCATATTGGTTTCGGTTAATTTAAATTCTGTCGTACTGTTTTTAATACACATGAACTGCAATTTATAGTGAAAACTAGATACCTATCTAGTTTTAAAATTATTACAAACAATATTCTGGAAATAAGTTTGTGTTTGGACCTCCAAACACAAACTTATTTCCAGAATATTGTTTGTAATAATTTTGAATAGGGAATATACCTAATGTATATACTAGTTTCATAATGTGTTTTGTTGAGGTATATACTTAGAACATTTATCATGTTAGAAGATGTGAAATAATAAATAATAGTATAGGGATATAGTCACATTACTATACTATCATAGTTATACCCTTAGTGAAATAGTTTTGAAACGCTTTCGTACAACCACAGATTACTTAATAGTTTTACGTATTTTACAGCTACATAATATACATATCGAAAATGTATGAGCAGTCAAATTACTTTGTTGTGTGAGGTTAAATTACCAATTTAAGTATGTGTTATGTTAGTTTTACAGAGTTAACATACTTGTGTAACCCGTCTATATTTGATCAGCTATCCGCAACAAACGATAACACTAACATTTACCTACATTATCATATATCTAAAACCAACATTCGACTCAAAAAGAAAACTGTTTTCTTCCGCCCACAAACTGATCGGCCCAATAAAAACTCGTGCAAAATGCATTTCGGAATTGTACAAACGTATCGTGTAAAAACAATTCAGCGTTGCGCAATAAACCCGTGCTGGCAACTACACAAACGGCTATTAGGAGGGACCGGCGACCGTGATGCCGGGCGTAAAAACTCTGTGTGCACATTACTAAAAACTGGCCACCTCGGAAATATTTCCGGGGCAAGAGTCCCGTGAGACGGGACGATTGACTAGAAACTGTGCGTGGCAGAAGGTACAGTTTTATGTGAAAAGGCTATGAGTATAAGATATATAGAATGTTGCGGAAAAGTGTTGTGATAATAATTTTAATCATAAAAATTTGGGTGTGTAAAAATTCTAAGGCTAATTTTGTTGTAAACAAATAGCAACTCGAAAAAGGTTTGAAAATATTTGTAACATTGTTCTTATAGACTCGAATTGTCAACGCGGAGGCGTTACAAAATAGGAATATTGTGTAGTGTCTAAGTTCACTCCGTTATTACTTATATGTGATGCTTCAGAACCACTCAAACCTTTGTAAATATAATTAACAACAAGAAAGAGACGTTTTAACGTTTTACTAATAACGATATATGACCTTCAAATTATAACGTTGTATTTGTTCCAAGTTCCAAAGCCTTAGTAGTTCAGGTAGTTGAGGATTTCGGGTGAAGTGCTCTTCCACCTTTTTGGCCTTATATAAAGGTCTTATCCGTAAAGACCAGGGTCGATAATTTTTGGAACCAAAAACAATAATGGTAGGATGAAACCCATTGCAAAAAGAAGAGAATATAACAAAAATGAAAGGAAAAATAATTTACGGGCGATTTGAGGTTGGGAAGTGGAAGGGGATTGGTTTTTAAGGGTAAAAAACGGTTTATCTCGATTTCCGGCAAAACTACAAGTCCTATGGATAAAAAATTAATTTTAAAGTTGTAGGTAATAAAAAGATCTACAACTTTTGTTTTTACACTTTTTTCACATAACCTCAAAATTTATGTGAAATTCAAACCTTAATTAGTATTATTTTTATTGGTTTCAAAAATTATCGACCCTGGTCTAGTAAGGGATATAATAAAGTTGATTATTGAATGCAACTTTTCTTGTGTTATTTATGCTTAAATGTGAAGAACATCCTCTATCGATTCGCTCTTGACAGAGCGGTCGTGGTCACTTTGAGTCGTCAAATTCATTGGTTGAGGCGGACACTGCTCCCCGCACAATCCCCCGCCATCTTTCACTGTCGGTAGACTGTTACCTATGTTACCTACCTACATATCCATCCAACCCTTCTGTGCATACATATTCTCTGCAACTATTCAGTAGTGCAACACATCCCTCGTCCACAGCGGCCGCTTTTAGAACATACTGCCTTTTATTTTATCCCTGCACTTTTTTCGGCGAAAGCTTTTAACTTTTAAAGGTGCTCATACAGTATTTTAGTGGTGAATTTCGCACGCCATTGTACATTGGGCGAGCGCTTTCTGCGCTGTCATGTACCGTCAGAATATGTTTACAATATTCGCTGAGCTTTTTTTAATAACTCTGCTTTTTAGGGTTTCGTAGTCAACAAGAAACCCAAAGTCCCATGTCCGTCTGTCTGTCTGTCCGACCCTAGCCTAGCTCATAGACTCTTAGTACTAGAAAGCTGTAATTTGGCATGGATATTCATATTAATCACGCCGAGAAAATTGGTGAAGTAAAATTTGGAAAAATATTTTTTTAGGTTACCTCCCCTACACTTGAAGTGGGGATGTAATTTTTTTTCTTGTCTACCCCATAGTGTGGGGTGTCGTTGGATAGCAATTTCAAAAATATTGCAGGTTTGTAAAAACAGTTTTTTGATTGAGGCATCCGTTAGTGAACTAATAGCTTGAAAGTGCAAAATTTTGTTAGAGTCAAGTGTCTCGTCCCCCCCTGCCAGCCAAATGATTGTTTTTGGATACGTGAAAAAATTCACGGTAGTTGTATATATGACGAAGTTAAAAGGAAAACTAACACAGCTAAGTAGGCTTTACAAGTTTACGAATAACAGTCGACCAACTTATAAAATGTATTTGGCGCAGTACAAATTCCTCATTGAGAACTACTTAAGTAACGTTGGCAGGTGTGTGGCTACGAAAACCTTTTTTATTTTTTGACAGTGGAAAACTCGTCGGCCGAGTACCACGTTACCGAGTACCGCGCTCGGGGAGGCGCGGATGGATATGTGGGGTTTTTCCCTCGAGCTCCCGCCTCCCTGCCCAGACCCGAGGGTCTCGACAGGGATCCGGGAGGAGAAGGAGCCTACCCACTAAAAACCACAGTACAATACCTTCACGTGTCGCTAGGATGACTGGGGTCACCTGTTTGGCAGTGACGGTTTTTTTTATATACGCATCGAGTTCGACGCTATGTGTCATCAAAATCAAAAGTACAGTTCTAAAATTGTCAAGTTGTCACAGCATGTCTTCTGTGATTTATGACTATGAGGAAAAACCCTTATTTATAATTATTTAGAATCAATACGTGTTTATTAAGAATTAAAATGTTGTATAATAAATGTAGCATATTTTTTGTATATATAAATAAATGGCTTGCCTCTCTTTTTATAGGATTCTATGACCTTCATTTGTAGTAGTCAGAGAATGTGGTTTAAACTACAGACCTACTATTACTGTGGTTTTTTTTATTTTTTTTTAAATGTTAAGCCATTTTTACAGAAGATATATGGTGATGCCCTTACACGGGCTGTTATCTACCAAAATAGGTAATTGCTTGTATGGAAACTACCGACCAAAAAAACTTTGGTCACTGATCTGAGTTACGCTAACTTTTAGGTCTTTCCCTTCGAGACGCCATCTAGTTTCGCATCATTAATTAACTATCTAGGGTAACTAGAAAAACTTAACTTTAATGAAATTAATGCAAAAATAAAATTAATATTTATCAATTTCTAATACCCTGATCTAAGAACAAAGCTGAACAATGTACCTAAATGAATGTTAGAAATTTCGTTGTCCTTACAAATTCTTGCCGCTTTGACCTTCAAAGTGCGCGTCAAGTTTGCTAACGGTGTCCTTTGGGTGCTGGTGATGTATGAGCCGTGTTGTCCTTTCACCCTCATTTCCGAAACACATAATCGCTATGACATACACGAATACGTATAGGTACGATAAAACATGTAGTATTATAAACGTCCACCCCAGTAGTTTGTATACAATCAATAACTGAATTAATTTTAGCCATTTTTAAGGATTTTTTAAATAAAAATAAACCGTAAGTATCTATGTTTATTATGATAAAGCCTAATTGCTTTGACTTACGTATTAATATTATAAGTAATATTGTATGTGTATTTACTAACAGCACTTATGTAGAATAAGCTATTTTTTGTCACTAACGTTTAGTTAACCAATTATGTCGGTCCATAATTGGTTAACTAAACGTTAGTAACAAAAATAGTTATATCTATCTTCGTATAGTGTGTAATAAAAGTGTTTTATTTATTAATTTCGTTTCTGTCCGAAGGAGTCAATGTAATTTACAAAACGTTTATTTAAAATATTATTAGACAACATCACATACATTGTTCTGATCCCAAGTAAAGTAACTAAAGCACTCGTTTCATGAAAATCAGAAACAACGACGGTATCACAACCATCCAGACCCGACGCAATGTTGAAAAGTTCGTTTTCGACATTGACTCGACCGGGAATCGTACCCGGGACCGGTGCAAGCCGCTCGGCTACGGAGGTCGTCAAAAGAGGAATATACCTAAATGTTCGTTATAAATAGATATTATTATGAAGTAACTAAGTTTTAAAGGGGTTGTATGAGAAAATAATTGTTTCTATTTAGAGCTCTTCCGATTTAATTTAGGAAGAATATGATACTGTTTTCTAAATAATGCCTTTCTGAAATCTCTGAGTGACCTAGGACCCAGTCAAGGGTTTGAACCATCAGAATAAAACAATATGTAATAAAGAGCCACGATAGCATAGTTGGTAGTGCATCTGACCCGGCATGTCATGGGGTGCGGGTTCGAATTCCGTTCGTGGTATTTTTTCAACACTTTGTCTTTTTTCAAATATAATATATAAATGTTTGAAAAAAACATCACAGCTATATTATAAAAAAGTAGATTCGCTTTTTTTAATTAAAATAATATTTAAAATTTAAAGAACAAAATAGTTTCGGTGTCCTTTGTGAATTAAAGTATGTCACAACTAAAATATATACTGAATTCCTTTACACGGTACATGTATATACAGCAGAAACAAACTGAAATTAAACTCAGGAAAGATGTAACATCCATTAGCTCTGATTACTGTCGGTCTCCGCTACACGAAAAATAATTAATCTGATTCTTGTATTACGGATATGATAGTACCAACAGATTGTATTCTGTGAGGAAGAAGTATAATACATGTTACTTTATGTAATGTAATATGTCTTTGATGATGTTAGGCTGTATTTAGCTGAGAAGCTATCTTTCTTGGCTCTAGATACACAACACAACAATGCCACAGAAGCGAGATTATCAATGCTTGCGACCATTGTTGTATTTAAAAAGTAAAGCAAAACAAGCTTTCTTTTGAATCCATTGTTTTTCTTTTAAATTCCCTACTTACTACTTCGCCTTCGTCTCATTTAATCGTAAGTGAAAAGGCTGAAGGTGAAAACGCATTTCATCAAGAATCCTCAACAACTGAGGCACTGGTTATCTTATCTCTAACTATCGGTACAAATCAATACTACTGAGTTTGGCGGCATATTTAGATAAAATGGAGGTAGCTAGCCAAACGAACTTATAACAATACCTACCACCAACCAACAACTTACGAACCCTTTAATTTTAAGAGAGGCGTAAGACAGGGCTTTATTCTGTCTTCGATCTTGTTCAATGTGTATGGTGAATATATAATGAGGCGAACCTGCGAAAACTGGGAAGGAGGAGTCCCAATTGTCACCTTACTGAATAGGGTGGAGAGAATAAGTAAAGAACTTGGCCTTTTTATAAACAGAACCAAAACTAAAGTCATGGTAGTAAACCACACGAACAAGTTAGAACTCACCGGTGTACTTAAACTTGACATAGTTGACAACTTCACATACCTGGGTTCTAACATTAGTAACAACGGATCGTGCGAGAAAGATGTGCGCAGACGAATTGAAATGGCGAAGAATCCTATGTCACAACTGCACAGAATATGGGCGGACAGAAACATCTCTATTAAAACTAAGTCCAAACTAGTGACCACTCTAGTATTCTCAATCTTTTTGTACGGCGCTGAGACTTGGACTTTGAAGAAAGCCAATCGCATACGCATTGACGCCTTCGAGATGTGGTGCTCGAGAAAAATGCTGCGGATACCCTGGACAGCACATCGGACCAACGCATCATTACTCAAAGAGCTGAAGATCATTAAGAGATTATCCACCATCTGCCTTCGAAGGATCCTCGAGTTTTTCGGCCATATAGCCAGAAAAAACGGGGACAATCTTGAAAGACTGCTCATCACTGTCAAATTAAACGGCAAAAGACCAAGAGGTCGCAGCCCAATCCGTTGGTCTGATCAGATCCGCACCCTTGACACCAAATTTTACGATGCCCTCCACGTCGCCTCAAACAGAAAAAAATGGCGGAACATCGTGAGAGACAAATTATACTCTGGAGGTCACGACCCTCAGCATTGAGGAATACGATGCAAGGAGGGACCACCAACCAAACCGAGCATAAAAATATGTACCTCCACTGGGAATCAAACCCAGGAACTTTGGGTCTGAAACCGGTGTTCTTAGCCACTAGTCCACAAAGGCGGTTGAATTGCAATATTGATAATCCCCAATAATCCTCCCAATCGTAACAGCAATAGCTCGAAGAAGCAGCAGCTAGCGTTTAAGCTGAGATCTTGCAAGTTAAGCTAGTTTTGCAATGTCGGGTCATCGGATAGGTTATCAAATTGAAATAATTATATACGTGCTATTGTTTATGTAAGAAAGTTTCATCTAGCAATGACACGTTAATAGGTAGCTGATAATTAAATATCAAAGTAAGGCAGCTATGGGTCTATTTAAGCTTAAACTGTATTAATATTTTCCTCACTGTATTAATATTTTGCTCATTAATTACCTTGATACGCATATCAGTTTTGAAGAAGGTCTATTGAAGACGGGTGGGGCTTTACAATAAAAAACGTGGAGATAATGGAACACCTATAAAAGTTTAAATGAAACAAAATTGTCCCCCAGCCGACCACCAACCACTTCAATAGACCTTCTTTAAAACTGATATGCGTATCAAGGTAATTAATAATATATTTCAATATTATTTCCTTTTAGTATCCTGTTTTTTGAAATCGGTTTTCATACATATTTTTCAATTCAGTCGACCTTAGTACCTCTTAAGTATTCTAACCAACAAGAAAACTTATATTCTATTTTGGGTTCGCCGCCAGCTCAGCTTACGGAATAATGCTATAGATTGCTCGGTGCATTTAAATATTAGTATTAATAATAAATAGTAGAGTAAGTATTTGTTAGGCTGTTGATAATAATATTATTTTCATACAAAATAAGTCTGCAAGGAGGAGGTCGATGGCGCAGTGGTTAAGGCGATTGCTGAAATAAGCAACTTTTGCAAAGGCCGGTCATTGGATGGGTGACCAAAAACTTATCATCTCGAGCTCCTTCTTGCTTCGGAAGGCACGTAAAGCTGTTGATCCTGCCTGCACCACCAACCTGCGCTAGGCCCGCATGGTGATGTATGATCCGTTCTGCCTATCCATCCATAGGGTAAGCTCGTGACCTACCTGTGGGAACATAAAATGAGATAGTGGTGTGGTTGCGTTAAATAATTGATTAAGTTCTTAGATTACCTCTTGCTTGCTTAGCTTATTTTTATTATTATTATACTCGTATACTTTAACGTTGTTTTTCTTAGACAGTTTTCGACTTATATTAGTAGGTACTGTATGACATTGTGAAAATTGAAATTGGTACCTAATGTAATTTTTGCAAACTTAGAAAATTTTTTTTTGTGTGTTGTGATTGTCCTTTATTTTATTTTTTTGTATGTTTATTTATTTATTTGTATTTTTTACATGTTGTGGTTGTCTTATATATATTTTTTGTGTTTATTTGTGATGGAAAGTGTCCTTTTATGATAGGGCACTTTCCAATATTTTTGACGCTGTAAGGAGCTGGACACTTGCTGAGTTTCTTGCCGGTTCTTCTCAGTACAAGATCTCCCAGAGTAGACTTACGAACCGATGGCATAATGACGTTCATAAGAGCTTTTTATAGCCTAAACTGAATAAATGATTTTGAATTTTGTTTTTTTTTTATGTGATGAATAATAATAAAACTTGCCTAAATGTTAATAATAATAAAAACACATTACTATTTTTATGCAATGTTTTTATTGAACCTTTTGCTGTCTCCGAAACATATATAAATAATCAATATATTCACGACCTCCAAAACCAACTGTAAGTTAAACTCTGAAGTTAATTCGCTGAACATAGAGTCTGACAGCGGCTGCTTAACTTTCTTGATAACCTCCAAGTTTATAATTGCTGAAACTTATCAATAGAGCATAGTATAAAAGGCGCCATGGCCAACTATTGATGGAATTAGTTTCGTGGCCGTTGAAGAAGTGGGAGAAGGAAGTTACGATAAATACGATTATAAACTCGGACGTTTCATTGAAATATCATAAGCTACGCGCCTTAACTCAGCTATTTAAAAGCTTTGACAATAGTAGCCTGATTCTGACATTTTCGTCAAAGTACAAAGTAAATATCATAATTTCATGTATGAAAATATGATATTTAAGTAAATATCATAATTTTCATGTATGAAATAAAAAATAAGTATATTTAAGTAATAATAATAATAATAATATCACCGTCCGGGTGAGTCTATCAGACATATTATTTCTGGCTGTTCTCGTCTGGCTAACGGCGAGTACTTGCACAGGCATAACTAAGTGGCCAGGGTTATCCACCAGGAACTTGCTTTAAAATACAAACTTGTGGATTCTGAGGTACCGTACTACAAGTATGTGCCCGACCCAGTTCTCGAAAATGACCATGTCACGTTGTACTGGGATCGATCTATCATCACTAACAGGACTATTGTAGCCAATAACCCAGACATTGTGGTGATTGATCGATTAGCGCGCCGCACGATGATTGTCGATATCACCATTCCCCATGACGAGAACCTCGTGAAAGCTGAGAAAGAGAAACAAATCAAATATCTCGACTTAGCACATGAGGTTGTCGACATGCGGAGTGTGGACTCGGCTGTCATCGTGGCGATTGTTGTTACGGCTAACGGCCTGATGGCCAAGAGCCTCAATCAACATCTAATGAGGCTCTCGTTAGGCAACTGGATCAAGGGCCTGCTTCAGAGGACAGTTCTCCTCGATACGGCACGCATTGTAAGGAGGTTCCTGTCTCTGGAGCCCTAATCACCGGAAGTTTGGACCCTGGTCCCGATGCCGGCGGACCCCTATTTTTTTATATTTTTAAATGTTTGTTTTATTTTAGAAAATATTTAAAAATGTAAATTGATATGTAAAAAAATAAATAAAGGAAATAATAATATATTTTAGTCATCATTCCAAGTAGAAGTTATTCTCTTATTCTAATAACAATTTATACACAATATTTTTTATTAGGAGATTTACGTTGGCAGCTGTGGTAGTATAAATAAACTGTATCACTGCTGCCAGCGCGGTAAATTGTTGTTGAACCACACAGGATGGAAGCATCCTGTATGGTTCAACAACAATTTACCGATTGACTGACCGATTTGAAACAAGTTAAAGTGTTCAAAAATAATATGTATGTTTATAATATATATTATTTTTTATAATAAAATAAGACAAAATTAAAATTTAAAAAAAAAGTTAAGTTAGTGAATATCATATTTTCATGTATGAAAATATAATATTTACTTCCTCGATGGCCTGGTGGCAAAGCACTCGGCCCGATACCCGAAGGTCCCAGGTTTAATTCCTTGGTCAGCAAAATGTGTTTCGGATTTTTCGATGCATATCCCAGGTTTGTGATCACCAACCCGCATTTGACTAGCGTGTTGATTAAGCCATTACCCATCAATTGTCACTACAATTGATGGGTAACAACAAGCCATCACTATGGCTTGACTTCAATGATGGTGGTCTTTGCCCAGCAGTGGGACAGTCTTAAGCTATTTTACTTATGTATTAGGTTTTAGTAGGTTTCTATGTTTTGTAGTATCGGAAGTCATGTGATTATTACGAAAGTAATATTTATAACGCCTTATGAATTGCATAAATAAATTACATTATTATTTGTATTGTATCAAATGGCTGCATTATACTACAGATGTCTCGAAAAATCCACTTACACACAGGCAAATTCATTTGCAAAAGTCGTGCAAATATATGGAAATGACACACAAAACAGCAGTACTGAATATAAGCGCAATTTGGTTTAAATTGTTATGAGTAGGAAATAAAGCATCACTGGCCCTATTCTAATGCAAATTTAAATGTTTTGTATATTTTAGTTTATATTTAGCATTATTTTGCATTGTAGAAAAAAAAGACAAAATATGAGCATGAATTTCAAGCACTTTCTCACTTAACCTACCTACCTTACTAACTTTTAACCCCCTTATTCATAAAAACTATTTAACCATTATTTAGTTAATAATTCGTTTTGTCTCTTTTTCTCAAATTCAAAATGACTTTTGTGTGAAGTTGACAAAACAATATTTAACTAAATAATGCTTAAATATTTTTGCGAAGTTTAAATCTACAGTATAAATCTACACTACGAAGCAACACACAAAGTAATGTATGTATACTTGTATACGAAAGTCGAATCAAATCAAAACGAGTTTCATTTTCATCAGCATACAATCGTTTTCGGGCCACTGATTGCGTGTTACAAAGTGAGGACAGAAAGTAGATTTTTATCGAAAGTTAACAGAGTAATTTAGTTAAAGTCTTCCATTCAAGCGTACTTTTTTGTGTTGCATAGTGTGTACACACTTCAACTCTCATACGTTTCACTAACAAAACCGCTCGTTACTTACTGGTTAGTATCAACGGATGCCATTAACTAAATAAAGGGTCATCTCTTTAAGTCCGAGGGTGGAATAACTCACAAAAGAGATTTGTTTCTGGATCGTTCTATTCATCACGACAAAGATCTCCAGTGGACTCTAGCTTTAGAGAAAATTGGATGTCTTACTCCGTCGTTGCCCGATTTATAGATGTTTCATCGCGGGGATGTGCGAATATAACTGGACTGATGGACATGGCAATCGTTCATAATTTTTTATAAAGTTGCTTAAAAAATCCTATAAAATTAACTATAAGGATAATTTATAGGATTTTTTAATTAACTGTAGGATAATAGTAAGTTACACTTACTTTTCTGAGTGGTAGAGCCACGCTGCGTTGCAGCACGAAATGGGCCAGATCGCCTGGCGTAATACCACCCTCTCACAGAATATCGGCGTGAAACAATCGCACTCGTTGCTGTTGTGTTTCGTCCGGTGAGTGAAAGTACCGGAAGCCCATCTCTCACCCGTCCCCTCCCAATTCCTACTCCCTCCTCAAGATCCAACTCCTTCCTCAAGGCCGGAAACGCATCTGCGATTACTTTGGTTTTGCATGGGCTGCGGTGATTACTTACCATGAGGTGACCCGCCTGCTCGTTTGCCTCCTAAGCGTTTTGGGATGCATTCTATTTCTTATCTACATTAACAGCCTCCCAAGTATACTGGACGAGCTCTGTGTACTTTTTGTTGACGACATATCGTTTTGAAAAAACTTCTATATAATTTACAGAAACAGAAAGTAATATAACATTTTGTTTGAAGCGTTGATTTGAAGATTGACAAATCGAGTTAGATATCTGGGATATGTTAATGACGTCACAAGATTTGTGGACTGATCTGAATTAATGGAGTGTCGGGGATATAACGCGTCCACTAAGTGACAAACACCTTGTAGAATGGCAGGATGTACACTTGTCGTTGTCAGTTATAGCAGTAAGATGAATGCTTTACTCTGGGCTAGCATCCAGAATATTTGTTCGGTAGACGCGAATTAATGGATATGAAAATTATTCAAAGTTTTCACGTAATTTTCAATTCAATGGAACCACTTGGTGAGATTGTTTCCCAGATTACGATGGTGATTTATTGTCCGGTTTGTTTGGTACACAAAATGAAGATAAACTTTTGCGGTTTTAGACATGATCGTAAACTACTTTTTGATAACAATAAAATGTAACTGATATTGAAGCTACTTTTTATTTTAATAAAGTAAAAGTAAAAAAAAAATATTCAAGTAAAGGTAAATGGTGTTGAATAATTTCGGCGGGCTGGTTAGAACCTCGATAGCTCAATTGGGAGAGCACTTGACCCGGTATGTCAGAAGGGTGCAGGTTCAAATCCTGCTCGTGGAAATTTTTTCAACATTAGTGTTTTTGTAATTTGTTCGCAACAAAGTTTGCGTAAAAATTATATAAACAAAACAAAAACATTTTATAAGTAAAACTAAGTTTTTGTAACTCGCAACGAATTATTGTTTCTTACCGGGATAACACTTAGCCTACATCTCGCTAAATGGGAGGTGATGATAAGGCTGAAGGTGGACAGCCTTAACTGCTGAGCAGTTCCTCAGCTGGCAGTAGCCAAAGTAACATTAAGAAAACGATAGCGAAGTTCAAAATGAATAAAATGTATGGGATTATATTTGTACGCGGCTTATGTCAATCCCATACATTTTATTCTTTTCGAACTTCACTATCGTTTTCTTAATATTACTTTACACGACGCTACACGAGTAGGTAATGTAGGTCATGGATAGACTTTAACCGCCTCGGTAATTTAATGGTTAGACCATCGATCTCAGACTAAGAAGTCCCTGGTTCGATTCCCAGCGGGGGGTACACGTTTGTACTCTGTTTGGTTGGTAATAGGGCTTATTTTAAGTCTGCCTGGCTAGCTACCACTATCTTTTGTATCTGCCGTTAAAACAAAACATTGTTGTGTTGCGACTATTAGAGATAAGATAAGATAAGATAAATTTTTATTGCCATAAAATTGTGTAAATACATAGCAATTGTTAAGCATATACAATGTTATTTTTAGTTTATACGAAACCTGAAAACAGTTTGTTCAGAATCAGTAATAGAATCGATTTCAATATTTTTTATACCATGTTACATTTTGACCAAATAATATTTACAAAATCTCAAATAAATTATACCCTACTAAAAACACACAACGGGGCAGCATAAAAAGCTTGTAACTTTGTGAGTTTTCAAGATATTATTTTAATATTTTTTGTACTGATTCTTTAAAAGAAAATATTTGACCCGTGTTTCGGTTTTCGTATAAATTAAAAATAAGGTTGTATAATGGGAACAAACAATTTACCCTAATCGGGCATGCAATTTTTAGTTGGTAGGTACATGTTACATAAAAACAGCTAATAGGCTATTTTTGTACCGAAATATTCAGTCTAACTATAGAACGCCTTATCTATAAGCCATATTTTTAATTTAACTTTAAAACAGCTTAAATTTACTGAGGCTTTTTGACCTGTGGGAAGATGATTGAATATTTGGATTTTGTAAAGACAAGTCACATGCATATCTCTACCGCAAATTACAATTATTTGTGCTTTTACTTGTAACAGTTTCCTCGATCTTAAGATAAGTTAACTGGTGAGATTAAAGATAAACACTATCCTGTTGCTAAATAAAAAGAAAGACTAGAAAGGCGGACTTCGAACCAACCTTACTACCCACCTACCAAACCGAGCTTAAAACATACTTTAGCTAGAAATTAGTCTTTTAGATCTGAGGCCGCTCAAAGTGCATTCGTAATGGACATCTAAATTATTAAACTGGTGATTTTGTTTGAATTATGTTAATGGAGTCTTTTGAAGTGGTTACTCTAGATAATAATCTCTAAGGTCAATATTCGGTTGCCTAAGGACAAGTTGTTCGTCCATATAAACATTAAATTTCTATGTGGCTTATTCTGTGACGCCATTTATCAAACATTAAATAAAATCTTTCTTTCTGCAATTTCAAGATTACGATTTCGCACGCAACGTATTTTTATTTATAAAACGGTTTTATTTGATTATCTTTTCATGACAACTGAATTCACAAATTGAAGAAAATCGTGACAAGACAGGCGCTACCTGACGCAGCGCTATCTGAAAAACGATAAAGAAATATTGAAGTGTTGTCGAAACATGATAATAATAAAAACTAGTGGTCGCCCAGTGGTCGAAAAGCGACCGTAATTTTATTAAGGCTGCACGGATTGCATCCTAAGCAATGTGAAATTAAAAAAGATAGGATTTGAGTTTGGATTGGCATTGACAGATTTCGGCCGCTTCTCATCCATTTTTGAAATTTTTGAAAAGAGTATTAAAATTTATACGTGTGTGTCAATACATTATGCGTGTGTGTCAAAAACATTATGCGTGTGTGTCAAATACATGGCAGTGTGTGTAATGTTTGTTTTATTAATTTAATGTATTTGTTATGCATAATTTAAAAAAAAATATTAACATTCGGATAACCTTCTCTATATAAACTATAAGTGTGCGATCCGTCCGCGCAATTTTCGTAAAAAAGGGGTACAAAGTTTTTGCTTCACGTATTAATAAACAGATACATTAAGTAAAATTTTAATTCGAATGTAAATCCATAATAATTGTGTTAGTTACATAGTGATAACCTTACATGAAACGCGAGGTATACGGTACAGTGTACGGGTTGGAATCCCGCTTCTGGATTTTCTACACTTTCCCTAATTGTAATTTGATCGCAACTAAATTTGAGTGTATAAATAACTAGCACTTCACTCGACTTCGTCTACGTAGTTTAGAGATTTAAGAAAAAACTCTCTTTTATATAAAATATAGCCTATGATACCCGCAAGGAATGAAGCTTTCTCTCAGTAAAGGAAATTTGGAATTGAACCTGTAGATCTCGATTTGTAAAAATATTATGATCGGATGTTAATGACGGTAGTTGTTGACATTAAATGGGCGCCTTTGGCTTTCAAAGTAAAAAAAGTAAATAGTGTTGAATAATTTCGGCGGGCTGGTTAGAAACACGATAGCTCAATTGGGAGAGCACCTGACCCGGTATGTCAGAAGGGTGCGGGTCCAAATCCTGCTCGTGGACATTTTTTCAACATTTGTTTTTTTGTAATATGTTCGTAACAAAATTTGCGTTAAAAATTATATAGACAAAACAAAAACATTTTAATCATAATTGTTAATTAAAATTATAAAACGAATTATTTATATACCCAGATGGGTGGTTATATACTCAGGTGCACAACCTACTAACATCGAGACTCTTTGCAACCCATGCAAAGTTTTCAACACTATCTAAGTTACCTACCTACTTTGTAAACCAAAGGAGCTCTGTTCATTTAACTTTAATAATATTTCGAAACAGGTCTATGCGTGCGCCAAACCTCAAGGAAGATATTAAAACATGTCCAAAATTAATATCAACAACGTTCTTATGCAGGCACCGTGCGCGAAAGAATTTATGAAAGACTCACCGCGCTGGAGCATGGAGCTTCTTACGACGAACGCCCACAAAATTAGTTTTCCTTAATACGTTTTTTGTACATTATATTTGCTTTATGTACCATGATTAGGTTTATGTATTACTTTGGTAACTGGACCTGGAAAATAATACTTTGACAATTTTTATGTTTACTTGCTCGTGCCCCAGCAGTGGGGACTTAAAATAAGCTGATGATGATGATGATTATGTTTACTTGTTAGTACCTACTTGAGTGTCGGAAACGCGCAATATCTGTGCCCATGACACCAGACGATGTGAAGGATACGGTACTTAATGATATTTTTTATTTTTTTATTTTACGGGTAAGCTACAGTGCCTTGATCTCACCTGATGTTAAGTGATGATAAGGCCAATGATGGAAGAGCACTTCACCCGGGATCCTCAACTAGTGAGGCACTGTAGCCAGTATCTTATCTCCAGCTGCCGGAACACAACAATGCTACAAACATTGATGTTATGGCGACATATATTGAAGATGGTGGTAGCTAGCCAGGTGGACAAACAAGCCCTACCACCAACCAAACCGAGTACACAAACATGTACCCCCGCTGGTAATCGAACCCGGAACCTCTGGGTCTAAACCGGCGGTCTTAACCACTAGACCACAGAGGCTTATGTACTCTGTTTATTTGTAAGGCCCATTTACGTTTGAACAAAACCCTTAAAAAGAAAGTAGAAAATAATCAAAGCGAAAAAGCCATACATCCTTCAAATCACATGATAATAGACGGCAATTATACTTGCTCATGGGAAAATAAAAACGTTAGTTCGAAACTAAAATGGGCTGATAGAATTAGCTGAATTCGCGGCACGAAGCGAGCGCTGCAGAAAATTCAATTAGACTGATTAGTTTCACCCTGCAACTGTGTTTTGTCTAAAAGTATCTTTTCTTTTTTCCGATTGGATAGCAGCCTTAAAGCTAAAGGTATAAGATAAATTTTGGCTCATCCCTTTGCCAAATGGACGGTGATGCCAATCACGTGTTACTTAACTTTTGGCTCCGAATTTATACGTGATAATGTATAGGAGTTTCAACATATTTGAATACTAATAAAATGCTCTAATCATACATTTATAGAAACGTAAAAAATATATAAACAGTGTTTTATATTTATTCGCCAGATTGTCTTCTTATGCAATATCGTCTTAATGCTGTAGGAATGTCAATATTCTGATTTGACAAAAAGCATATTTGCCACTACCTTACTACCTACCTCCTTAGTAATTATTTGTACAAAAACACAAATGTTGAAAAAATTTCCACGTCAGGATTTGAACCTGCACCCTTCTGACATACTGGGTCAGGTGCTCTTCCCATTGAGCTATCGTGGTTCTAGCCAGCCCGCCGAAATTTATTCAACACTATTTACTTTTTACTTTGAAAGCCAAGGGGTATTTGACAGGTTTTAGAAAAATATGTCTAATGGTTCATTATAGCATAATATATTTGCAATTTCATTAATTCGTTATGAATTTCTTTACTTTTTATGAAAATCGCCATTAAAATTCAAATTAATAAAATAGCCGCCAAAACGCTGAAGACGCCATGCATGCTGGTCACGTGATGTTGTGACGTCACCTGTTTGTAAGCAAACTTTTAGCTGTCAAATTAAACGTACAAAACTTTGATTGACATTTACTGGTAAACAAGCTGGTGAGGTCACTCCAGATTCAGCGTCATCCCGTGCGTTTTTAATCACGTGGTCAATCATAAAAAAATTATTATGTTATCAATGATTTTTTATAAAAATCATACTTATTTTAAAATTATGTGCTGGCTAAATTAGTTTAAAAACATGTTTAATATTAAGTTAACAACAGTTTGATCAATATTTTCATTGTAGTCAAATACCCCATTACCGTCATTAACATCGGATCATGATATTTTTACAAATACTAATTAATTATATAACTAATACAATTTTTTTCAACATTTGTGTTTTTGTAATTTGTTCGCAACAAAATTTGCGTTAAAAATTTTATAAACAAAACAAAAACATTTTAATTATTTGTACGTTTGAGTGAATGAACAAACGTTTATTTGGTACATACACATTTCAACTGTTTTATGGTACCAAAACAGTCTCAATGTCGCAGCAGAAGCCACGGCACGTAGAACGTAAAACTACTATTATTATTATTATTAGTTTACTTTCAATTTCAAACTCTGCCGATAACTGAAAGGTCGCATTTCAACCTCCGCAAGATCGTCGTACGCTTGACGTTTAATTTTAAAAAATATGTGAAAATATCGCTAGCGCTAGGAGCAAAGCGTCCAGAAAGAGACTACGTGACAAAATAAAAGGCAAATACTTGGCGCCTGCTGAAAGGGATTCCGAGTCTGCAATGCAATCTAATTTGGGAGACACCATTATTCCTCGCGACCCGTCCTAAGTCACGTCCATTGCCACTCGAACGGGTAAGCTTTCACTTATCGCTGTTTTGGAATCGAGCTCCGTTCGAAAAGTGACGTTTCGCGTCCAGCCGTGTTTGTCATTTGTTTCGATTCATTTGCGTATACATTCCATTGGGATGGGCACTGCCTAATTGACCGGAGAGGTCTATAGAATGGTCGATTGAGTGTAGCGACACAGACAATGTACAGTCAAGTTCAATAATATGTATACACTTTTGACAGATGTTGATTCTTATTACAAGGTAAATAAAGATTACTAACTGTCAAAAGTGTATATATATTAATGAAGTCGACTTTACATGCAAATAAATTTCATATCTGTAAACTTAATATTAAAGTTAAATATAAGTATATATAATAATAATAATATATTATTAAGTATAGTTAACGGGGTCTATTGCAAATCGTTACGTATGGGTATCATATAGCTATTTTTATAGAACTGGATAATTTGAAGAAAAACACAAAATAAGAATGTATTATAGTTAAATACATCAAACGAATATAAATGTGAATGATATAAATAAAGCGACTGCCGTCAAGTGGGACTCGATAAGACCTTTCGCAATCCGGAAGACCGCTCTTCCAATTCTAATTGAGCCACCGAGATGTTGGTCGAATTCTCAAGTGCTACTTTCTTACGCAATTGGCGAGTGTTGTTTCATCGACGCTTAAATCGATACACTGTAAAATTGTGATATAAATATTTGTTACAATTACTTAATATTTGACTAATATAAAATAGCTTTTTTCAAGCATAAGTTTGTGGATTCGAACCATCGCTTTTTTCAGGTGTTATTTTTATTTCAACATCCTACTAATATTATAAACGCGAAAGTTTGTAAGTATGGATGGATGTTTGTTACTTCTTCACGTAAAAACTACTAAATGGATTTGGATGAAATTCGGCATACAGATAGTTTATAAGCTGGATTAACACATAGGATACTTTTTATCCCGATATTCCCACGGGAACGGGAATCACGCGGGTGAAACCGCGAGCGGCCGCTAGTTAAATATACAGCAACAAACAACCCCTCGGTGACACAGTGGCAATGCGCTCAACCTGATACCTGAAAGTCCCGGATTCAATTCCAAGGTCGTAAAAAGTGTGTTTCAGCTTTTACGATGCATAGCCCGGGTTTGTGATCACCAACCCGCACTTGGGGTAGTGATTAAGCCATTACTCATTAATTATTATTGAATAGTGATGACTTGATTTTAATCATGAAGGCCTTTCCCCAGCAGTGGGACAGTTATAGGCTGTTTACTTACTACATGTTATCATCATAATCATCATCAGCTCATCTATGTCCCCACTGCTGGGGCGCGAGCCTTTCCTATGGGTGAATAGAAAGAGCGGGCCATAAACCACGCGGGTCCAATGGCTATACGTGCCTTTCGAGGCTTGGAGGAGCTCGAGACGATAATTTTTTGGTCACCTATCCGATGACCGGCTTTTGCGAATGTTACTTAACCTCGGAACTTGCAGACCGGGTGCGTAAACCACTGCGCCATCGAGCTTATCCCGACGTATCATTATACATATTCAATGTTTAACAAGGCTTAATGCGAACTGCTTATCATGTAGCATTATCAGTGGCATACCTTTTTAACTGTTGATATTAGAAGACTGCCCCCGTCATTCATAATACTAAATGGTACTGCAACGGTGCTGCGTTAATAGGATGAAAGATAATCTTTGCATAACATTACCGAGACCCTAATTTATCATTGAGTAGGTAAGTACATGTTATTAATCGTTGGCAGAACAACGCAAACCAATTAACGCAACTTACAAACTTCAGTTAACATGCGACGGTGGATCTGATTATGACTTTTGGAATTAAACATGGAAGATGGGGCTTTGCGGCGGCCAAACGTCATGTTTTGAGTTGCCGTGACACTTTAGATGCGTAACCCATGCGACAAACTTGAGAGCGTGTATACCACATACCAAAATAAGTAGTTAGCTATATGTGGTTAATACATTTTGGTATCATAAACAAACTTTTTAGTTTTTTTTTATCTAACAGGTAAATTCTAATGAAATTCTAGGCTCAAAACGATATTAGTTGTATTTGTTTTTAAGCCTAAATAGATTCTAATAGATCTTAATAATAGTAAATATTGAAAAAAAAACAATACCTGACTTTATGCAATGCTAGGTACTTAAACACGGTTAGGCCGTCTATAATTAGAGTTATATGTAATAACTTTGTATTAATAGTTTGTATTTTTTTATGTAACTCTGTTTTTGGTCCATAAATTAATTAATTATTTAAAATGAAACAACTTTTACGGATCTACTCGCGTTTATTTTACACATTACTTATTTAATGTTTATCCTGACGTTTCGAACCCTTTCGTCACGTCAGGAACGAGCGAACGAACGTCAGGATAAACATTAAATAAGTAATGTGTAAAATAAACGCGAGTAGATCCGTAAAAGTTGTTTCATTTCAATGTGTAGTGTTCGCGTAAACTTTAGAAAACAATATGTAATTAATTAATTAAAGTCTACTAAGGAATGTCACAAATGACATAAATTCAGCTGAACAAACGTATTTGAGAATGTTTTTTCTAGCTATTTTGATTTCGTTATTTTGATTTAAATTGCTATACGAGTATTACTCGTAGTTTTAAGAAACATACCTTTGACGGTGTTATGAATTACTATTATGTATAAAGTGTGAGTTTGTATTGATTTGCATAGGTACTGTATTGAATTCATAGAGCATTAACTCTTGTTTAGATGATAAATAATAAATTAACTTTTATCTTTTGTTTTGTCTAGTTAGCTTTGTTCATTATAATAACGAATTTGGATTTGGATCTAGGTACATCATTCTTAACAGCTCTTGATATCTTATCCACATAACATCGCTATATAATATAGTCTATTCCCTTTCTACATATTCGCGTTAGCATAAGAGTTCGTTAATTACCGCGACGGCGCGGGGGTGTGGGTTTGCCGACTTTTCATAATTCGCCCCGCGCAGTTATAACAATCAACTTTCATGAACCGAAGGCTTGTTTGCAAATTGTATTTCGTATATATCATGCTTAAGTCTTACGCATTGTAATTCTGTTGGATAAATGTTCTGTGTGTTTTCTGTGAAATTATATGTGGTCTCCTAATTGTTGTTTTCACTTTAGTTTGGTATTGTTAGTAGGTAGTAGTGATTGTTAGAAGTGTGGGTTGTTAAGATCATTGAAAAATCTCTATAAATAATACCTTTCGGAATACGGTCTTATAATATTTTGATGTAATAAATACGTATAATCTCGTCTTAACTAAAATGTTTTATATAATTTTTAACGCAAATTTTGTTGCGAACAAATTACAAAAACACAAATATTGAAAAAAATTCCACGAGCAGGATTTGAACCCGCACCCTTCTGACATACCGGGTCAGGTGCTCTCCAAATTGAGCTATCGTGGTTCTAACCAGCCCGCCGAAATTATTCAACACTATTTACTTTTTACTTTGAAAGCCAAAGGCGCCCATTCAATGTCAACAACTACCGTCATTAACATCTGATCATAATATTCGTCTTAACTAGTTATTATATTTTAAGGTCTCACTATAGTACACATCGTTTGCGTTCTCATTGTCGGTGGTAGGGTGGGGGACCACACAAGTGTCTCGATGACCTTACCTTGGCCACCTTAAAAGTTATCTCTGCCACATATCTAGAGATGTGTTCCGGTTTTAAGGATTTTAAGGTATCTTTAAACATACATTTTCTAAAAATAGTTTTTTGAATTGCTTTCAGTGTGCCTAAATGCTAGTCGTTAGAAAAACTATAGAAAAGTAAAGAAGAGTTTATATTTCCATTTTCGTAGCGAAATATTCGATAGTTGCTTTTGTAGTAACCCTACTAAGGTTAATTATTTTTTTTATTACTAGGGGTACTGTTGCGCTAAATGCAAAAAGGCTAGCTAAACGAGCCATTGCCAAGAACGTGTGCTAAGTCCATATTCTTTCAACATTGCTTACAATAATTACCTATTAACATTTTGCTTATCATTTCTGTTTCACTTTAAAATATGAGTTGATGACGGCTCGGACACATTAATTTGGGACACTTTGTCCGTATTGACACTTTTTAATTTTAATATTTCTTTTCTCTCACGATTCGGACACTATACAGCTAAAGCTGCTTTGTAAAGTCACAAAGAGAGATATAAATTTTATTCTTGGAAAAAGAGTGTTTTTGAAACATACTGTTTTAGTATAGTTTAAAGTTAGATATATTATTTTTATTGCGTGTTCTTGGGACGTTGGGGTCACCAGTGTCACGATTTCAGATAGTTACCGTGTCGTGATCTAAAAATTGAGGAGTAAATGGGTAAAATCTTAAAGCACACCAACCCATAAAAACAATTTATTTCGCAATAAACCACAGAGACGTGTTGCTGCGCACCAATTACTCAATTACAGAATAACGGTGGGCATCGCTCCAGTAACACGACCCAAACGGCTATGTACACACTCAGACACAACACGCATACACACTAGAATAACACACTAGCCCAAGACACCGCACTTGTAGAACAAGAGTACAAAGACCCGGTTTACACGCTATATTCCATAGAGACAAGCGAAGAGAGTAAGAAGCTTTTGCCCACCCCCAAGACCCAATCAACCCGAGCCGAGGTCTTAGCCTAGGCGCCCTCGGGTTACTCCGCTCTCGAACCGACCCAAATGCCTCAGAGAATCTAGTAGGAGACAAGGACACGCTTTCAAGTTGTCATCGCCTCTAGAACCCCTTAGAGGATGTTTCATCACACGGCTTGAGGAACCCTTCCAGCTTAGATGAATGATTGGTCTCGCTGCGCTCGACTAGATACCGCCGGCGCCGGCGCCGGCGTACGTACTTGTTAAATGCGGCAAAAAATACTACGCCGAAGTCGGCGTACCCGAGTCAGTCACCTGCTGTCAGTCGCGTTGCAAATTGTGTGTAAGGTGCGCGTACCGAATGTTTTGTTAAATTTTGATCATAAACCGAAATAAAATGCCAGTTTGCGTAGTTAAACTGTGTAAAAATAATACTACAAGAAATAAGAAGGACACCGTTCTTACACATCTACAATATTGAGTTGCCGCATTCACGGAGCTATTGTTTGTAGGTAGCGCGGTATCTAGTCGAGTGCAGCGAGACCAATCATTCATCTAAGTTTCTCGCTGCTTACAAAACGACCGGGTTACATTATACGGCCAACATTAAGCTCTTTCAAAAAAAATAAAGACAACTACTTTCATAACATAACTGTGACTGTTTATGGTATTCACTTTAGCTCAACCGGTATCGGTAGGTATAGCTGCCATTCCTGCCACCATAGTGGTCACAGGTTTTGTGGCGACAACCGCAGACGTGATTCTGTATGGTAATGACGTATTTTCCGCCGCGTGCGTTATTGCCAATCAACTTCGGTTTCACACTGCATGATGCAGTCCAACTTTCCTTATTTTTTATATGGTGTCGATATCTTTTTTGATAGCGAATGCGATAACATCACTGTGTCATCCATACAAACTTACATAATATACAGTTTAACTGAACAGGCATACCTACCATTACTGGCACCATAATGACCACAGGTCTTGTGGCGACAGACAACCGCAGTCTTGATGGTAATGATGTCATCGCCACCGCGTGCGTTAATGCCAATCAACTGCGATTTCATACTGCATGTACTTCGACTTTGCTTATATATTTTGATATGGAGTCAAATAAAAGAAAAAAGAGAGAAGAAAGAATTGAAGTGTAATGTTACTAAAAGTACATGTGTTCCACTTGATAGAATTGCTTTTTTTCTAATAGACTTATGATAACAACATATCCTTCATTTTATTCTTACGTAATTTTATTTTTATTTGATTTTATGGAACATTCGTTCTTCATCTAAAATAAATGTATGATTATTTTTATTATTATTATTACATTTTAAATGTCACTAATTACCTACATATTGGAGTGTAACGCTTCGTACGGATCTAAGCCATTTTTGAGTTAAAGCAGCTGTTCGGAAAAGACTGTACGGCCAAAAGACCAATGTAGGCATTGCCGTATATTGAAATCTAAATGCAACCAATTAAATTGACATCACTATTTGGATGTCACATCACTAGAATGTAATGTCAAATTAGGTCGGAAGAAATATGGCCGCGCGTTGATTGTTGCTAATTGATAAAAATCTCTAGAGAGATAGAATTTTGTAAGTTTTGGTTAATTTTGTAATGTCCTAGCGAGGGCAAATATCATAGAGTGTTAATTAGTAACAACAGCATTAACATAAGTTAAGGCTGCTTTCTGGCCAATTTAAGCAATAACAGTATGGACGTAAAATGTAAAGGGACTAAACAATACAATCTTAAAAATATCACAATGATTCTTAATCCTTATATAAACCTAGCCCTGCTTTCGAGGCTTTCTGAATGCATCCGGAACAATTTGCCTAACAGTTACATGACATTACCAGCTGTTCATTAACCAGGTCAGCGTATCAGAGATGAAATTGTCTCGCTGTATGGTACACTTCGGTGCAACTGTTTAACACTCAGCCCATTTGCGATGGACAAAACCGTAAAGAATGTGACCAATCACATTTGCAGGACATTCGCTCGCTTCTCCCGACACTTCGATGCAAAATGTTGGAAAATTGGAAATGCATGTACAAATTGCACATACAATACCGGGCGTTTGAAAAGATTGTTTGGCAACGTCAGATCTTTTGTTAGCATTTTATTCGTCATATTTTATTTTATATGATCTTTTTGTTTTTAGAATGCGTCCATGAGAACTTTTGTATTTATTCGCCAGTCGCAATTGCTGAAAATCTAAAAGAAAAAAAAATGCAGTCCGCCTTCAATTTCGTATCCGTATCCGTGTCCATATCCAGAGATCCATTCGTCAGCAAAGTATGTTGAATCGAATTATATTTATTTTTGTACAAATATTCCTTCAGAACATAAAATCTTTGCGTTATTATGTAGACTTAATACGACTTATCGAAATGGTAAGCTCTTATGTGACGTGTTTTATTTAAATAAATAAAAGCACACATTTATGAAAACACCGACTTTCAATGAAAGGAGCAATGCTTTTAAATGCGAATGAATGGGTAAAATAATAAAGCTTTTCTTGGAATAAATGGACTCCGTGAAATTCGCATTTGAACAGACCCTTTTTTGGATTTTGAAGATAAGAAAAAAAGATTTTAATACTGTCTATAGCACATATAAACACGTTCTTTGTACATGTACCGTTATTGTATATGTTTACTAAATCAAGTGTTGAATGATGTTTGCGAGAATTATTGATATTCTACCGAGAATGCTAAACTATTTTTTTTTTAGAAAACTACATCAGAAATCGATGTTAAATTATTACTAGTCAAAAATGTTTTACAAGTGAACTTAATTCAATAAAACTTTTTTAATTTCGACTACCTACATTTGATAATTTTGCACAGCGAAGCAAATTAGCGTTTTTAAACTAAAAGTAGTAGGTGCTGATGAAAGATGAAGAAATACGTAATATCAACGAGGGATATAATATGTAAAGGGACTCCCAGAGGTCCCGCCGGCGCCTGCCAAAAATTAGGTGGCAAGATTATTAAACTTGCGAACTTACTTTAAATATTTTAAATATTAAGAGAGAAAAGTTTTTGCATTAAAACAGAAAAAGTCTACACGTCATTCATCATCACCAGCCAACGAACGTAAAGAACAACCTACTGCTGGCCCCAGTCCTTTCGACCATGTCCTATTATCTTACTTGGAAATTGACAAGCGCCTGTTATGTTTATTTGTTTGTGTTCAGCGACTTTTGTTGCCTACTATACCTTTCCAGGCGCTGCGAATTGAGAAGTTTGTAACCTAATTTTAAGTTGACTGTTTAATACATGAAATAAAAAAATGCTTTACAACTCCAGTCGTTCTTTGTAAAACACATGTAAGTCATTTTGACAATACTCTAATCGACAGTTAAAATATGCCAATTTCGTAAGACATATGTATGGCCAGAAGCAGAACATGAATGCAACGAATAAAATAAAAAACCTATAAAACTAGCTATTTAATCCGCACATTCAAAGACAGAACCGTTTAAACAAAAGGCATTCAGCATTTTAAACCGAATAGAATCTCGCCGAAACAATTGCCCCAACTATAGTCGATATGGGGCGGTTCATTTTTCACTGTCGGTTTTACTGTAAATTGTGCATCCGTAAATCACCCTACATGCCTTGCCTGATACAAAAAGTACGAAAATAAATGTACCGTCGCAACGACACGAGAGGGCCGCGAAGAATATTTTAAAGATGGCTCCATTCTATTAGCAAAAGTGCTGGATAATTTATCTATTCACAGAGTAGACTTAGCTCTATCCATTAGTTGGTTGTAACACTTTATTTTGTACTACGTCTTCTAATTTACTGTTACGTAGTAAGGTTACCTTACTTTAAATAAGGTAAAAGTTTAAACTCACTTAAGGCATATGACTGTGATAATAAAATTGTTTGTAATTACAATTAATTGCCTAGCTAGATATTGGCCCACTCAGATCAAGTCAAGCCAAGTCATCGTTACAACTATTTAGTTAGGCTTTATCAAAACATTTGGTAATTAAACAATCGACAGTATGTGTGTGAGAGTAATTGCCATCGGATTAAAAATCACGCCCATTTATTTACTCTATGTAAGTGGCAGTGTGGAGGCCTAAGGCCTTACTAATATTCCACGGCGTGGACAGATATTGCTCATTATGATAGACGCCCATTTAGTGAAAGTTAGGGCTTAAATGAAATATCTGAGCACATAAACATCTGCTCCTGGACGCAGTAGTACAACACACAAATTGTTTTCTTCAGTTTTCTCTGAAATCAGACCACTGACCAAGACAGTGCCTTGGACCTGCCATGATTACTGGAGCTTCTTAATGCTATAACACCAATATTCATGCTTTGATTTGGCAGAATTCCGTCTACTCAAATCCAGTTTCACTAAAATGGGCGTTGACAGTAACATACATTACCCATAACTACAAAGGACAGTTGCTCAACTAGCTTTCTTAGAATTTTCCGCTTTAAACCTAAACTTTGCTCGGAATATTTAAAGCCAGAAGAGTCTACTTACAATTCCGAAATCAAACTCCAGCGGCGGCGGTTCGTTACGTTCATAACTATCGCACATAGTTAAAATGCTTCCTACTAAAAGTTAGGCTGCCGCAAACTTTAAAAAGCCCGCTGTATTATGGTCAATGGGAGCCGAGTGAAAAGTGGAAAAAGTGTGAAGTCTGCGGAACTTGAAAGTTAAATGTTTCCGAGTTCCACTGGCTTTTTATAGTGTTTCCTTAGCGATGTTTCTACTTGGGCACAGCCAGTTTCGTATTTAAACACGCTTCGGGAGACGGTGGAGCCATCAAATGGATTAATCTTTTCTGTCTGGTCAATTTCCTACTACCTGTCTTTGATAGTGAATCTGTGTAGGCCCTTTTTTATAAGTGACTTTATCTTTAAGGTTTTGTTCAACCTGTAAGACTGTCTGGACTCCCACACAAAGAATTGGCCCGAACTAGATCAGTATAGAGACAAAGAAGGAGAGTGGCTGCCTTGTCCTGCTGTGGGAAAGTAATGGGCTAAGTAATAAAGTAGAATGAAAGGCAATATGAAAAAAACAGATCAAAATACTATGACGTGAGTTACAATCTGTCTGTGGTCAAGTAGACCATCTTGAAAACAGGACTCTTTACTTTTTATTTTTTAGTGCTTATTGCTGCATTAAAGCTGAATTAAATATTTATAAAATAATAAATAAAAAAAAATAAAAAATAAAAATAAAGTGAAAAAATTAAATGGCTACCCGACCCAGCCAGGAATCGAACCTAGGTCCCTTCCCGGGAAGCCTTCCCGGTAGCATAATGGTCAGTGCAACCGCCCGGATTGCGGAAGACCCAGGTTCGATTCCTGGCTGGGTCTGGTAGGCATTTAATTTTTTCACTGTATTTAATAAATATTTAGGGCTCTTTACCTTTAAAGAGTCCTGGTTCGAAAGGTCCAGCAAAACTTACTTCAACGTTTTTTATTTCAATGTTTAGTATTACCGTGAACTTTAGGAACTATAAATTCTACGGTTAACTACAGAGTATGTGGACTTACCGAAACTTGAACTAAGGTACATCTGTATTATTATAGTTATTAAACCCGTTGAAAATAATATCCTTAACTTGTACGCCTTTAGGTAACTCGATATGTTCCCGTTTATTCGGAAAATTAGAAGGCACTCAATGGAAACTTGGGGCAATTTCTCGAGCACTGAAATTGTTTTAAACAATACTCTTATGTTTCACTTAGTTCACATGTCCTTAACCCTCAATCAAGTAGTTTGTGCGAATAAATCTTCAAGTAAAAATTGCTTTAGTAAACAACAATTTTAGTTCGTTCCTTGTCAAAAATGCAAGAAGCTTGATGGCTTGCGGACTTACCAGTTTGCGATGCAAACTGCAGGGGTGCAGGAATTTAGCAGTCATTAGTTATCTCTTGAAGCCAATGCCTCGGTGGCCGACTGGCATAGCGCTCAGGCCGATACCCGAGGGTCCCGGGTTCAATTCCCAGATCAGGCAAAGTGTTTTTCGGTGTTTGACGTGGTGATAAAGCCATTACCTATCAATTGTAGTGATGACTTGATTTCAACGATGGAGACTTCTCCCTGCAGTGGGACAGTTATAGGCTATTTACTTACCTAGATAACTGTTGAAAGATTGTGAAACCACCTGTAACTATGAAGGTACATTTGTTGTGCTCAACCTTATTGCAGCCGTGAAAAGAGAGAAAGAGTGGCGGGCGCGCAGGCCCTTTTATATTGGCAGACTGTCGCTGTTTGCGGGAAATATAGGAACTACTCATAAGTGATACATTGTCTAGATTGATTGCAACATAATTAGTTTCCCTTTGTCGGTGCCAGATGGCGCTAAATATACAACGAAGATTCTCCTGTGATCTCTCCTTGTGCTATTCATGTGTATATTTTGAGGGACGTTTATAGGCTATTGATGATGATGATGATTAAAAAGTACATAATAACGCAATGCATCAAAGAGTTCGGTGATGGCACAGTAGCGTATACGTCACAATCGCGAAAGAATACCTGAGGGCCTAGACAAGTGGCATAGCGCTAATGAGGAACGATACTTAAAAAAGACGTTTGATTGGTTTATGTCAATCTCATTCATTCATTCATTATTATTCTTTTCCATTTCTATTCTACTAGCGTTGTGCCACTTGTCTAGGCCCTGTTGTAGTATGGCTCTGCTCTAAATGCAACTGGCTACCTAGAACCAAATCTTCACACCGGCAACGCGCGGGTCATTTTCTGGTGTCGCCAGCATCTACGGTTTGCGGTGGTCGCTTTTCATCAGGCAAGCCGTATGCTCATCATCTCAGCCAAAGACGTCCACTACTGGACAAAGGCCTCCCCCAAGGATATGAGGGGTATTTGCCGTAATCGCCACGCTTGGCAGGCGGGTTGGCGATCGCAGTAGGTTGAGGGTAACCTCAGAGAGATGCTGCTGCCCATCCTCTGGAATGGTCCCTTAGTCGGCTTTTACGACACCCACAGTAAGAGATGGGGTGGTGCAATTCTTTATCCCCGGGAACACACAGGGAGCAGTATGCTCATTTGAATGAAATTAATAGAATAAAATTTAAAAAATATCGTTTTTTTACATGTATTATCCAATTTGTTCTCCCTATCCCTCCATGAAGAAGGCTCGTGCCCCAGCAGTGGGAACATAAAAATGAGCTGGTGATAAACCGATTCGTAAATTTCTCTTCAGCCTATTACCGTCCACTGCTGAACGTAAACCTCCCCTAAAAAGCGCCAACCATCTCGGTCCTGCGCAGTCCGCATCCATCCACCACCCGCCATCATTTTTAAGTTGTCGGTCCACCGCGCAGCAGGGCGTCCTACACTGCGTTTGCCTAAACGCGGCGATTTGTAAATTTAAGTCTGTTTTATATACTTTTTACGCAGATCAATGTTAATGCACTCCAAGTTTAATACTACTAATAGGCTATACTGATTTATTTTGCTTTGTTAGTAGTTATTTAGTCTAGTTTAAAGTAAGTATTCATAACCGTTTGAAATTATGCATGCAGTCTTTAATTGAAGCAGCGCCAGTGTAATCGTTATAAGGTTTGTAACCCTTTCCACACGAGCTGATATAAGATCGTGCGCTTCGACCACGATCCAACGCCAATTGGTGCGCCTGTTTCAGGCGATCGTGTTAGACCGGATTTTTCTAATGGAAGAAATAAAAAAAATATTTATAAAAGAAATAAAAGCTATAATAGCTAGCTAATAAATAAATAAAATTACAAAAATAAATATACTCCTACTTTTTGCCATAACGCACATTTTTTGTACCTAAATCTTCATAATTATTAACTCTGTTAACATGAGAAAGTTGGAAATATTAAAGGAGGATGCTCAAAATGTCTTCAATGTCGTTACGAACAAAATATTCCATAGAAAAGGATTACAATCGAAGCGCTTTTAACCATGTTTGGCACGTGTAAGCCGTTACAATTCCCTTTTTATTTTTATTTTTCCTGTTTTTGTCGAATGACTAGCAAGTTATTAAGAGCGTTTATGCCGCACACTAGCGCCACTAATGAAAAAAAACATATCTAGTAATTAGAGATAGAAAATCAAATTATGCTCAACAAACTATTTGGATGAAGTAATTTAGCATTTTTACGTCACCTAATGAACACCTCACATGTTATGGTTTAGTTAAATAAGACGTTACGGCCACTTTTAACTATAACGCCATATTTAACTAAACCATAACATGTCAGGTGTTCATTAGGTGTCGTAAAAATGCTAAATTACTTCATTCAGATAGTTTGTTGAGCATAATTTGATTTTCTATTTCTAATTACTAGATATGTTTTTTTTTCATTGGCGGCGCTAGTGTGCGGCGTAAACACTCTTAATGCAAATATAATATAACTTAATTTATTTAAGTATTCAAAAAGACTTTATTAAGAGGATGATCAAAATGTCTCTTCAATGTCGTTACGAACAAAAATATTCCATTGTAAAGGATTACAATCGAAGTGCTTTTAAACATGTCTGACACGTGTAAGCCGTTACAATTCCCTTTTTATTTTTAGTTTTCCTGTTGTTGTCGAATGACTAGCAAGTTGTTAATGCAAATATAATATTTTATTTATTTCAGTTTTCAAAAAGACTTATTTTTTTATAAAGAGAGTAATAATAACTGCTGAGCCTTTCCCTTTCGTTTAGCTTTATTCAACGCCTCTGATTGTCTAGAAAAAAAAGCAAAAAAAAATAACCTAACTACCTAGATTAATAATTGTGGCTACTTTATTTAGTTGTGCATTTATCTTTGTATAATGATGTGTGTAAAAACTTTTAGTGGTCTATAAATAAAGAAAATAAAATAAATAATCTACCTAGACATACCTAGCCATAGAAAACTATCTCACCTGATATAAGGAAAGAACTTTAAAGCTATGTAGGCGCACTAAATTAAAGACTAAGATATATTCCACTCTGTATCACAGTAAACTCGAGGCACGTAGCTAACATAATTTAAAACTAGAATGTAAGTAAGTATATCTTAGTCCATTAAAAACCGTAGAAGAAAGCTACCAAGTCCCGGGGAACACTCAATGAAAGTAATTAACTGCATTACAACGTAGCCGGACTAAAATGAAATACAATGTCACAAGGAGCTACTAAATAGCGGAATTCTTAGAGTGGAGAATGAGCGTTATGGTAATTTTATGTTTTAATCTGGTTAGAACAGTCTTATGTGCAAACGGAGAAACAATGATGAGCGTTGCCAAGGCTGTCGGGATTTAAATTGTACCTTATTTCAAGCTTAGTGTACCTAAGTACCAAAAGAAAGAACAAAAGATTTGTTTATATTTCGTTCGTGTTAATGTTGTCTGGAAATTGATGATTTGTACGCTTGTATTGCATCGTTCAGCTTTTATGGAAACGGTAGCGTGTTGTTCTTGCGAATGGGTTATTGTGAATCTAGGAAGTATATTTATATTTTTCTTTCTGAGTTTCAACTGGTAATATGCATGACGTTCTAGATGGGACTAGACGAACAAAATTGATCAGTTAGGGTTTTCTGAATTTTAATGCAATTTTAATCAATTACATATTGTTTAGAAAAATATTGAAACGTAACAATATACAAAATAATTCATCGAAATGAATAAAATACTGATAAATTAGTATTATTATTGTACCTCCGTCCGAAATGGAAAAACTGTTGATACTATGTTATATCCTATATTAAAATTATATTTCTATGTCCAAAAACCAAGTTATTATTGATAAATGTTCAATATAGTTGGCTATAAGCTAGAAAACTCCATTAAGGAGTACTAACGTTTGCAACTTTGCTCGCTTCACCTATTCGATTTACTTCCTCATGGAGTTGCCTCTATTCCAAGTAAGAGCCGATGTTATAACCATCGGAGGCAGAAAAAGCATTTTCTCATCAGAAAAGAAAACTCTTTGAAACGATTTGTTTGAGAAACATTTAAAAGAAAACGTTTGAATGAACTTTTTTCGCTGATAGCTAGATACGATTATACAATGTAATATTAACGAAGCTTTTCATTCAAAATTCCCAACAAATTCTTAGTTTAAAATGAAAAGCCGAATTACTTATATACCTACTCAAGTAAAATACTTTAAATCTGAAAGTGTGTTTGCTTGTCCATCAATACAAAAAGGAGCAACGGGTTGACTTGTTTTTTTTTTATAACTTTGGCTTATTGACTTTGACACTGACTATATGACGATATATTTTATTTAAAAAAAAAATATTTTACCTAAATCGGATCCGATTAGATGCATTTATTCTCTTTACTTTATTCTCTTTCCCTGTATGGTGCCGGGGATAAAGAATTGCACCACCCCATCTCAACCCGTGGGTGTCGTAAAAGGCGACTAAGGGACCATTCCAGAGGATGGGCAGCAGCATCTTTCTGAGGTTAGGTACCCTTATCCTACTGCGATCGCCAACCCGCCTGCCAAGCGTGGCGATTACGGCAAATACCCCCCCCCCCCCCCCCCCCCATGATAGTCTTGGGGGAGGCCTTTGTCCAGCAGTGGACGTCTTTTGGCTGAGATGATGATTCTCTTTACTAACTTGTCAGGAAAAGGCCTATTTTTAGCTGGCCTAAAGAAAACGCCTTGCATTTATGTACCACTGTATCCCAGACCTGACCACAGTCGTTTGCATTCGTGGTTGTCGCAGCTCCGAACTAAATAGGAACCTAAAAAACTGATCATAGCCAAAAAAAGGCTTAAAAAAAACGTATCATTGCTTCAACAAGTAATCGTTTCGTATGTCATTGTAAAAGGAGCGACTCGAATAATTTATCCAAGGACTCACCAACTGCGTTTCGTGAATACTCAATTACCACTTTTTGTGTCGGTGTCTGTAGGTAGGCAGTTGGGTGTTTTACACTTGTTTTGTATTTGTTCGCCTTCAATGGCGGCTAGGCGGAGTGTAATGTTCCCTTAAAGTTTTGGGCCGACGCGTTAATGTAAGTTACTGTTTACAAATGTTTCAGCTATGACATAGTTAAGTTAGTTTAAAGTTCGAACAGCGTTTTAAATTAAAACTAAATTAAAATCTTTTTTTTTAACATTTTTTTATCGATGAGTAGACAGACGACTATCCGCTCTAAGTATAACTGTAACTGTCCCACTGCTGGGCAAAGGCCTCCATCATTGAAATCAAGTCATCGCTGCAGTTGATGGGTATGGCTTAATCACCACGCTTGCCCAATGCGGGTAGGTGATTACAAACCCGGGCTATTCATTGAAAAACCCGAAACACACTTTGCCCGACCCGGGAATTGAACCCGGGACCTTCGGGTATCGGGCCGAGCGCTCTGCCACTCGGCCACCGAGGTTATCCGCTCTACCTGATGTTAACCAGAAGTTGAGTTCCGATGCGAAGGCGGCTGTAGCTGTCCCTTTGGTTGTAACTCATTAAAAACATTTTAGTTAATTGAGTAGCATTTTGACTCTTGCCGTTATAACATACTAGCGGCCGCTCGCGGTTTCACCCGCGTGGTTCCCGTTCCCGTGGGAATATCTGGATAAAAAGTATCCTATGTGTTATTCCTGGTTATAAACTATCAGTGTGACGAATTTCATCCAAATCCATTCAGTAGTTTTTACTTGAAAGAGTAACAAACATCCATCCATACTTACAAACTTTCGCGTTTATAATATTAGTAGGAATATTTAAAAATACAATTAACTCTTACTGCCGTACTCAGAGACGTCAATTAAGTTTTAATGACAATTAAATGTCTTTCCTTCTTTATTTTAGCACTATACATAGGAAAGTGGCAGCAAGAGACTTAATTGTCATTAAAACTTAATTAATGTCTCTGAGTACGGCAGTTAAAGTAGAAAAATATAGGTACCAAAACTTTTAGAATTTCCGCCAGCTTCCACTTTAAATTTATATCTATAGATCATAAAGAAGATCAGAGGTAATTTTTGTTTTCAATTAACAGGATTTCCAACTTTATATACAAAAATTAATGGATAATAACAATTCGGTCAAGTAACAATTCTGTGTGAAATTTTCCCTATTACCACGGAGACTATGAAGTAAGTTATCGCGCACACTCGCTCCTGGCTCGCAAGCTTCTTGCAGCACGACGAAGCGCATTATTCACAAGCACTCTTTACAGACAGCTCTTATTTTCACAATGCAAATGTGAATGACTAGCGAGGGTGAGAAAAAAGTCTTTCATTTACTCCTTAGTGAGAATGCAGCTGTGGTCAATTGCTACTTTAGTTGCTTCACCGGATTTGCATGCGCTCCTTGATAATGCACTTCTCTTTGTTGCATAGCAGACGTACCGATAGTTTGGATGTAAGTATGAAAATGGAGAAAAAACCGCTTCGCTGAAAATTGTGGCAGTTGTTCGGGAGCACTTCGTGGTTATTGAAGTCGGATTAAAATCTAGAAACTCTTTGTTGGCTTGTCTTCTCAAGTTTTTGCTTGGCTTCTTACTTATCTTGAGCAGAACACTATTTGAATGTTTGAACCATCAAAGTGGAAAGCTTTGAAAAGCGAATCCAAAGTCTCAAATGTTTTATTCGCGGAAATAACGGTTGCTGTCACCGAGAAAAGTTTAGGTCGCACAACACAGACTCATTATAATAACGGGCTGATGACTGTAACTTAAGAATATAATAGAATATTTTATTTTGCGTATGAACAGCTTAGAGCATTAAACCAATGAACAGGGTACATGAGGAGATGTTATAAAAATTTGAATACAATAAATTTATAAAATTACAAACAAAGCTAAGAACAGGGTACATGAGGAGATGTTATAAAAATTTAATACAATAAAATTATAAAATTACAAACAATGCAAACATAATTAATCAAAATTTATTTAAGGCTGTATGGTGCCGTTCCTCTGCCTTGTTTTTGAACAACTGTATCAATTAAAAGTCTGCCTTGTCCATGGCGGAAAACTTCTTTCAAGGTTACAGAGTTAAGTAAATAAAAAAATAAATTGAACAAATAAATACCTATATCAAATGTCAATTGCTTAAATTACTAATACAAATGAAAGCTCAGCTATTGCTTACGGACCTACTATTTTCAATTTCAGATGTTTACCATTCGAAAGATTATATTTTTTTACATTTATTCACTTACCCCTTATTCATAATAATTTTTAAGCATTATTTAGTTAATTATTGTTTTGTCTCTTTTTCTCAAATACAAACTTATGTTTGTGTGACGTGGACAAAACAATGATTAACAAAAAAAATGCTGAAATAGTTTTTTATGAATAAGGGGGTTAATATCTTATCTCGATAACTTGTAGTTTATTTAAAAATTCATTTACCATATAAAAAGCCTGATCCGTAAGCTAACTGTATCAGTCCCTTTTAAACTTATTGAACGGTATGTCTTATTTATAAGGATTGAGGTGTTTTATTAAATATTGTCATTCTCATCCAAAAACATTTTTTTTTTAACCGAGTATTTTAGGAGTTATAGCAGAGATATCTTAAGCCTGTTTAAAATAATTTGAATTTTTCTTAACGAATTAAGCAGCTTTAAATATGTAAAGACATGGAAGTGGTAGTATGTTTAGCTTTATAAAGAGTGGTCTACACGGTTCATCTGGAGCAGTACCACATATTGCCCTCAAACACTTTTTTTGAGCTATGAACGCCCTATTTGTGTCAGTACTATTTATTTTTATTAGTTGCAGAAACACGACTTGTCAACTTTTATAACAGAGAAAAAAATATCAAAGTAACCTCTTTTAAAACATAGATTTGCATTTTACAGGCAAACCAGACCGATTTAGCATCTAAATTTTCTTAGTAGATTAGTTTTAACACACACTTCAATATGCTAGTTCATTTTTTTAAAATAATTTGTAGTTTTAATTTGAAGGAAAAAAAAACAGTTTTTTTATGGTACGCAAACGCTCCGTATTAGATTAATTGTTTAACCCTTAATAGGACTCTGTCGATATATTGGACACATAATTTTAACTTTATTACCTTAACATAAGGTCGAAAACCAATGAAAAATTTCAACATGCTCTGCCCATTAAAGGGTTAACAGTGCGTCGCCTTAAGCCAATTTTTTATTGATATTATTGTTTTAATAATGTCATTTACGTGGTCGTTCAATGTCAATTTACTATCAGTTGTCACTACGGATATATCGTCAGCGAAAAGTATGCTTTGTACAGTTACGTCAGGGAGATTATTTATATAAACCAGAAACAATAAAAGTCCCAGCACACTCCCTTGTGGGACTCCGAACTTATTATCTTAAACTCTGATCTTTATTTTTGTACTAGATGTTGTTTGAATCCAGTTTTAAAATTTCAACAGATTGCATCCTGTTCTGCAAATAGGCCTTAATCTAAATTAAAGCATTTCCTCTGATACCACAGTGTTCCAGTTTTAGTAGGAGTTGATCATGTGAAACGAAATCGAATGCCTTAGACATGTTGAAGAAGGGTGCCGTCGTGTATTTCTTGACATTTGGGTTTCATTAACGAGGTCATAAACTGCGTGTGTAGTTGATTTACTTTTTTTTAAACCCATATTGGTTTTGTTTTAATACAATTTATACTTGTTAAAGAACGATATATGTTTATCATGCATTACTTTCTCGTACACTTTCGCTATAACGGGTATTATGGTTATTGGTCGGTAGTTGTCTAGAATAGTTTTATTATCTTTCTTAAATAGCGGCTTCACCATAGTGAAGAATGGAGAATTTAAGAATGTCAGGAAAACTCCCATGAGCTATTGAAAGATTTATTAAATGTGTTAAAACTCGACTTATCTGTTTTATTAACCTTTGTACAAACATCGTCATAGCCCTCTGAGTTAGTATTATTTAGCGTAGCAAGAACTATTATTACGTCATATTTGTCAGCTGGGGTAAGATATATTGAATTATTTAAAATGTCATTTGGAATGTTTCTTTTCGAATGTTATTATAAGCATTATTTGTCAAATTAATAAAATAATTGTTAAAAGTAGTAGCCATTTTTTCAGGGCTATATAATAACATTATTGTTGTATTAAATTAAATACATGTAATTATTAAATAATGATTTGGTTTCTGTTTCACTTTGAATTACTTTCCAAGTAGTTTTTCAGATGTTTTTACTTTTAATTACATATTTTGATTGAAATATACATTTTTTTAATAACCTTGAATATGCGTGATATTTTTTCATTTCAATGTACGTTCTTTTTTATAATAATTCAACCGAAGGATTCTATTTCTAGCATAGCTTTCATAATTCCTTTTGAAACCTAGCATAACTTTAAATTTGTAGGTATTAGTTTTTATTATTTTATTGTAGACAAAACCAGTCATGAAACTTTCTGAATGCGATATCTGGTTTACCTTCTTCACTTCTTCTGAGACTTCTGAAAATGTAAGAGAATATAAACGTAATAAGTGAAGGTGTTTAGTGACAACTGCCCGCGTGCTTCAAAATATCCTGACATTCTAACGTCTTGGGATACCTCATCACCCAGATAGAGACATTATCTGTAATAAGCTTGCAAATTACACTGCCACCCTTCGAACCGGGGCGGAATGTCGCGAATATTGCTAATTCGTGACAGAAATTAATGTTTGGAGATTTGGTATTCAGCGTTTGGAGACGTTATTAAGATTAAAATTATACAAACAATTCAATAAATGTGTACCTACGTTTCTTTTACTGCTAAGAATATTGTTATTATGTTTATTTATAGTAGATAGCTTAATTTTTTGAAAAATTAATAAAAGGAATATAAAACTTTTATATAACCATTTGTTTGTTTGCGGTTTCTTCTTCCACAGCGCTACATCGTCCGCTGCTAGGCGTGTGTTTCTCTAATACTTCTCCAATTATCCCAATTGCTAATTGGTATATCTGTCCCAGGAGGAGCTCGATAGCGCAGTGGTTAACGCGCCCGGTTTGCGAATGCTGAGGTTAAGCAACTTTCGCAAAGGCCGGTCATCGGATGGGTGACCAAAAATTTAACATCTCGAGCTCCTCCGTGCTTCGGAAGGCACGTTAAGCCGTTGGTCCTACCTGCATTAGCAGTCGTTAACAACCACCAATACGCACTGGGCCTGCTAGGTGGTTTATGGCCCGTTCTCCCTATCCATCCATATAGGGAAGGCTCGTGCCCCAGCAGTAGGGTCATCAAATGAGCTGATGATGATGATATCTCTCCCAGATCCGGGCCTATCTTAGTTTACAAAGCAATATAATTATGTGCAGTAGTTACAAAAATTCATTATTATTATATAAAATTAAACTGTATTCAGTTTACTGTGCCTTAAGCGGTGGTATTCATATCATAACACCTCGAAGTTATCTCGAATGCAAACAGTTCCTAACTTACACTATTGCTCCAGACGGATTTCGGTAAAGTAGACTGTCTCCATGCCACGTATCGTTGAAGAATATTCTAAATTCTGAAATGAGACACTTGGTTATATTGTTCATGTGTGTTGAGACGGTTTTGATAAATCATATCTACAGAACAAACTGAGGATTATAAGCTTCAACAATTAAATTCTTATAAAATACAGTGACAAAATTAAACGCCTACCCGACCCAGCCAGGAATCGAACCTGGGTCTTCCTCAACCCGGGCGGCTGCACTGCCCGCTATGCTACCGGGAAGGCGAACGTAGGCGCTGAATTTTGTCATTGCTTTTAAATTTTTTGAATGCTTTTTTAGCAGCAGAGTGCCATCTATCCAACGGTCATTGCAACCGATGGCCATGATGGCCATGTAGATTCATCTTTGCAGACGAAATACCACAAATTTGAAAACACAACGCTATTGCAAATTTTACTTTTTTATTATAAGTGCTAATTGCTGCACTGAAGCTGAAATGATTGATTTTGTCACTGTATTTTAGAATTCAGCTTTAGTGCAGCAATTAGCACTTAAAATAAAGAAGTAAAATTAGCTTTATAATTATTTAAGTAGTAGAAGTGGTCGAACCATAAGTATTAAACTTATTAGCCAAAAAGGTCCTATTTACAAAGACCTTTAAATTTAATATTAACAATGAAATTCAAAAACAAACTCTAATTACGTCGATACTTCAACTATTCATACAAAGAGATTTGACAATTTGTACAATTTGTAGGCTTATCGGAGGAGGTCAAGATCCACACGGGTCACTGAGCCAGCGAACTAAGTAAGTAGGCTTATCAGCAAATCAAACCTTACACGAATATAGTTGTTCTTAGTAAGAGTGGAATTCGCTTTTTTGCCTGTTTGTTTGTTTCTCCAACTGTTAAAGTCTGAATCTCTATATACTTTTTAGGCAAGTAAATTATATAAGCACTGCACTTAAATGCTGAATTAAATATTTGTAAAATATAGTGACAAAATTAAATGCCGGCTAGCGTTCCCGGTAGCAAAATGGTCAGTGCAGCCGGCCGGATTTTGGAAGACCCAGGTTTGATTCCTGGATGGGTCGGAAAGGCATTTAATTTTTTCACTATATTTTATAAATAAGTAATATGTATGTAACACATATAATATACATACATTTTACATTTCGGCATACTCCATATAAACTTAACGGTGCCAAATGTCACATTTAAGTAACTTTTTAACTTTTCTACACTCACACTAATTATCTAGCCCAAGAGAAGCTTCGTTATGAAACTCTTTAAATGGTTACTAGACAACGGATAAAACATACTTAAAATACTTAAACACATACGTATTATACATAGAAAACACCCGGACCCGAGACAATTTAGAAAAACAATAACTTCTAAATTGACCCGACCGGGGATCGAACCCGGAAATCGACCCCGGAAACCGGTGTAAAATCCACTTGACCAAGGAGGTCGTCAAAACACGCAATATGCTTATAAGTGTTTAAAAATGTGCGCGAAATTTTCTCTTTATGTATACATAATATTTAAATTACCGTTAGCCAATGAAAACGGTTTCCTATTTAACCGTCAACCCAGACGTAGTGCATTAAAACATTACGGATTGCGATCCGAGACTCGTAGCTCCAGCCGTATTCAATATATGGCGCGCCCGACTGCTCGGCGTTCAGATTGGGTTAAACTTTGAATCAATATTGAATCCTGTAGTCAATCAGCACTAACTGCGTCTACTTACTTTGATCACCTAACTGTCTTACCGTTGAAAATTTAAAAGATATTGATAGTGCTGGGGAAGAGGTTTTATAGACTGTGACTCTACATAAACTAAATTTTTATAAAATACAGTGAAAAAATTAAACGCCCACCCGACCCGGCTGCACTGGCCGCTATGCTACCGGGAAGGCTGACGTAAGCGCTGAATTTTGTCACTGCTTTTTTTAATTTTTGAGTTCTAATAGCGGCACAGTGCGCCATCTATCCAGCGGTTATTGCAACCGATAGCCATACAGATATAGATACAGACTTTCTTACTTACTTATTTTTCTTTATTTGACGGCTTCGTGCGATTAGCACATTTAGCCAGTGTCAAAGTATTTTTTCTTACAAGTAGTATTACTAGTAAGAAACAGTAGTTTATATACATAAATAAACAATATTTCCTTTCTGATAATGATGATGAATGATAATAAAAATGAGAAGTGAGAAATGATAATACCCCCCAACCCCTCCAGTATCTCAGTAAAGATGTGGCTGTGGGGCTTTACTAAGTCCTCACGCAGACTTCTTGAGAGAATTTGAAAAGTGCCGTTGCACTGTTTTGTTTCATTTGCCAACACTCATGCACACCCACGAACACTTAACGGTTAATAATCCACCACTATTTCACATTAATATTCGACATAACACAAATTTTAGAAAATAAAACAAAACGCAGAATGACTCTTCACTTTCCCGCCAAGAAGTCCCTAGACTTAGACTAACTATCTAAAAATCTCGCCCGCGTGCAAAATTATGGAAGTTTCATAGGGTTTTGGCACCAGAGTGTTCGACACTTTAAGACCAGTGTTGGACTCATTCTTCCTTACCAAAATATATCATAGATATTCATTGAAAAACGGCATGACAGCTAGGAGCAGGTGGTCTGTATTTAACTATTACCAAAGTCTAAAATCGGATGTTAACCATGTTTTTAATGAATAAAGGGAAAATAATGCCCTTGTCGAACACTAAATACATAAGCTACATAAATAAGTATACATAAAAATTTACACAAAATAATGTATTTATAATTATGTACAAGAGGAGCTCGATGGCGCAGCGGTTAACGCGCCCGGTCTGCGAGTGGCGAGGTTAAGCAACTTTTGCAAAGGCCGGTCATCGGATGGGTGACCAAAAATTTATCATCTCGAGCTCCTCCGTGCTTCGGAAGGCACGTAAAGCCGTTGGTCCCGGCTGCATAAGCAGTCGTTAACAATCACCAATCCGCACTGGGCTCGCGTTGTGGTTTATGGCCCGTTCTCCCTATCCATGCATAGGGAAGGCTCGTGCCTCAGCAATGGGGACATAAAAATGAGCTGATGAATTATGTACAAATCTATTCGGAAGTGAATAGGTACATAACAAAAAACGAGCGACCCTTACAGTAGTCGCATATGATGTGTAACATTTGACATCTCACCTTAGTAATAAGCAATTTTAACAATTTTATATTCTGAAAAAAATGAGTCAGGTATTACATCATTTTATAACTATAAAATAAATACAGTAAATACTCATTAAAAGACATTTGACATACCTATCAAAATGACCTTTGTCAAATGACACAAAATAATAATGTCATGTTAATGAATGTAAATACTTTTTCTCGACTTCGTACCATGACATTTACACACACGGCTAATATGTATTTGTGCTGAGATAACACAGCACGCAGTTTTTTATAACATTTAATTAGTCTTTAATACCATCAAAAGATAAAGATATCTTATTTTTCTATAGTAAGTACCTACTTATAGAATTGTAAATATCGAATAATTTTGGATTTAACAAATAATTAAAAAGTGTACAAGTTGTTTTTATGATATTTCCAAAAAAGAAATTATAGTAACATCAAAAGATTTATTTCCATATACGTATGCCATTTGTATTAGAAATAAAAGGTATCTATGAAAAATACCCAGCAGTGAAATTATTCTAAATAATTAGAAAAATAAACGGTGACAGCGCTTTTGAATCACAGTATTTGCACGCGTTACATGAAAATTATATCTGAGGCATCTGGTTTGCTCGTTTTTTGTATTTCATTTCGAAACAGAATAAAAAATTTAATTATTTATTTAATTGGTTTGCTTATCGAAATAACTCTGATGTTTTATATGTAACAACAAATCGCATAGTAATTCAGCGTGCATAGGTTCGTATCGACATCTTCTTTTCATTTTAGTTCCGTTTCATTGTAATTAAAACTTATAAATGTTACGGACAAGCAAACGTAGGGTTAGGTACATATTATTAGTCCATGGATTAGGTACAAAGATCTCTTTAATAAAATATCTCTTTAGTCTATTATCAGTCTAGCAGTTGCTTCAGACCAGAGGACTAGGTTAATAAGTCTAAATAGGAGTAATAAGTTTAGTATAGGAACTTATAAATAAATATTGTTTACTTATCCGTCTGTTGGGAGAATAAGAAGCCTATAACTCTCCCACTGCTCAGGCAAAGGCCCAGGATGATAATAAATATTTTTTACCCGGTATTGGTATGATTTTGTTTTTGATTCGAAATCAGGTATCAACGTATCTACCTTATCAAGTTTTTGACGGTTGTAGCAACATTTTTAATTAATATTATAAAAATGATTTTACAATTATAGTCAAATCAGCCATGGTCTATTCATTTGTATATTTTCATATAGCTTAATGTTTCTCAATAAAATAAATAAATCAAAACCACTTACAAGGTTTTTTTTTCTTTAAAATCATGAAACTTGTCTATTTTATTTTATTTTTTATTTCTAAGTGCTAATTGTTTATAATATATGGTTATGGCTAAGATATATGGTTGAAAATATATTAAAGAAAATTGACAGTTTTAGATAGTTGATGTGATGTGCAGGCGTCGTCTGTACCACTGTTGCACAATTGGTAACAACGGGCCAAATACATATACAAATACAAATATATAATATTTATTGCATATTAAGTGTACATAAAGAACTTATTCTAATTAAAATGTAGGTGGCTTACAAACCTAATTACCCTTTTCTGGTATTGCAATTTACTTAAATTAACATTAACAATTCAAGTTAGGTATAAACAGTCTAAACATTACGTGAAATATGGGTCAAAATATTTTGTTAAATTATAGAAGGCTTTTCCCATCAACCAGGTTTTATATTTGATTTTAAACAATTTGAAGTTTTATCCTTTCAGTTCTAAGAGTAGATGATTAAAAACTTTTATTTCTGTAACAAAATTGCACTTTTGTAATACATATTGTTATTGATCATTGGTATACATACATGTTTATATCTGCTACGAACATTTGGACGATCAGACACCTTACTTTTAAAATACTCCATATTATTCTTAATAAAGCTAGATATTTCCAGAATATAAATACTGACTAAAGTGAGACAACCTTTTTCTCTAAAAATATTTCGAACAGTGTTTCATCGGAAAACAAGCTTAAATTCATACCTAATCCGATTTTTTTAATAAAAGTTTTCTAGAAATAACTTGGCCTCTCAAACCAAGGTTTACGTTTACAATGAATTTAATTAAAAAGGTGAGGATTTAAAGTAAGTAATTCCTCTAAAACTGCCGTAGGTAGTTTTATTTTTCAACGTATTTTTCAATGTTTTTATTTGTTTAAATATTTTCAATAATTTACAAAGTCAATAACAAACGGTACACTGAATTTTATCAGACCATCTCTCTGGTGTTGAAATAATGCAAAAACTGAAAGGCAAACAGGTTTCTAGACGTTGGAATAGTTATCTTAATACTTTATTGTGAAAGTTTAGAAGGAAACTTTCAAAGTTGAAAATACTGTATGTATATTCAATCGCTTCCAGTGCGTTATTGCTTTGGGCGTGGCGCTATGTAGATTTTATAACTGGCCGACATTGAAAAGCGCTTCATTTGGTCAATTAATAAAGGAATATCTACTCACATGCAACATGATTTCAAACAAGAGTGGCACGTCGAAGTTATTAAAAATATATTGTGTCGTATATTGTTTCTAATACAACAAAAAATATTTCGAATCCAGCTCGTGGATTTCTTTTTCAACACAAAAAATTAAATATCAGTTAAACTGTAATATTTCTCTCACTCAACCCGGGCTCTATCCGTTCGGCTACCGACGCTTCTACGTTGTTAGAAGAATTGTGAGCAAAAATCATAACATAATGGATGCCAATAAGCGAATAACGACAATGGGGAAGACCTAGACCCAGATGGTGAATGAGCTGGTCTCCCACACACAGAATTACCCAAACTAGCTCAGATACAAATGTAGAGAGAAACCTTGCAGTGGGAAAGTAATGACATTTTTTATTTTATGGTAAGATAATAATGTTTTGGCAGAATCTAGATGCGAGGATAGTAAAAGTTTAAAAGTAAAAGTATTTTTTTTCTTTTTAGCGCATTTAAATAAAAGCTTGTTTTTATAAAAAAAATTTTTTTTACTTTTTAGTTATTGTCCTTTCATTTGATACCCATATTGTAGGCAAGCATTAAAAATTTACTTCCACCTGTAATAGTTAAACTGTCATACTACTGTAATAATTAGACTGTGTCATACTATGATTGTTAAAATTATTATGTTATACTTATCATGAACTTTGCTGTTTAAAACGAATTGATAGTTTATTTCATTACATACCTATTTATAATGTTTATATTAATTTAATTTCATTACCTATGTTAAATTAACCTAGTTTAAAAATAATGTGTGCCACCTCTGATTGACTGAGCGCTGTCAGTCGGTAGTATCGATGGGGAGGTATCTTTACAGACATTTTTGAGGTGTGCTGTCATTCGCATTTGAGTCGCCATTGTAAAGCAAAGTAGCGGAAGGATTAATTTAGCCCTAAAACAATTATTAGTTTTATTTAAATTGTACCACGAAGTGCCAATAAATACATCATTTAAGTGACAAAGTGTTTAGAAAACACAACTTATTCTCTTCTGAAGCTTACGATAAAGTGTTATTTATTACACATCCGAACAAACATACATATATTGCAAGTTAAATAAAAGCTTGTAATAACAAATGGTACCTATTATGATTGCTGTTCTTGCCGCTTCTTCCCCGGTAGATTTACGAACCGATGACGTAGTGACTCTCATACGTATGTATGTGTAGTGTAATGTTATTAAAAAAATAGGTTCTGAACTGGCGATCGACTAGTGGCTAGTGGTGCGGTGAGAAATGATAATAACGATGACATGATGACAGAGGCATAAGTTAGCGCCCAAAAGCTTTTCCGATAGACCCAATCTAATAGAAAAAAAATACAATTAAAATTGAGAACACGCTCTGTTTTTAGAATGGACCGTTAAGTAAGTGTATTTAGGCATTTTAATAAATGCGATAGGATTTTTAAATGAGGCAAGGAAGAAAAGAGAAATTAAATTACAATGTTTAATGGAGAGAATCTTATTGAATCAGAGTGGGTCGATGCAAAGGTCGCACCGGCTTTAATCTGGTTAATTAGCGTTTAACATTAATTATTTAATTAATACAGCTTATTATTCTTAACATCTTAGGCTAGCCTGTGTTTGGTTATCATTTTGTATTTGCGTACTCAATGACTTTGATTATGGAAATGGTATTACTTAATGTTTCTTTACAAACCGTTAAGGAAATGAAAAGTTACATTTGCAGGAGTTCACAAGTAGATACAGTCAGCTTATGTTTATGGTTTAGGGATTACGTACTCTTGGTCTACGAGTACGGTAACATGGGCTTAGTCTAGTGTGGACGTGTAGTGTATCTAAAAGGTTGGGTGACGTGGGTACTTCTTTTTGTTTTTACTTTTCTATCATAGAGTTGCCTAGACTGTTTTAGATTAGGTTCGCTCCCCGGAGAAACATTAAAGACAAGAGAGAAGAAGCGTCGCATAAGTAATAAGTAATAATTCTTTATTGCTTACACATATGGTACATACGAGGTGTTAAAAAAAATAGGTAAAGATCAACACATGAACCCTGCAAGGGTATAACAACTTAGATATATAATATATAGTTAAACAAAGTAAAAACAAAAATTTCTTATTTAGGTATTACTTATGACACGTTAGTATAATATTCATTAAGTTTATAAAAGCATTTATCTACACTAATGTTGTAACATTCTACTTATGTTTCCAATACTTGACTTATAATTACTACTGTTATAGCGCAGACAACAAAACACTCAATTTAAGCAATTTCACATGATGGTATAATATCCACATCGATATCGTAAAATCTCATTATAACATCAATAAAACGCGACCAATTAACCTGGCGAGCCTTATGTCAAAATCCTCATACAAGTTGTATAAAATTTTGATATTAGGCTGGCTTTTGAAAACAGTTGGGTTATACGTGAAAACTTCGTCGAAACTACTAAACTTACATACACAAAACTCTTTGGTAAGATCTTGTGCCGATTAAATAAAAAAAGAACAGCGCGCGCTCGCTCCTGATTGGCCCTGCGTGCGCAGCTGCGCTCTCATTGGTTAGATTTGAATGGCGGCAAGTTCACTGTGACAATACACGTACGCGTGAATTTAATGTTTCGCAATGTGTTTTGTTTTTAAAATACAAATTAAAAGTTAAAAATGGACAGCGACGATGATATTTGTACGCCTCCGGATATTCTAGAATTGGCAACAAAAGTAACTCACAATCTTTTGCCAGAAAAATCTAGAAAATTATATGAAAAAGAATATAATAACTTTTTGGCATGGAAGATCGAAAAGAAAACTACATCATTTTCTGAAAATGTCATTCTTGTGTATCTCAAAGACCTCTCCGACAAATTCAAGCCATCTTCTATGTGGGCTAGATATTCTATGCTCAAGTCCACACTGAGTATCTACAACAATATTGATATCACGAAGTATTCAAAAGTCATAGCGTTCCTGAAACGCAGTTCAGAAGGACACAAGGAAAAAAATTCCTTGACGTTTACATCAGGTCAAATAAAGATGTTCCTGAAAGATTCACCAGATATTTTGTATTTTTTTGAAAAGGTAAGTGTATTTTAGTTCTGTTATTTAATCTACCTAGTACTTACGTACTATACACGCAAGTTATCTAGACACTCCGTTTAAGCGCTTTGTGTATAAATTAGGTAGTAGGTACCTACACTTTACTACTTCATAAATCATAGTTTTTGCCTTGGCTATGTACCTCAAGCTTATTATATCGTTTATTGTTACAGGTGGTACATAATGGGGGCATGCCGAAGGCAAGAGCTATACAACATCCAGTTCGATGAAGTCTCTAACATAGACGACAGTACAATCATGGTGAAAGTTTCGAAAACAAAAACGAAAATAGATCGTTCTTTCGTTGTGACGGGCAACTGCTATGCCGTATGTAAAAAATACATGGAACTTCGACCCACCCCCTGTCGAAACCCTGCCTTTTTCTTAAGCTATAGATCGGGGAAGTGCGTCGATCAAAGAACTGGTATTAATAAATTTGGTGCTCTGGGAAAAACTATCGCAAGTTTTTTGGCTCTGCCTAACCCAGCGTTGTAAACGGGGCATTGCTTCCGGCGCACCTCGGCGACCCTTCTCATAGATAGCGGTGGTGATTTGACCGCACTGAAACGACACGGGGGGTGGAAGTCTTCTACTGTGGCTGAAAGCTACATTGATGAGTCTTTAATGAATAAAATTCAAGTCTTGAACAGTATAGAAAACAAGACGAATGAAGTAATTATAAATATTCCAACTCCGTCTACGAGCTCTACTGCTTGCCCCGCGACCGCTACAGCTGCTGGATCAATAATTAACATTAACTTTCAAAATTGTACCATCCAAAATTTGAACAATTATTATAAATAAACTATTGTCAGCTTTTACTCTTGTTGTTTGACTAATTGCATTAGTGAAGATAAAGTAGTGTATGCAACTGCATATAACACGGGTATTAAAACACTCGTTACTATTATGAAACTCGCTGCGCTCGTTTCATAAACTCACACTCGTGTTTTAATACCCTTCATTATATGACAGTTGCATAAACTACTATTATCTATTAAATAATTATTTAAGGATGTTATAAATTTTTTATTATCTTCTATTTCTCTTATTGTGTTTGGTAATGAATTATATATTTGTTCTGCCATGGAATAAGGTCCTGATCTCACTATAGATAAATTAGTTTTAGGTAGAAGTAGCTTATTTTTTTGTCTGAGTCTTACGCTTTTGTTTTCAGCTCTCTGAAACAAGTCAATATTTTTTCTCACTAATTTGCATGATTCTATAAATATTGATTGATTTTATTGATTCTATAATATAATGAAGTTACAGTTAAAATTTTATATAGTTTAAAATACAGTTTGCAGCTAACTAATGTGTCTATATTTGCTAATATGCATCTCTTTTGGGCAACGAATAGCTGTTGCAGATTGGTGCTGTTGCCCCACAGTGGGATGCCGTAGCGCAGCCACGCGTGCGCATATGCGTGGTACGCAGCTTTGGCTGTGTTCGTGTCTGTGCATCTTTTGATTTCATTTAGAGCGTATGTAAATCTAGACAATCTGCCTTGTATATATTCTATGTGGCTTTTCCAGTTTAAATTACTATCTATTTTTATGCCTAGCAGTGAAAAACTATCGACACAATCAAGTTTAATGTTATTTATAGAAAAATTTATATTTAATGCTTTTTTTTGGTATGGTTTGAAAATCATTAATTTAGTTTTATTGCAGTTTAATATTAAATTATATACATAGGTTTATAGACAAGTTCATCATAGTCATCAGTTCATTTTTATGTCCCCACTGCTGGGGCACGAGCCTTCCCATTACTTATTCCTTTCCTTCCTTACTTCCCGAGCATTACTTATTCTGTAATGCCATAGGGAAGATATTCTGGGAGAACGGGCCACAAACCACCACGCAGGCCCACTGCGTGTTGGTGGTTGTTAACGACTGCTAAGGATGTGGATTCAACCATTATTGTACCGATAGTCGTTTCGGCAAACGGTCTTTTAGCTAAGAGCCTCGATCAACACCTAGAGAGGCTCTCGCTGAAAGGTTGGGTCAAGGGTCAGATGCAAGAGGCAGTACTCCTTGACACGGCACGTATTGTCAGGAGGTTCCTCGCTTTGCAGCCCTTACCACCGGTAGCTTGGGCCCTGCCTCGCTGCTGGCGGTACCTGGGTATGTCAGACGGGCTAGGAATAAGTGTGGCTGACATGAAGAATTTGTTGCAGGAGCGTTTCTTTGGTCGCCTGAAAAAGGCGCTCACAAGCTCCTTATCAGGCGGCAATAAGGTGCGCGCCTTCATGCCAGTCCTGATGTACTCCTTTGGTATACTCAAGTGGACTCAGACAGAACTGGACACCTTGAATAGGCGAGTCCGAACATTGCTAATCGGATGCATCACCCACGATCGTCGGTAATGAGGCTGTACATCCCGCGGAAGTGTGGGGGTCAAAGTTTTTTAAACGCTAAGACTCTCCACAACCGTGAGGTGTGCAGTCTCAGGGAATATTTCCTAAAAGCTGATGTGGGTATGCACCGAAATGTGGCCCTCCACGGACCCGATGTAGACTTTTTAGCGTCTATATCCTGGCTGCGTTTCGGTGACCTCTTTGGGGAAACTGAAGGTTTTGTCTGTGCAATTATGGACGAAGTTATGCTAACGAATAACTACCGGAAATATATTATGAAGGACGGGACGGTTGACATATGTCGGGCATGCCATCGTCCGGGTGAGTCTATCAGACATATTATTTCTGGCTGTTCTCGTCTGGCTAACGACGAGTACTTGCACTGGCATAACCAAGGGGCCAGGATTATCCACCAGCAACTTGCTTTGAAATACAAACTTGTGGATTCTGAGGTACCGTACTACAAGTATGTGCCCGACCTAGTTCTCGAAAATGACCATGTCACGTTGTACTAGGATCGATCTATCATCACCGACAGGACTATTATAGCCAATAAGCCTGACATTGTGGTGATAGATCGATTAAAGCGCCGCACGATGATTGTTGATATCACCATTCCTCATGACGAGAACCTCGTGAAAGCTGAGAAAGAGAAACAAATCACACGAGGTTGTCGACATGTGGAATGTGGATTCAGCTGTCATCGTGCCGATTGTTGTTACAGCCAACGGCCTGATGGCCAAGAGCCTCGATCAACATCTCATGAGGCTCTCGTTAGGCGGCTGGATCAAGGGCCTGATTCAGAAGGCAGTTCTCCTCGATACGGCACGCATTGTGAAGAGTTTCTTGTCTTTGGAGCCCTAACCACCGGTAGCTTGGACCCTAGTCCCGATGCCGGCGGACCCCTATTTTTTCATATTTTTAAATGTTTTGGTTTTTTTTTAGAAAATATTTAAAAGTCTAAAGTAATATGTGAAAAAATAAATAAAGGAAATAATAATAATATACTAATAATATTGTTGCTAAGATTGCACTTAATATCGTCATTGCTGGTGCCATTATTGTAGGCGCTCGGTCAGTCATATAAAATGCACAGTCATATTAGTATAGCAGAAATTTATTCTTAAAATCAAATAAGCATGATGATACAAATAATAAAGGTATGCGATGTTTTGAAGACTACATAATTTAATGAATTATAAATGATGAAAGCAATTCCAAATAGCGCAGTAAAGGGTTTCGTTGTCTAAAATAATACCCAATTATTATTTTTATCTCGAGGTTTAATTATTATTTAATTTTACTGAGAAATTATATGGATTCATCTTAACCTTTCATCTGCAGCGAGCACTGATCAGTTAAAATTCTCTTGTTTAGTTAAAATTCACGACAGGCGACAGGTTAATAAAATTCTCATATAAAATTGCTGTCGTAATGTGACAGTCATTAAAACCACCGACCTGGATTGTGTTACTGCCAACATAATGGGCTATGGGCCTGATCTCTCTAATGCTATTCTTTTGTCGGAAGACCTGGTAGGTTTTGCCACAGAAGATGCAGTATTACTGCAATAACAGAGCAGTAATACTGCTTAAGTAGTTCATGGTAAGGCCCCTGAGCCCAGCACTGGGAAGTTAATAGGCTGAGGATAATGAATTTGATAATATTTTTTTATAATAAGAGTTCTGCGCACTATTCCAGAGTCGAGGCTAAAGTAACAGTTTTATTTTCAAATTCAAAGGGTTCAATATCACTTGATTTCCATAACCGTTCGCCGGCTGACGTCTACGTTACATTTTAATATCATGAATAGGAAATTTTAGCATAACAGGCGTTCCGTTTCAAGATCTGGAACAAGGCAAAGAATTCTTTGATAATTCAAAAAAGAAATTTTAATGAGAAAAGATTTACTGCTTCCTAGTAATGTGAAGACGTTAAATAAAATATCTCGGTAGCTGGGTAAACATTCGTTAATTAAGATTATGATTTTTTTATACGTTTTACGAAATACTGTATAGATTGTTATTCCTACCATATTTTGTAATAGAGTAGATGATAATTAAGGATACCTAAGTAAGTAAGTATATATAATTTTACGCAAATATTGTTCCGAACAAATTACAATTCGGCGGGTTGGACAGATAGCGTAATTGGTGGCGCACCTGACCTGGCACAGTGGGTGCGGGTTCGAGTACGGTACGTGGGTTTTTTTCAACACTTCCAAATAGTAGATGATGTTATACACTCGGCGTCAAAAAAATCGCACCTCTTAGAAAATCACTTTCAAATGTCATTTACTCTTGATATGCACATGCAGTCGCATTAATTATGATTTTATTTACAAGGTTACTTAATTAACTTAATAAAAAACATTACTTTTCATTATCAAATAAAACCTAATGCAACAAATAAAGTGTCACAAAAATTCGATGCAAATTTTGCTACCCGTGAGAGTTGCTAGTTGCGCTTCCTTTGTGGGTATAAAACGGTCAACACGGGTTCAATGTGGGTCATTCGCTATTCAACCGTTGAAGAGGACACACGCACAGATTTTGATGGATACCACAGCTGATAAAGCCGCTCAAGTGGTTGCACTACTGCAATCAGGGGTGCGGCAGTGTGATGTCGCCCGGCAACTGAACCTGAGCCGTTATTCCGTTCGAAGAGTGTACCAGCGCTTCATAGAGACCGGTGGCTATATCCGCAGACACGGTTCGGGTAGACGTCGCTGCACTTCGGAAAGAGACGACCGGTTCGTTGTGTCGAACTCTTTGAGAAATCGTTTCTCCAACGCTGTTGAGTTGCAACAGCAGCTCCAGGCAGTTCGCAGACGCACCGTAAGCGTATCTACGGTTAGAAGAAGATTGAAGGAGAAGAAGATAGCGGCCCACAGAGCTGCTACGGGTCCAAAATTGACTGCAGCGCATCGGCGAGCCCGCTTGCAGTTTGCTCGTGACCACGTCGATTGGACCCTTGAGCAGTGGAGAGCTGTTCTCTTCTCAGACGAGACGCGAGTGTGTCTTTTCTGCAACGACCGACGGAGAAGAGTATACCGGAGGCAGGGTGAACGTTTCGCCCAAGCCTGCATCCAGGAGACGGTGGAATATGGTGGCGGATCCTGCATGTTCTGGGGCGGTATGTCTGCTGCCGGCAAAACCGACCTTGTCTGCGTCTCCCGGACTGGAGGTGCTCGCGGACAAGGGTCGCTGACTGCTCGCCGCTATGTCACTGAGGTCCTGGAAGTGCATGTGGTCCCCTTTGCCGAATCTTTTGGCGAGGGGTTCACATTAATGCACGACAACGCTCGCGCTCACACTGCAGGCATCGTGAGCGACTTCTTGCAGAGGTCCCAAATCTCTGTGATGCAGTGGCCAGCGCGAAGTCCGGATCTGAATCCAATAGAGCACCTCTGGGACCATCTTAAACGTAAGGTTCGATCTCGGGATCCAGCTCCTTCGACTCTACAGGAGCTCCAAGACGCGGTGATTGAAGAATGGGGGCTTATCCCTCAAGAAGAGCTCCTGAAGTTGGTGAGGTCCATGAGGGACCGTATGGAAGCCGTGATCAGGGCAAGGGGGGGTAACACTAGATTTTAAGTTAATTTTAAGACACTTTTTGTACATTTTTCTTTGTAAATTATCTGTTGTTAATTAGGACTTAATTAAGGATTTTTATTATTTTATTAATTTTAATGTTGTTTGTATAATTATAATTAAACAGAAAGTTAAATTTAATTGTTTTTTGATACTCCTTTTTGTTACCTTTCTAATGATACCCAACACTATCCTCTACATAAGGTTTAAGAATTTTTAAAGATGATTTTTAAAAGGTGCGATTTTTTTGACGCCGAGTGTAGTTCCTAGATAGCCTGATGATGATATCCTTCTGCATTTATAGTAACATCTCACTGCGGGCACAGGCCTTCCCTCATATATGGAAAGATTGGGTCAAAGCAAGGTAGCTAAGTGGGGGTTGATGAGTTTTAACGACTACCGTTTTACAGCAACAACCAGGGTTTGATGTGCCATTCGAAGCACGGAACAGCCCTTGATATTTTAAATTAATCAGCGACCCGATAAAGTTGCTTACATGGTTCGGTTGTTTTATCTCCTTACGGGATGTTACGCCGTTTTCCAAACAACCTGTATAGTATGCGTATTACTAATAAAAATACATTAAATTTAAAGAGTAATAAATAAGTTAATTCTGTTCTTATTAAAAATAATAAAACGCTTCCAATTACTTAATTGAATCACATTTGGATTTTGTTTCAGAGTAATCAATGAAAAACAGCTAAATCTTTGTTTACGCATTCTGATAAGATTATATGTGGCTGACCCGTCTCGTATATAAAAACCTGTTTGGATCACTCAACTGCGTATACCAAGCCGAGTTGTTTGGAAACAGACCGGGGCCGCTGCGACGACGGACGTCACAAAACAATTGACAGCCGCCAGCGAATACCCACCGAACGCCGGCCCCAGAATAATTGACCAACCGTCAGCCGACGCGCGACCTCACTAGCGCGCCTTGATAACACACCACGCTCAGTGTTCACCAAGTGCCCGCGCATTCTGCACGCCTAAAACCATGTCAGATACAGAGCAGCCCGCCACTTTCTGGGACGAGTTAACGAGCCCCATAAATTTGGCATTGGTCGCCGTCATTGTGTACCTTGTCTACAAAATAATACAGTCGAAATTCGAGTCGGAGGTCGAGGCCGTGCCGCCGCCTCCGCCGCTACCTAAGATCCGTAAAGACCTAACAGTTGCCGAGTTGAAGAAATACGACGGCACTCAGGCTGATGGCAGAGTTTTGCTGGCCGTAAACGGTGTGATTTTTGATGTCACCAAAGGGAAAAGGTTTTATGGACCCGGTAAGCGATGTTTGTATTTAGTATGCCTATACGAATGAGAAGTGTTGCACGATTTCTGCGGTGTAAGCTGTTAAAAATGATGGGACGGGTTTAACGGAATATTTTTAGCGCGCAATTTTAAAAGATTAATACGATTTACGTTTTTAACGTTCATAAATTTGAGCTTCACAAAATTCTTGTGAACGTATTAAATGCTGTAATATCTCTGGCGGCGGTGCCATTGCTTGTTTATAGCTGCCTAACGATAAGGCCGCTGATAAACGTAACATTTTATTCTGGATATTCTGCGCTAACGTAACCTTAAAACGAAGTGGATCACTTTTTTCCTCTGAACTTTGTACGCTACATTGTTTAATATTCCTTCTATGAACACTTCAGACGTTCTCAGTGTATCTAATTATCACGGCTCACTAAGCACGACGCATTTTAAGTATCCGTCCCTTTCACTCGTACTCAAAACACACGTCTAGAAGTGAAAGAGACGTAAGACTATCACGCTCTGCTTCTCGTGTGTATTCAACGGAACTGGTTGTGTTTAAAACTAGTTATATCACCGGCTTGAACTCCAATGTTATCGCCATAATATGACCCATCCATTATTAATGACAATTGTTCGATCAGATAACAGACGCATATCTCATAAGATATGATGTTAAGAGATTCTTTGGAAAAAAAACAGTAGCTTTATAACATGAACATTATGTGCTCTTTTAAATATATTTGTAAACATTCGAAAATGCTTCACTGACATGCCTTTAGCGGGATTTCAACTTACGATCGTCAGTCTCGAAATGATAAACCAAGGTTTGAAATTACTGTCAGTAAGCTAATTAAGTGGTTTGCTTTGTAAAACAAATGAGTGTGTTAAAAATTAACAGAACTACTATTCAACATTTAAAACGGTGCCAAACAGTTCAGAGTTTTAAAATACACAGTACATTAATGTGTCTGCTATCTTATCTGTGACTTGAAACAAATTCGGATGTGTCTTATAAGTTATTTACAAACATGCATAACAGTGTGTCCCGTTATGCGATCCAAGCTGTTACATAAAAACTCTGTGATATCTCGGAACAAGAACGACGGTCGACATGAAGGTCTCCTTTGAATTTTATAGTCGTAAGGTCACTACCTGTTTTATTTTAGATCAAACGCTTCCTAAACAAATCTTGCAACGTAATCCTTAGTCGACGTAAAATTATCTGTAAGGCATTATCAGACAGATATTGTGCATTGCAGTCTTGTAGTAACACTTTATGTTTGTAATTAATGGAATCAGGCGTTATTTTGCGGAAATCCATAGTACAAAAAAATGTAATTTAAATAATATGTAGTGTTAATTCCGCTAACACTGTTGTTGTTTTGTTGTTGCTGTTAGCGGAATTAACACTACATATTATTTAAATTACATTTTTTTGCTTTATGTTTGTGTCATGATAACTGATTATGATAACATACATAATATATATTTTTATGTTTTATGTTTTACTTCCTACAATTTAGAGTTTATTATGTATACACAACATTACCAAGCGGTACAGGATGCTTATTCTATTACTAGCCGTGCTCGCGACTTCGTCCGCGTGGAATAGTGACTTTCGGCAGCATTTTTAATTTTTTAGGCTCTTGTTCCCGTTTTTGCAACATTTTTCACTGATAATTCGCTCCTATTGGTCGCAGCGTGATGTTATATAACCTAAAGTTTTTCTCGATAAATGGACTATCCAACACAAAAATATTTTTTCAATTCGAACCAGTAGTTCCTGAGAATAGCGCGTTCAAACAAACAATTTCTTCAGCTTTATAATATTAATAATATAGATTATTATGTGTAGGCATGGACTAATTTATTATTTATTAGTCCATGGTGTAGGTAAAGTCAAGAAAAAAAGTCAGCAAAAATATGTGAAGTATAGACGAATTCAATAGCAATATCTGATTACCATTCGTTTTGTAAAGTTATTTGATAATTCTAGCGTCAAAATACATAGATATATTTTTATAGCAAGTACTTTTATGGCACAATTTTATAACAACGACATTGAATTATAAAATAATTAAAAAGTTTAATATGGCGGTCTTTAAAGAGGCGGTGGCGTGCACTTGGAGAGGTCTATGTCCAGCAGTGGACTAGAATAGGCTGATGATGATGATGATCCATCCAAAAGCGATTCTTATGGCACTTAACGTAGTCTGATGCGCAGGCATGTGTATTAGGGTAATTTTTTTTTATAATTTATTCATGACCATGGATACTAGTCCGTCAGTCGAAAACTTAATTTTACCGTTTCTCAAAATTAAACTCTGATATGATGATATGAATGATAACAGAAATGAGAAGTGAGAAATGATATATCCCCAACCCCTTGAGTATCTCAGTAAAGATGTGGGGCTTTACTAAGTCCTCACGCGGACTTCTTGAGAGAATTTGAAAAGTGCCGTGGCACTGTTTCAATTCATTTGCAAACACTCATGCACACTCACGAACACTTAACGGTTAATAATCCGTTATATTTTACATTAATATTCGACATAACACAAATTTTAGAAAATAAAACAAAACCGCAGACATGACTTTTCACTTTCCCGCCAAGAGGAGGGTAAAGCCACCAAAGAGCACGCACTACCAAAGAGTACCGCATTGCTACTAATTGAATAATATTAAATCTGTCAGCAACTACTTGCCTATGACATAACCTGTGCATGGAGTCAATACAGTACGTAGCATGTAATCACATGAATGTGTAATTACCAATAGGAGAAATATAATTGCGTGCGGCGTATACGAGTACGTACTCTTTGGTAGTGCGTACTTTTTGGTGGCTTTACTCTGTATATTCGCGTTCCATAGTTAAACACATTTAAACGGGGATTAACGCAGTTACAACAGCCGTGGTCACGGGCTGATTGAGCCCGTGACCACAGCCGTTGTAACTCGGTCGAAACGTCGGGTATAAAGAAGGAATGATACCTTTTTACTAATTAGTTTGCGTTCCCCGTTTAGATGTGTGTATTATATGCTAAAACCAGAAAAATCCAACATACCTTATGTATTTCTCATAACAGAATAGATGCAAATTGCCAAATTAATTGTCATTTAGGACATAACTTTAACGATAGCATAGTTGGCAGGACACCTGACCCAGCAAGTCATGGGGTGCGGGTTCGAATCCCGCTCGTGGAATTTTTTCAACACTGTCTTTTTCAAACATTTTTTTTTTTTTATACTTAGCTCGGCAAATGACTCCATCCCACCTGATGTTAAGTGGAAATGAACTCCAGACGCGAAGACAACTGGTGCAGCGTGGAAACAAACGTAGCATCAGTTAACGTCACTCTGCCGGCCCACAAGGTGCTTCTTCACGCCTCTCTTGAAGGACCCCATATCATAGGAAGGAGGGAAAACGTGTGCTGGTAGACTATTCCATCTTTTGGAGGTGCGACAAAGATAACGAGTCACTAAATTTCTTTGTGCGTGATGGGATACTTGAGACAGTGACATAACTTTAACTTGATCTTGTTACGACTAGACCTATCCAACATGATTTGTTTATTAAACCCAGACACTGCGACGGCGCTTTTAAAAGGCCCGAAAAGCATTATAAATAGATATAGGTACCTACCCTAATATAATACTTTTAGGTAGAGTTTCATTTACAACAACACACAAACGCCTTGCCGAACTATTAGGGTTAAGTTTATGTATCATATCACAAAGTCTAGTATTTTGAATGTTAAACCTGAAACATGTACAGGTTGAAGTTCATGACTGTTTGCTACCATAAAAATAATAATTACAAAATGGGATCTACACTACACACCTACTTCTCCGAGTATTCGTAGGTCAATCGTAGGTCAAAAGTGACTACATTGACATGTAGTCAATTTTAACTCTTATTCCATTACATTAAGAGTTACATTGTTTATATGTTAATTGCTCGTGACGGTACGCGGAGTTACTCTTAAGTCATACCATGTTTTCAAGTTTTATCTCAAGATCGACTTTTTTAACTCAGTCGCTACGCTATGCTACGTACATAGCGTACAATTATAATCTACGTAGGTAGTTGTAAACGGTAAATACACCGTGAGCATGCTAATGCGTTACTGACCTTTAGATAATACCTTCCATGCCGTTATTTTAAAAATTCAAAATTCAAAATATTTATTTGCATTAAATAGGGGTTTATAAATGATGTTACAAACTTATTTTAAATGTCCTTAACCTATTTAACCATTTATTATTAATGCACCAGGCATTAGATTGAAAACGTTTAGTTTTCGGGAGTATATCCTTTTTTATTTTATTAGGATATCTTAAACTTCTCCCTGTAAGATCCTTTGCTACTGTATACAAATGGTGATGCTGTTTCACAAATATACCTGTTTCCAGAACATACAGATAAGTTAAAGGTAATATATTCAGTTTCTTGAAGTATGGTCTACAGGAGACATCCGGGGCAATATTACATATTGCACGTATACATCTTTTTTGACATACAAACACTCTTTTTATGTCCGGGCCATTTCCCCATAGTAAGAGTCCGTATCTTAGTAATGATTCAACATAAGCAAAATAAGCTGTTATAGCATTTAATGCAGAACACTGCTGATAGGCATCGGGTATGTGGTTGTAGGGACTCTCGTCTGGACGGCTTGGTTTTCATAGTCAATCTGGCAGGAAATTTTAGTACCTGCAACTACAATCTAAACTATAAAAAGTTTATCATTTTATATTGTCATAGAAAACCCTTTCAAGTCTTCTGTTTTTCTTCATAAGTTAAATTACATCCAAAACTGTAAAATTTCTTCAATAAATAATCATCCATATGCCCATATATACATAAGGCTTAAAGTCTTTTGAGGAAATTTGACAGTTTTGTGTTGTACCTATTTAGTTCAGTATTGTGGTAGTCCAATTAATATGCAGCCGTGTGTACTTAGGATACTTGCGTGTGAGGGACATATATAAAATGTGCACATATTTAATGACTGAGTTCGACTTTCCTTCGTCCGATGTTCTTGCAAATACAAAAATATTTTGCAGTATGTATATAATATGTCTATTGTAGGTATATTTTATTCATTTTCGTGTCTGGTCTAAGCATTTGCATAACACGATTTTAGTTTTGATAAAGGAATATCAAGTAGGTAACATTAGCATGCTCACATAATAAGTTTAACATCATTTAAAGGCGACATTTTCCTTGACAAAAGGAAAAATTTTGCTTGTCTACAGACATTAGAAGTTGCTACTGCCTTGAATGAATTACATGCTCTAATTAGGCTTTGATAACACCACGTTAGAGAGCTCATTCCACAACTTAAGAGTTTTCATACAATTCAGTATCGCAAACGAATGAGTTCGTAGTTTAAAATTTATAGAATCTTGGAACACGTTTAAAGTCCCGATCCGATTCGAACCCTTCGGAGAATCTAGTGCACGGGGACATGCACTTTTAAGTGTGCAATGCTGTTCTCTCTAGAAAACCTCCGAATGTGATTCGTTTCACACTGCTTGAGGTACCTTTTACGTACCTCGTTGCCCCCAAAAAGCCCGGTGACGTTGAAAATGCCGTCCGAGGCAATCAGCAATCTCTCTCAAAAAAAAACCGTTTAAAGTCCAATTTGGATTGATTAAAATAGCACGAATTCGGTAATCATATGCTTACACGTCATTTGATGAATTACGTGTAAATATGACTTCGAATATTTCTTCAGGGTACCTAGGCGTGTTGCATTCGCCATTCGATCACGTCAACAAAAACGAGATTTTGTATGGCGACATTTTAACACTTCTCGTATGTCACCAGGAGGCGCTGCCGCTGCCTCAATGTCATACTAATTTTCGTTTTCATAAAAGTTATCGAATGAATATGGACAGTAATCTAAACTCACACCAAGCACCCAGAACATAGCCTACTGCGTAAACCGTAGAATAAAAGGATATGAAATCATCTATTCAAACTTTAAGTTTCAACAAATTATAAAAGGAATAATTATGTTAATTTAAAGGCAAAGTATTTTACTATATTCATTGCCACAGTGCTTCCACAGTGTCACTCATTTCAAATAAAATTAAAGCAATCTTTATTTGCATGTAATGGGGCTCAAGAACTTATTAAATAACAAAAGCAAGTTACAATATTATCTAAAAGACGATCAACACCACAGTCCTTGTGACCACAAACTCTCTAAATGTTTCGAAACGTCAATTATACAACAACAACAAAAAGATTTAATATAAAACGCGTAAATTCGTAAAAAGGGTTTCATTTCACCTTATTTCAAAGTCAAAATCAAAACAATTATTCGAAGTATCACACTTAAGCATAGGTTCTAATACGTAATACTATTACTACGACGAATAGGACCCCGCTTGACCCCGCCCGATCCTTTAATTGCCACTACACATTTACAACATACACTAAACATGCACACTAGTCTATGCCCAAGACACCGTACTCGTAGAACAATGGTACGAAGCGCTGGTTTTACACGCGCTCTATACCAGGTGCCGACATGTACCAGGGCGCTTCTCCCCACCACCACGGCCATGTCAACCCGAGTCGAGGTCCGAGCCTTTAGAGGCGCCTTCGGGTTGTTCCTCTCCCCGATCCGATCCGAACCCCTCGCAGAATCTAAATAGGGCACGGGGACACGCAGTAGTACGTGATGCCGTTCCCTCTAGAAAACCTTCGAATGTGATTGATTTCACACGGCTTGAAGAATCCTTTAAGTTTCTCGCTGCTCCCGAATAAGCCGGTGAAGCTGAAAATGTCAATCAGCAATATTTCTCCAAAAAGAAACCCCTCGCTCGAAAGCGAGTAAACGCGCTCAGTCTACGACTACAAAGTTAAACAACTTTTGCAAAGGCCGGTCATCGGATGGGTGAGCAAAAATATATCATCCGAAGCTCCTCCGTGCTTTCGTGCTTCGCAAGGCACGTAAAGCCGTCGGTCCCGGCTGCATTAGCAGTCGCAACAACGACCAGCCCGCACTGGGCCCGCGTTGTGGTTTATGGCCCAGTAGTGTCTCTATCTACAGGGAAGGCTCGTGCCGTGGGAGCTGGTGATGATGCAGCAAATACTTATCAGCTCTTTCAATGTTCTATATTCATCAATCAGTTACAGTAATGTAGACTTATTGTATATTCCAGGGGGTCCGTACGCAGCGTTTGCCGGCAGCGACGCCACCAGAGGGCTAGCCACAGGCCAGGTGGCCAGCTCAGACAAGGAATATGATGACGTCAGCGACTTGTCGCCCGATGAGGTCTCCTCTGCTAACGAATGGGAGGCGCAGTTTAGAGGTTCGTATCTTTAAAAAAATATCAAAGTTAAGCAAAGTATAGCTTGTCTTACTGTCCTACACCAAGTCGAAATCAAGTCTAATCAATTATCGGCTTAATCACTGGTTGGTGATTAATTAAGTTATGAAACCCAAACAAATCCAAAAATCATAAAAATACTGGAAGTCGACCCTAGGGCTTCCGGATATCAGTGCGTTGCCACTTGGTCACCATTTTATTAGTATTTAAAACATCATTTAGATTAATGAACACATATTTATTAAAGTTTAGGCGTTCTTTCACATTACGTATTCTGTGACACTTCAAAGGTCGAAGATACAACATTGATAGAGTCTACTTTCAAATCATTTTTCTATACACGTCAATTAATACATAGGTGCATACTATATCATTACGCGTAACGTAAAGCTTTATCAACTATTCAATGCTTAATAAAGATGTCCTCCATTTAAAAAATAAACATAATGTATGACAGTCACGAAAAACAGTTTTCCATCGCAGGAATTTTAAAAAAATAAGGTTATGTTACATGTTACATGTGCGCTCGAATCTCTCGACTTTTCTAATTAAAATATCTATGTATCTACCCAAATAATCTAGCTCTGGCTAGATTATATGGTTGATATTGTATAGCATGATATTATACTCTCTAGAGTAGGTTCTTTCTTGGGAATAGACAAAGACAATATATATTATTACACATACAATAGTATATATTGTCTGTGTAATTTATTTATACATAAATATTGCATTTCGTATTTTGTCTATATATTATAATTTAAATTTAAACCGGACTACGACATGTGACTTTTATCCCGGTAACCGCTTCCTGTGGGATAGTGAAGTCCTTGCGAGGAGAGTCGCAGGCAACAGCTAGTTAATAATATAAGTTAGCTATCAAATTATGCCGCCCGTTGTTATTTCCACGATTCTAAGTTTCGACGGTTGTCATTTGCTATTGTAATTAGATACTTACTATGGAAACAATTCTCGGTTTCGCGTGTTTTGCATTTTTCGCGACATTTGCATATTACAAATACTTGAAATGTGTTTATTAAGATGTCTTTACGTTATCTACGATACGATATCACTGGCGTTACTTAGGTGCTATTTGTCAAAAATATTTTTTTTTATGGAAGTTTAAACAAATGAGAGGTTCAAGCTCGCAGACTGAGCAGGATTCTGACTCGCTAGCCATCCTCGCCTTGCCTACCCACAGGTTGCTTTTGCACACCTCGTTATGATAATATATTCTATATGTGCAGAATGATATTAAGAGCGGGTAGTGCTCCAACAAGACAAATAAGAGATAAGATAGACAGGATCTGATCTTAACCTAAAAAAATAGCGGGCAAATAACTATTTAAACTATCACGGTCACTTGCAATAGAATCCGCATTAAATTCAGTAATTCCGTGATCATGGCGCATGCAACTGTGCCTAAGTATGGTAAGAATCCCGTTAATAATTACTCTATAGCGGGCAAACTTTCACTAACAGGAAAATAATACTAGATATATATATTGTGTACTGTGAGAATAAGCTATACAAACAGTGTTTTGCTAAACACTATCACGAATATTCTTGTATCGCAATAAATGTGAGAATGCGTGTCAGTTTTTTTACCTATTTAACCCCTTACAAATAAACAAAGAATAAGGTCCGAATAGTTATTCCGTGTTTTGTTCCTGTCATGTAAACGTCATTTCAAATTAGAGTAAAAGACAAAACACGAAATAACTATTCGGACCTCGACACCTCGACACAAAGTGTGTAATGATTTATTAAATGAATGATAGACTTTTATATTTTGTTAACACAATAATCACATATTTTTCAATCAAATAACTAGTAGGTATCTAGATAATTGGGAAGTTGATTGGTTATTCAATAAAAAACTTTTTACCAACTGTCAAAACTTTTTTTTAAAGATATTATATGAGAATGGAAACTATGACGTCACAATTTTCTTCTGTCAATTGAGTATTTATAGCAATGCATAGTTAATGCCATCGCACACTGGACGACTTGTCGCTGCGTCTAGTTGCCGCGTCTAGTCGCGACGTGCACGCGCGCGCACACACAACGACAGTCGTGCGACCGTTTTGAGCGTCAGTTTCGCGACTCTAGCTTGTCGTCGCGACTCTGCAACTGACGCCTAGTGTGCGGAGCTTTGAATAAAATATATGAAAATTGTCGAATAGTGTTGTTATGTGATTTCATTCATATTTACTGTTCTGAAATAAATTATTGTTGAATTTAAGTATGACATAAATCTTAAGTGTGGCACCTACTCGTACTTCTGTTTGCTCCAAATAGTAATACAGATTTCCCGAATCATCACACAAATAAGTTGTAGGGACCCAATTCTTAATAAAAGGAAATGTTCCTTTCCCAATTAAGACGCGACATTGTCTTGACATAATTTTTCACATCGAACATATTTACTTTTCCAGAAAAATACGACATCGTCGGCCATCTACTGAAGCCCGGCGAAACGCCGAGCAAGTACAGCGACGACGAATCAGAGGATAAGAAGGCAAAATAGATAATAACACAAGTGTTCTTTGTTAAAATGTGATATTTTGTAGAATGGTAATTGTTTCAATATTATAATAAAACTTTTTAAGGTTACAATAAATAGCGCACGCACTCATTTTCTTACATATTCTTCGGTGAGGAACAAAATCAAAGTCAAAGTCAATTTTTTTATTCAAATAAACTTAAGAAAAGTGCTTTTGAATCGTCCATAAATTTTTTACCTACTACCCATTCAGGACATCTATTTTGAGCTGTGGGGAAGAATGGACGCAAGAAACTTCTGTTATCTAGTGGTAAAATCGGTCTCGAGCCCAAAATCCCGGGTACGATTCGCAGAAGGAATTTGACTGATTTCGTTTTGGTTTTACATCCGCTCGCCGCGTCGCAATATGTCAGTGGTCGTGGCCAAGCGGTAACGTGTTTCATTTTGAAGCGATGATTATGTTAATGCGAATAGGCAGAGCAAAGTTCAAGGAGCTCATACAGTGAGGCAGGAATGCGACCGACAGCCACTTTGTGTAACTTTAAACTAATGATTTGATATGACAAAGAATACAAGTTGGAATTTTTAAAGCTGTTCTTTACAAGTTCATTCAGTACCAGACAAATAAACCGAAAGCGAATCAAAGAATTTAATATTGCTTTAAAACATAAGATTATCTGATAATAGTATTAAAAATGTGATACACTTCAATTTGCCTTCTTCTGCCTTCAATCTTTTTTTTATCATTGTTATCAACTAAAATCGACCTAGTCATCTTTAGATGCTTTAAGTCATTAAACAATTGACTAATGTTTCAAGAACTCTTTCGAACCGCAACGTTACGGGTCATAGTGGCCACAATCATAGCCAATCTCCTTTGTGATATGGCTATAGTTTTTTCAACTAGGTAAAATTCTGCTGTCTAACGCATACACCGTGGCCTGAGGCGACCCCGGGTTGTGTGGAAGCTCGACAAAGGGTCATAGAAGCCTACACAAGCACACTATATAAACACGAAAATCATAATTTCGAATATTATCGTTTAAATCAAAGGTTTATAACGAGGATTAACGTAAACAACTTTGTATAGGTATCATAGAGCATAGAGAGGTAGTCAGCCCTTGATAGGTTTGCCGACCATACTTTAAAATAACGTATCCTACGTTATTTTCCATCCCCATGCTTTATTCTTTTTAATCCGACTAATGCGTGCATTTAAACGGAATATTCCTGTTGACTTAATTTCTGAATTACTGAATGATACTCAGACTCAGGTGAAGTGAAACGAAACGTAACGCTTAAATAAATTTGGAAAGTACTTTATTTTTTCTTAAAATCTTTTTTTTTATACTAGTTAGTGATAGATTTACTTTAATTTCCTGAAAAATAGTTGGCAACCTTAGCCCTTGACCACGATCGGTGCAACTCGGTCGAAAAGTTGAGGTATAAAGTTATGTCTATGATACGAGTACCTATTAAAAGCAGTTTGCGTTAATCTCCGTTAAAATGCTTTGATTTAAATGGAACGCGAAAGTTTAAAAGGTTAATCTCCGTTATAATGCTTTCATTTAAATGGAACGCGAATGTTTAAAAGTGTATATTATTATTACCTAACCAACAGCTGTAGTCGAAATAAATTTTCAGTTTATAAAAACCACGAAACCTGTTTTAAGATTCAAAATGTTCGATACCAAACGTTCACGAGGACCACGAAAAGCAAGCACCGCACCTTAACCTTGTGGTTAGTTATTGTTGAAATGAAACTGAGAATATTTAGTATTAAAGCTATTTAATATAATAACTATTGAATTATACATTTGAGCGTGGTTCGGAGTCGAGAGCTGAGAGCAGAGAACACAATGCAAAGCGGGGGAAAAGGAAATCAAGTTGGCCACAGAGTATAACATTTAGCGATGACGGTGACACGGCGCTAGGTGGCGTTACTGTGTATATGTTCAACTACAATATCCTCCCTTGAACATAATCCCATCTTCCTGGAGAAGTACTGGAGCTTTAAAAAAAATTCAAAATTCAAAATCATTTATTCAGTTTAGGTTACAAATAGCTCTAATGAACGTCATTATGCCATCGGTTCGTAAGTCTAAGATCTTGTACTGAGAAGAACCGGCAAGAAACTCAGCAAGTGTCCAGCTCTTTTCTCCCTTACAGCGTCAAAAATATTGGAAAATGCCCTATCATAAAAGGACACTTTCCATCACAAATAAAAATCTATAATATATTTTGTAAAAACTTTGTTACAATATTCGGTTCCGTTATCAGTACGAATAACTTTTATTTTTTGTCCCAACTCATTCTCTACTTCACATCTAAACTTGTGAAAAACTGAAGTTATATCTAATTTGTTCTTTAGGAAGTATACAAATACTTTTCTAGAATAGTCATCAATAAAGGTTATAACATATTTTGCCCCTCCTAATGATGTACATTCCATGGGACCACAGAGATCGGAATGAATAACCTCAAGCAGCGATGAAGCTCTTGAGCCTTCATTTTTAAACGGTTGTCTAGCCTGTTTGCCTTGTATACAGGGAATACAAGTTTGAACATCATTACATTTTGTTATCTTCACCCCTTCAGTACATGTTTCTAACTTTTTTACATCTATATAGTTCAAGTGTCCCATTCTACGATGCCGTATATCTAAACTTTTAGTGCTCTCGGTGGCAGTAGCATATGCATGCTCTCTAACAGTGTTCAATTTATACATGTTATTTATAAGTCTTGCCGTTGCTACTAATTGTTTCTGATTATTGTAAATATCACAGCCAGTATTATGAAAATTAACTCGACATCCATTCTTTACTAATTGACTAACAGACAACAAGTTAGTACTCAGTTCTGGTATAAATAAAATGTCTCTCACCTGGACTGCGTTCACTTTACCATCATTACTACAGAGATTGAGATCCAAATTTCCCATCTTCTGTACAGCAACTGAAGAGTTATTGGACACCTTTATACTTTGTGTCGGAGGTGTCTTGATCTCATACAACCAATCAGATCTTCTAGTCATGTGCATGGATGCACCTGAATCTACATACCAGTCACTATCTTCCACTGCGGTGGTGGCTGAAAAAACTGCAGCATAATTTGTATTAATAGGATTGTCCTTTTTACTAGATATACAGTTCTTGCTCAGATGACCATATCTATTACAATTGTAGCAACGGGGACCACGCTGTTTATTCTGATTATATTGATTATTCTGGGGGTGACTATATTTCTTCTGGGGGTATTTATGCTTTATGTACAATGCGGTAGAATCAGATTCCGTTTTGACCTCTTGTAACAACTTAGTTTTAATAGAATCTGAATTTATTTTGACACCGGAGCTTTCCAAACCCATTATCATCGGTTTGTACTGGTCAGGCAGACCTGCTAACATTAAAGTTCCCAGCCATTCATCGTCAACTTTGAAACCAATATTTCTTAGCTTATGTGAAGTTGTCACTAATTTATTTATATAGTCCTTAATATCGGTACAACTGTCTAAGTTTATATTAATGAGATCACGTAATAAAGCTACTCTCCTGTTTAGTCCGGAGTCTTCAAACACAGACTGAAGTTTTAACCATACTTCCCGAGCATTTTTTGCGTCTTGTATGTGGTGGTAATTATTACAATCAACAAGGAGAATTATCTTACTTTTGGCCTTTACATCCTTTATTGGATCAAAGGGTACCTGGCTGGTAGGGTCCACACACGACCACAATTCCTCGTGCTCTAAGTAGGTCTTCACAGCAAATTTCCAATTATTATAATTATCCCTTCCGGTCAGTTTATCAATACGCACGGTGTTTATCGACATTGCTTCGGAAACTGATAGGTATTAGCTGAAATAAGCTGAAAAGAAAACCTAGCCGGCGACCTAACCTCACTTTTCGACACGCGGTACTTTTCGGAAACTAAACTTCTACGAAAAACTATTATTTACTTTTTTTTTGGGACTGGGCCCATAACCTGTTGAAATGAAACTGAGAATATTTAGTATTAAAGCTATTTAATATAATAACTATTGAATTATACATTTGAGCGTGGTTCGGAGTTGAGAGCTGAGAGCAGAGAACACAATGCAAAGCGGGGGAAAAGGAAATCAAGTTGGCCACAGAGTATAACATTTAGCGATGACGGTGACACGGCGCTAGGTGGCGTTACTGTGTATATGTTCAACTACAATAGTTATGGTTTCCCTGTTGCGCGTGCATAGGGGCTAGAAGCGACCTTTTTTTTTTGATACGTAGTGAAAAACCTGCAAACAGGCGCATCAGCGGGCATGAGGGGTCCCGCTGGCTGTCCGAGGATGGCCTAGACTCTGTTCCAGGGCCGAAGCCCTAGAGAAAGCGAGTCGAAGCCGACTCGGTAAAAACCACTCCGATGTCCTCTCGTCACCTTGGAACCAGCAGACCGGCGATCATCGCGTCGTCCTCATCTGAGGAGGACGCATCGAACGCCGGCATGGTAGAGCCTGACGAGGTCATGGGAACCCTTTCGGACACTTCCACAACCCCGTCGGTGACTGCTCGCCCTGTAGATGGGCGAGCCCCTATTCCACCCCTGATTGAGGCGGGTGACCGCCCTCGAAAGGGTTATGTAGGTCTCTCTTCTTTTTCCTTCGTCCAGCTACTAAAAGTTCGACGACAGGAGGGGAGTTATACCCACTAAAAATCTAGTACCGTCCCTTCTCTGCCTTGAGGATGGCAAGCACCGAGACCCCGCTTTAAACTTTTGAACGAACTAATGGACTTTTCAACCACCTATTGTTTGATAATAGATTCAATATGTCCCTGTTTAAGTAACGCTACATATCAATTGAAGCACAAGCTGGCAGTTTGCGTCTGCACCGAGGAGATGAAAAGTCGCCTATACAAAGTTTTAATGGCTCCCCCAACTCGGCGGTTAGTTGGAGGAGATATTGTGGTAGTGGTAGCATTATCGTATATGACACACGCATACACTGCTATTTATGTAGCTTATCTTGATGTATGATTATGATTGATAAAGTCAATCAAACCAATTACACATTCGGATCGATCGACTTTGGTCATGAGTGTTATTTACTTATCAAACCGCATTTAGGATGACAACATTTTAATGTAAACATAATAAGTTATTTTAAGTTATATATAATAGTGTGTTTCTTATTTTTTTAAGAATAGTATATTGTACATCGATATGACAGTTAATTATACTACCGGTAATAAATTGATAATACCGATAATAGCGGTATCGTCATACAAAAGTGCTACCACCGAAATAACACCGTTATGACGACTACATCACGTTGAAACTTTACTGTATCCATACTTTTTGGTGATTGAGCCCCTACTGGCATCTGACAGGTGAGTTAAAATCGGACCACTATGCAAAAATAAAACTGGGTCCGAAAGCGCACATTCACGCGGCACATGTGTACATAGTAATTTATCTTTTTATAATATTAGAGCTATATCTTTTTATTCTAAAAACGCCAGCCAGCGCTTGGACATATTTCGTTATTTAAAAAGTTATATCCGTAAATATCGGGATGAATGACGTCACGTCAAAACTCTACTGTATCCATACTTTTTGGTAATTCAGTCCCGACTAGCATCGTGAGTTGAAAACGGACCACTTTGCGAAAATAAAACTGGGTCCGAACGCTCACACTCGCGTGGCACATGTGTATAGTCATTTATTCTAAAATCGCCAGCGAGCGCATTCAGGGCATATTTCATTGTTGGAAAGTTTAATCGTTGCGGCCGTAAATATCAATAGAGAATTGCACTTTGAATGGAACTGCTTTATAATGTACGACGCCCGCTGTTCTGTTTAACTGCGGGCTAATGGACTTTTTTCTCAGTTTATAGTCGGACTGATTTTTATAAAACGTTGCCATTACTGATTTGGTTAATCAGAGGAATACTTCCTAAAAATGATTGATAATTTCGATTGAAGCAAGTTGAAGGTTCACATTTCACTGCGTGTACATTAATTTGACCATTCATATTAATACATTTTTATCTTAAAACTCAGGATTGGGTAACCTCAATTGCTGTATCAGAGCTTGCCGCCTCCTTTCAAAACCCTTCTCCCTCCTGGTCTCTAGATAATTCTTTACAGTCATCATTAATACCCATAATAGATATAGGACTATTGGAGCTAAAATTATGAAGGATGCTTTAATTAACCAGGAATCGACAATGGCCTGATTGGATAGCTTCTCGGAAACCCTTGCATTTTCTTTGGCCTGTAGTACCATCTGGTCAAGTCTCATTTCCAGATCCTTAAATCTATTTGATCCCTCCTCAATTACTTCATTCTTCTTGAGGGTGTTTTCAACGATTTTGCTTAAATAGTATGTAGGCTCACGTACTTGTACATACAAATCTTGAAGGTCCCTTTTGTTTAACCGACTTCAAAAAAGGAGGAGGTTACTCAATTCGACTCGTATATTTTTTTTTATGTGTGTTTGCGGATAACTTCGTTGTTAATGAACCGATTTTGATGATTCTTTTTTGTTGGAAAGGAAATATCCCAAGAATGGTACCATGATAAGGAAACCAGGGTCTGATGATGGCACCCCAGAGAAATCGAGGGGAACTTTCGAAAAATGTAGGGGCGACTAGTGCGTTTGTTAATGTTTTCATTAAGTATTTTAAAGCACTACTACTTAACGAAGGTCTGGAGTCGATCTGTTGATGGAGCCGAAAGACAGTCAAGGGAACTCCTTGACGATTTACAGCAATTACATGGTGTTTGGGCTTGATTAATTTGTATTAATGAGAACTTTACACCTAGATGGGTTGTCATTGCCATTAGAGGTCTGATGATGAAGACGAAGGACAGTCAAGGGAACTCCTCAACGTTTTACAGTAGCTACCTTGTGTTTGGTTTTAATTTATTTCTATTGAAAAGAACTTTGCACCCATATGGGTTATAAGTGCCATTACAGGTCTGATGATGGAGACCATAGACAGTCGAGAGAATTCCTCAACGATTTACAGCAGTTACCTTTTGTTGGGCTTACTTCATACGTTTCAATATGCCAAAATGTTTAGTTCGTACAAAAATAATAATTAAGATTGAAGTTTTACATAGGAATACCACTACCTACTAGGTAGTGGTATTCCTATGTAAAGTTTCCTCATCCGAGAAGGATATTTATTAGGTCTAAGTCTACCCATCACTAAAATACGTAAAATAAAATATTTTTTTACAAAAAAAAACGGGTCGGGTGGGGCTTTTACAATAAAAAAGTGGAGATAATGGAACAACTATAAAAGTTTAAATGAAACAAAATTGTCCCCCAGCCGACCACCAACCACCCGACTTCAATGGACATTTTTTTATACTGACATGCGTATCTAGGTAATTAATATTATGATTTCAATATTATTTATTGCTTTTTAGAGCTGTTTTTACTTTTTAAGTTTCCTGTTTTTTGAAGTCGGTTTTTTTTTTGTTAAAAATTATTTTTATCTATTTGAAATCTGTTTTTCTTTGGTGCAAACTCTGTTCCTAGCTGCTGTATGTATGAACTAAATACTTGTGAGACCCTTATTTTAATCTCAAACCGATCATTGGAAGAAATCACTTTATTTATTTTCGTATTCAGATCTTTTATGTTGTTGTTTGTGTCCTCTACCTCTAGTCCTCTACCCGTGCATTGTATAATTCAGATAGCTGTCGAGTAACTTCTACATACTTGACATCTGGAATGGCTCCAAAAACATCAGCAAGCTCATAAGCAAAAACCCCAGCAGAGACGGCATAACCTGTATATTTCAATCCCTTCATAAACATACCATACCTAGTCAGTTTCCCGGCATTTCTTGCGACGGGACGAATGACCCTTAGGAATACGACAATGGCTCCCCATATTCCTCGTTTATGTTTCTTAAGGTTGGTAATATTTAGTATTTGTCCATTTCCAGGGCTGATAACTACTGGATATGGTGTCGCAATCAGTTCTTGGTACAATGTTAAAAGATCAGTGAACTGCTTCTGAAAATGTATCTCCAGAATCTCCTAAGGTCTTTAGGAGTACAGTAGAAATTCTGGTGTCCATATGAGGTATGTCGAGGTGACTTATAACGTCACTATAACTTATAACGTAATTACATCACTCTGCGATTTAATTTTCTCAATTATAATCTGATTGTCGTACTTGTTAACAAGTGCAAATGTTTTGCCTCTCCTGCTTATGACGTCGTAAGAACCATCATATCCTTATGAGGCTGTAAAGATTTTCGTATTACATCTTTTCTTGAAAATACTCTCTTACAACTACTTATCTCACTAGGGAGAAATAACAAACGTGAATTACCATGGCTTGACAGTCTATGTCTTCATAATGCTATCCTGAAGCTTTTGTAAGTATTCCAATTCCGTACACTTTAACTTAGTATTTTCGTTATATATTTCGTTCGAAACACTCCAAATCCTTCCTAGGCGAAAACGAAAAATTTATGATTTGTAAAAAAAATACGTAATTGTTAATTCTTTGTTCTACTTTCTATTGTAATATTGATTTCAAAAGGTGAGATGTCTAATGTTACTTACACGTCATATGCGACTACTGTAAGCCTCGTTCGTTTTTTTTTCTTTTAAGTGCTAATTGCTGCACTGAAGCTGAATTAAATACTTATAAAATACAGTGAAAAAATTAAACGACTACCAGACCCAGCCAGGAATCGAACCTGGGTCTTCCGCAATCTGGGCGGCTGCACTGACCGCTATGCTACCGGGAAGGCTAACGTAAGCGCTGAATTTTGTCACTGCTTTTTAATTTTTTTAATGTTTTTTTAGCAACAGAGTGCCATCTATCCAACGGGCATTGCAACCGATGGCCATGTAGATTTATCTTTACAGATAAAATACCACAAATTTGATAACACAACGCTATAGTAAATTCTACTTTTTTTTATTTTAAGTGCTAATAATTATAACGAAATCACTTCCACAAATTGTATATAAAGGCAAGTGGGAAGATGTTACTCATCAAAAAAGTAAAATCAGAGTTAAACAAATACTTGTGTAATACCAAAAACGATAAAACAGTAATTGTTTGGACTGATACGGCCGACGAAGCATTTAAGATGTGTAAGTCTTGTCCTTTATCCGATGCTAATTTAGCGCTGATGACTGACGCTTCAAACACTAGCGTAGATGCCGTTTTACAACAGAAAATGTAAAAATGTTTGGCAAACGTTAGGATTATTTTTCCAAGAAGCTTTCACAATTGCGAGATGAAATATTCGACTTATGACAGGAATTGTGAGCAGTTTTTATGGCTATCAAATATTTTAAATATTAAGTGGAAGGTCGTGTCCTAACAATTTTCACAGACCATAAACCTCTTGTTTTTGCCTTTTCTAAATTTACATAACGACAAAGAAAGTCCTAGAAGAATACGTCAGTTAGCGTACATTAGCGAGTTTACGACCGACATTCGTCATGTCAGCGGTGAGCAAAACGTGGTCGCAGATACACTTTCGCGCATAGAAACAATAAGTTTTCCCACATTATTAAATTTTACAGAAATAGCAGAAAACAAGCTTGCAAAGAATACTTAAAGCAAGTGTTGCAAGTGTCGAATAGCAATCTGCAGTTTATGCAGGTAATGTTACCGGATTGTAACAAACATGTTTATTGCAAAGTCTCATCGAGTAATTTAAGACCATATTTACATAAAGATTTTAGAGAAATTGATTTACGTTCAATCCACGATTTAAGTCATCCAGGAATTAAGTGTACTGAAAAATTGATTAAACACCGTTACTTTTGGCCAGATATGGATAGGTCAAAATTCAAAATTCAAAATCATTTATTCAGTTTAGGCTACAAATAGCTCTTATGAACGTCATTATGCCATCGGTTCGTAAGTCTACTCTGGGCGGGAGATCTTGTACTGAGAAGAACCGGCAAGAAACTCAGCAAGTGTCCAGCTCTTTTCTCCCTTACAGCGTCAAAAATATTGGAAAATGCCCTATCATAAAAGGACACTTTCCGTATAGCGGACACATTCGGACACTTTACGTATATAGCTATATGGACTAAAGCTTGTCTTAGTTGTCAGAGATCTAAAATCATCAGGCACACATACGGGAGCTGGGTTGGGAGAATTTGAGCGTGCAGACCGTTTCAGCACGTTCTTAAAGATACAGTAGGCCCCTTACCTACGTCGGCAGATAGACACAGATATTGTGTAACTCTGACAGATGGCTTCACTGGATGGCCGGAAGCTTTTCCTGTTCATAATATCACTGCAGAAACTGTAGCCAAAATTGTGCTTGAAGGCTGGATATTTCGATTTGGATGCCCTTCGAAGCTTACAAGCGCAGGGAGACAATTTGAGAGTGATCTGTGCAGTCAGCTAATGAAGAATCGGGTATAACAAAAACGCGTACGACACTTTATCATCCGCAAAGTAACGGCATTATTGAACGTTGGCATCGAGCACAAAAAGTGGCACGTTTGAATTGCAATCAATAAAATTTAGAGAGAGGCTAGGCCGCTGCGGTGCAACCGACCACTGTATGCCCAACGGGCCAACAGTGCCGCCAGTCGCATCTGAGTAAGTACGCGCACTGCACGTGTAGGCCCAAGTGATTAATTCGTTTTTATTACAAAATGCCAACTTGTGCCATTGTTACCTGCAAAAATCGGAGCGAAGCAATGAATTTCCAAACCCATGGGATCACTTTTCACAGGTAAATACTTTAAAAAAGTGTTTATTTCTAATAAAACAACAATATTGGACGTAGTATTCCGAAATGTACTCATAAAGAACACAAATGTGTAAGTCATTGTAAAATTTGTTTACATTGCTGCTTAATTAAGATACCTTGTTTGACAGCACGGCTTTCACGACGCAATGAATAGTGTCCATCAATGACGATCGTAGTTTTGCTTAGCACATGTTAGAGCCGCTGCTTGAGTGAGCTGTGCGGTACCACATAGGGATGGGCGCTATTTCGATTTACATATTGGTCTATCGATGTACAGTACAGTAGAGTTATTTAATGAGAATAAATTTCTAGCTTTGTTTTTTATAATAAAAAGTAAATTTTCTTTATTGTTTTATTAAATTTCTAAGATATATATCTACATTAACTTAGAATTGTTGTACATTAAAATAAAAATATTTGAGTTAATACAGATTCGATCACTTATAGGTTCCCAAGCAACCAAAAAATAAAAGAAAAATGGATTGCAGCAACAGCTAGAGGACCTTTATGGTGGCCTTTGAAAACAAGCACAATATTACACACTATTTTAAAGAAAATCAATTTCGACCTTTACCAAAAAGTCGAAGGCTATTTGATTGGGCAGTGCCAACGCAAAAATTGTCTCACATGCCAACAAACGTTAGTTGATATTTTTCGTTTTATATTTACATAAATAAAATCAACTAGAATAATGTACACATTACAAACTTAAATACTTTTACAGTACTCTTCACATAATGAATCATCGACGACGAAAGACGATAATATTGATACAGAAACCATAACAAGGAAGCCGGATTTAGTTAGTGGTTCGGCGTGTCTAGCGAAGTCTGATGTTGTCTACTTTGACAAACCTTCTACAACATGTGAGCTACAGAATGTGAAACTGGTGAGCACATTTGATAAATTACTAAACAAATATTATATACCTATAATAAAAACTAAATATGTTTTTATTTGTTTACAGCTGACCACACAAACTTCTAAGGACGAAGAATCACTTTCAACAGAAACGGATTCAGCGAATATCAAGACTAATCATGTAATAAATCTTGCAATACTATCAATGTCGAAAAATAATTATATGTTCCTATTTAATCAAAGTTATTTAATTGCAGAACCAGGACAAGGAGTATGTTGAAACACCGCGCAAACGTAAAATGCGTATTCAAATAGAAAGTTACAAGTCTATGATTCATGAAAAGAACAAGAAAATTAGAACACTCCAAAAAAAGACCAGTCGATACCGCAAAAGAATTGCAGATTTGAGAGAAGTTTTAAAAGAATTGCGCGAGATAAATTATGTGAATTCCGATCATGTCACACACCTAGAAAATTTGGGAGTAGCTGATATTTTCGAACGCTATAACAAAATAGTATCGACAAATCAAAATTCAAATGAAAAATACTCACCAGAGCTAAGATCTTTTGCATGCACCCTTCATTTTTATTCTCCAAAAGCATACCAATACGTTCGACAAAAGTTTCAGTCTTGTCTTCCTCACGTTCGTACCATAAGAAGGTGGTATGAAGCTATAGATTCTGACCCTGGTTTTACCAAAGAGTCGTTCGAAGCTCTAAAACTAAAAGTTGCCAATACAGACTATAAACTACTCTGTAATTTGGTCATCGATGAAATGGCGATACGTCAGCGCGTAGAATGGGATGGAAAGAAGATGCATGGTTATGTTGACATTTGCAACTTCGCTAAGAAAGGAGATTGTTTGCCTGAGGCAAAGGAAGCTCTAGTATTTTTAGTAGCAGCGATTAATGGGCCATTTAAAATACCTGTCGGGTATTTCCTAGTAGACGGAGTTACTGGAGAACAACGTGCAAACCTTGTCACGCAGTGTCTTGAGCTATTGCAAACAACTGGAGTCGAAATTACATCTTTGACCTTTGATGGCTGCCCCTCTAATGTCTCTATGGCTAAAGAACTTGGGTGTTCATTTAATTTGAACGATCTTAAAACACATTTTGCGAATCCTGCTACACAAATGCCTATTTATATATTCCCTGATCCCTGCCACATGTTAAAATTGTTGCGCAATGCTTTTGAAGCATATGGAAGTTTTATAGATGATATGCAAAAGCAAGTAAAATGGTCCTATTTAAAGGAACTTAATGATTTGCAAGAAAAAGAACAGTTGCACTTGGCAAATAAATTACGTCGAAACCACATTTTCTTTAAAAATCAAAAAATGAAGGTCAGGTTAGCGTCTCAGCTGTTTAGCAACAGTGTTGCTGATGCACTAGCATTTTGTGCCCAACTAAACCTTCCAGGGTTTGATAACGTAGATGGTACCATCAACTTTCTAAAAGTGGTGAATAATTTGTTTGACATTTTAAATTCCAGGCATATGGCTCAGTTGCACTATAAAAAGCCTTTGTGCGCTTACAATAAGGCTCACATTTTTGAGTTCTTGTCATTAGCTGAAAATTATATAATGAATTTGAAGCTACCGGATGGAACAGAAGTCGTTTATTCGTCGCGGAAAACAGGTTTTATCGGTTTTTTAACGTGCATAAAAAATTTTAAAATGATGTACATTCAGCTTGTCGAAAAAGAAAAAAAATTGATGTATCTTCCAGCTTACAAAATAAGCCAAGACCACCTTGAGCTTCTGTTTGGACAAATACGTAGCCACGGCGGTTGTAATACAAACCCTACAGCTCGCCAGTTTCAAGCTATATATAAAAAGCTTATGATCAAAACAGAACTTCGGGATGTGGAGAATGGCAACTGTCGAGCACTTGAAAAAGTGTCACTTTTAACATGTTCGTCTGCTGTAAAAAATATTAACTCGACTATTGATGCCCGATCACGGGCGGATATTGATAATTGTGATGCTGATGACATAAACCTTTTGTATGAAATGGCAGTATTTGACGAGGAAATAGATATCTTGGTCCAGGATCTAAGTGAGTTCAGCGCTCAAACTATTACATATATTGCGGGATTTGTTGTACATTCACTAATAAAAAGATTAAAATGTGAAACATGTATCAGCGCCTTACTTGCGGATGACACAAACGACTCGAACAACAAATTTATTAAGCTAAAAGACAAAGGTGGTCTGATATATCCATCCACGGATGTTGTAACGATTTGTAAGAATATGGAAGTGATAATAAAATCAACTTTTCTTACTAAGGATAAAACTACGATGTGCACAAATATAAAAGAAACTTTAATGTCTAAAGCATTACCACGATTTATAGGTATCGATATTTTTAAAAACTATAACTATCATCAATATGATATGTCGCCACTCGATAATCATATTATTATGCTTATTAAAGCTATAATGGAGAAGTACATAAATATAAGATTGCATTACTTAACTAAAAATGCTGTACCAAAGTTATCGAAAAGGCAAGTTTTAAATAAATATTTGCATTTTACTGGGCAGTGATTAATTATAAAAAAATAGAAATAAATATTTTTCTAGTCTCATTCGTTTTTTTACTTCATTTTAATATAAGGTACCTACTCTTTAACTATATTATTTAACATACACATATAGTCATAGCCTTAAATGCCACAGATGCTTAATTCGGATTGGCAAATAAACATGTCGATTTCCCCTTGAATGTTTTCCTTCGCCGAATAAACAAATGTTTAACGAGCTTCTATATCCATTGATTAGCTTTACTTGATCATTGTAAAATTCGTACGTTTAGTTACAAGTCACTTTAACCGGCGAGTAGCCTACTCAATACTTTACTTACAGATGGTGAAAGACATGCATTTATTAATTAGAAATAAATAAGTAGGTAGTAAAAACTATCGATGAACTTTTATCGACAATGTCACCGCGGCCGTCAAGTTTGGCAGTTGTCGTTGTGTTTGTATGTGCCGGACACGATTCGCGCCTTGTCCGCAGCTACACACACAAGTATCTGATTGGCATGTGTTACCCAATAGGAACGCAGGGATAAAAGGATGTGTTACGTTAAGGTGTGTGCGTGCTTGTGTGAGTTAGTTGAGCTTGCGACACTCGGACTCGGTACAAACTAGGCAACTTGTCCGATCTCCCTATTTCTTATATCTGTGATTGCAATAGTTGCTACGTAGCCGAACTTCCAGTCATGTTGTTAGGAGTCGAGCCTTACGAGCCGCAACCCCCAGTGACAGTGGCGTCAGCGCAGCTGGATTAACTTATGGCAAAACAATTTGTTTTCCAGGTGACTTTTACGAAAATACTATCCTATCATATCTTAGTGTCTTATTCAAAAAATTAAAAAGCAGCTTACGTCAGCCTTCCCGGTAGACACTGATGATTTCGTCAACTCTGGATAATCAAATAATAAATTGTGCCATATACTATTAGCAAAAACAGTTTTAATTGACAACTCACATTCGCTATAACTTACGATCAAGGCGAGAACATTTAAATGTGTAACTTGATCTACTAACTTACGCGTACTCATATCGACTAACAGCTTATAATGGCTGAAAAAATCCGCTCTTATTATAGGCTGTTTAATATTTGCTAAAATAAAATTCCATTTAAATGCTCTCCTCAAATTAAAATCTAATGTTAAAGTACGTACACCAAAAGTTTTTATCTCCGTTCCATTTGCCGCGTAAAGTTTGTAATGGTCACTAGCGTTAGAATCGGACACACACTTTTTTGATGCTGGAATAACCGAAACGTTCGGACCGCTGTGTGTATAAAAAATTTTAGTCCACTATTTTTGTCTTTCACACATAGGCGGTTATTAGATAAATCGATACTGACTTCCGCTTCCGGCTGTATCGTTCTTAGTATTCCGCCGGCGCTAATGTTTTGTATTTCCAATTACAGGGATCGATGCATTTTGCAGCCTTATCTCCGTACCGGTAGTGGTAAAAACATAGCCAATTGGGGTTTCGCCTGCTTCTATTCGAATCTCTAGATTTTGATGGTGCTCGGTCATATTTTCTACCAAAGCTGGTGCCTCTGCTCCTACTTGACTTGCCTCGGTAGGTCTGTCGAGAACGCCTCAGCTCCGCCACCTCGACGCTGAGTCGCGCTACCAGGGTCGCCAGATCAGATGGCTCAGAACGTGTATCGCGCGCCGCCGTGCTAATGGTAGATATTTCTGCAACATCCAAGGGCCTCGTGGCTTCCATTACTTTGTCTGCCACGTCAGCCAGATTTACTAAATCTGTCTCCTGCGTTACGGCTAGCACTGCTTGCACCACATATGGCAAGTGGCTATTCCACATTATTTGCATTCATTATTTTGCCCTGGGCCAAATCTTTTATTCGACGCAGTAGTGGAGAAGGCTTCTGGCTGCTAAGCTCCATTTCGCTAAACAGTTTTTGGAACTACCGCGTTTCAGACTCCTCAAATACCTGTAGCAGTCTCTCTTTGAGGGTCTGGTATTTGCATTTTCCAGAAGGTGATAGCAATAAATCGCTCACCTGTTGAATTGCGGATTTGTTAAGTTTGGTTACCACCAAACTTTGTTTAGCAGCATCGTCGGCTAATCTCTGGGATTCAACAACGGCTTTAAAATGGACAAACCAGAGTCGCAGTTGTTCTGCCCAAAAATCGGCAATTCTCGAAGTGACTGTGATGCTAGCCAAGGATGCATTTCCCTCATCACTAGCTTCACTTTTAGTAATAAAATAGTAATAATTAAAATATAGTTACTATATAAAACAATACAATACGGATTAATTTTAAAAATGTTCAGAAACACGGGTCACCACTGTAAAGTTTATGATTTAGAGAAAGTTCTATAAAGTAATTTATCAGAAGGATATCTTTACAAGTTGACGTGGTACATTAAATAGCATGAGAGATGTTGTGTTTATACAGTTAATATTTTAAACATCTTAATGTAGTTACTAGCCTATGTAAATATGGTTTGTGCTTCTTGCTCACGCACACCAGTATAATTACGGTTTTGTATTTTAGTGAAGTTTTTGATGTGTAACATCTTTCCGTTCGCCTTCTATATATATATATTACAATTTGTGGGAGTGATTTCGTAGAAAAGGGACGGAAGTAGGGTCGTAACAGTGTGATCCGTAACAGTGAGAACGGCTCGCCTTCTTTATATACAATAATTTGTGGGAGTGATTTCGTAGAAATGTGATCGTAACAGTGTAATACTGCCGCACAATTTAAGAGCGCAGTAAGTACAACTTACTGTGTTTGGATTGTGATATTTGAGGTGATGACATTACGGTCTATTTTCTTAAAGGCGCGGCAGGGTAGGACAACAGTGTGACATGTCTTCTAATAAGTATTTACTGCATTCTCTTTATGAATTGTAAAAAAATATACGGAGTCGGAAGCGCGTGCAAATTTAAAATCGATAATATGAACAAGACATATTATTGTTTTGTGACATATTGTGTCATCATTTTGATATGGCAAATGTCTTCTAATGAGTATTTACTGCATTCTCTTTAAGATTTGTAAAAAAATATACGTCATTGTTAATTCTTTAATCTATTTCATACTATAATATAGATTTCAACCATTTCGTGTGTAATAGACTTTTAAACTATATTATTAAATATTTACTGATGATATGTCTCAATAAAGTGCAGTTCATTGATAATTTTCAGAATATAATGTTAAAATTGCTTATTACTAAGGTGAGATGTCAAATGTAACACATCATATGCGACTACAGGGCCGTATTTCTCGAAACTTATTAGACTAGTAATATTAGTCCATGAACTAATATTTTTTACAAGTTTACTAGTGTACGTTGGAAGCTACAGTAATAAAATATTAGTTATTAGTTACCAACTAACTATTAGCTAATATTATTAGTCAATTGGGTTTTGGTTTCATGAATAAAATGAAAAAAAAATACATTAGGTACTGAAATACACTAATAAAGCTATTAGTCTCGGAAGGTTTGTAAATAATATTAGTCGAAACTATTAGTGTATTTTACCAAACAAATTTATAAAATGTGGACCGATTCGGACGTTTCCGACGGTGACGAAGGTTCAATAATGGTTTAATAATAATTCACCGTCGTCGAGTCTTTTTTGAACAGAAATACGTACGAACTATTTGAATCCACGTTCCAGTTTGATGAAAGATTTCGTTTGACAAGCACCAAAATAGAAGAGCTGATTGAAGTTATCGGGCTGGGGTTGCAACGGTTGACTGAGAGAAGCCAGGCCCTGTCACCAAAACTAATCACTCTAGTTGCTCTACATTGGATGGGTATCTGAGCACAGTACCACGCAGTAGCTTATGTGCTTATCTGTATGCTTATATGCATGGTGTATCAAAAGCAATTGTGTGTCGAGCTGTTCATCAAGTGGTATAAGTACTTTAATAATACTAATATGCTTCTTAAAACCATTAACTTGAGATCCATTCTAAAATATATAATAAATTAAAGCAACAATCCACTTTTACCGCCAATGCGCAAGCAAACGTCAAAAGAAATAAAGAAAATGAATACATAAGTGGCGGGAATTTTTCCCGCTATTTTAATAGGTAAGAAGGCATAGGTAGTAGGTACATTCAGCCAAGCCAGACTAATATTTTTTATTAGTCTACCAGTATTAGTTACAAGTCTAAACATTATTTATGAGAAACAGAAAATATTAGAACTCGTTAATTTTTCACTAATACTAACTAATACTATACTAATACTAGTAAACTAATACTTTCGAGATAGGGCCCTGTAAGGCTCGTTTATTTTTTTTGAAGAAGTTATGTATGTTTGTATAATTATTAGTAAAATATTGATGTATATGTGTCTAGTTATGTTTTAATTTTCTTTGTTTGTTTACTTGTAAAAACTTGTAATAAAAATTTTTTGAAGGGGGAACTGATGTAGCTACCCAATGCACTTCTGTTATTTACAGACGGCGCCAACACTAGCGATAAGTTTAAAAAAAATGAAATATGATGTTAAGTTACTCCACACCTTTATTTACATGTTCCCAGTTCCCCATACACATGTTATTTAGTCGCAATTATACAGAGCTACGTAGTAAACGTGTCTTTCATTTATAAAATATCCTTCTGACAAATTACTCTATAGAACTCTCTCTAAATCATAAACCTTACACTGCGTGTGTAGATAAAATTAAGATACGACCAAGAAGCAGTAGAATAGCTGCATTATGATTGCTCATTTGCAACAACTGCAACAATACTCTTTGATAAAAAATAATAACACTGGGCAACCGAATTTTCTTAAAATGTAACAAAAAAGGTTTCATTAACTACAACGTCTTCCTATAAAGGTTGCAAAGAGTTCCATAACACAAAAGGTAAATCGTCCTTGAAACTCCGTACTGGCGTAGCTAATTCATTTAGCTGGGCATTTCTACAATTCGCACCTAGATGTTCCACTTCTACAGCGAATGCGGTGTGACGAGTTCTGGGCAATTTCCTAGTGATTTCCTCGCCGCGCCGGGGCCCCGACAAAAGGGTCTAATCTCTGGAAGGAACTCTATTTTGCGCTTCATTTCACTCAGAAATGTTTTATTAAGCCCCCAATATCTGTTAAGTACCCCGTGTTTAAGTGTTTACTCGCAGTGGTTAAGGCTTAAGATGTCGCCGCTGTATTTCACAGAAATGAGTTTCGCTACATCAACATTGATTTTTGCAAGTGCTTATAATCCATGCTTCTGAAAATTCTGCCTTGACGTGGCATTTTTTATTTAAATTTTTTGACGTAGATTGATATTCAACAATATAGAACAAACTACAAAGATTATCATACAATTTTAGTTCAACCTAAAGTTGTACGGTAATCTTAATAGTTTGTGTTTTAATAAACTATCTACATCTATCTAATATCACAATATCAAAAAGAGAAAGGAAGTTGACAAAAAGAAGACCAAAATTCACTCCTTCTTACAACAACGTTACCTACTCTGCTCTCCAAACATAAACATATTCAAAACCATTTAAGAATTTATGCATTAAGTACACAGGTACGTACACATTTCCTATTCCAGTACTACTTACATCAAAAATATCATACGCTGCGAGCAGAATGCTACACAATATTCGCGCCAATTTCCTCCGAAGCTTATACAAGTTCACAAAATCGTATCAGTGGAAACGCTTCAAAGTTGGCTCGGCAAGTTGCGACATAAGCAATATATTCTTATAAGAAGTGTTGGGAAGCGGCCGTAAGTCTTCATTGCCAGTCGGGCCACTCCGCGAACTGCCTCGCGACGTAATATCAACTTGCCGTATTGTCGGATACTCTCTTGTTTGCACAGCGGAGTTTCAAGAAACTTTTGACGGAACAAGATTAATTAGAAATATTGATTGCGAAGTTAATTTGTGGCAGCCATTGAATTCGTTTGATTTCTTTTCGATTAAAACGTCAAGCTAAGTTACTGACAATGTGATAGACGGTGATTGATTCAGCAAGACAAAGGAGAATCTGACATACAATTAAACAATGTCGATTACAGACGTTACAGACGTTCACGAGGTAACATGATCATATATTAAAGTACTACGTAACAGTAGATATTTATTAGTATCTAGTATTGTCTTAGAGCATTGTTGGTTTAATGCTCTAAGAGTATTGTATTTACCAATCGCCTTCTATTGTTTTAAGTATCGTTGTCACTTACCAATCTGCCAATTTGCCAATCGCCTCCTATTGTTTTAAGTATTGTTAGTACTTACGACTTATTAAAATTGGATTCTTAATTAATATCGAGGCATGTGAAGTAGGCCACTGACAGACAAAATTGAATATGTCGTCATCAGCCTGTACATAATTATCTCACTGATCCTGCTGGACTCAGGCATTCCCTAAAGACATGGGGATAGCGTCACTCAGCGTCTACCGCTTATACCACGGTGAGTGCTCTGAAAAACTATTTGACCTTATTCTACCTTCTCCCTTCCTCCATAGGAGTACGCGTGCTGAGTTCCGGAGTCACCGTTGTATTGTCTCAAACAATCCATCACAAAAAAAAAATTGACTCATTTCTTTGTCGCACTACCAAAACACAGAATAGTCTACCAGCTCGCTTTTCCCTCCTTTCTATGACATGAGGTCGTTCAAAAGATGTTTTCACGCTTCTCCAGTTGTCTTCGCGTTCCAAACTCTAAAGTTCTACGAAAAGCGAATGTAAACGGTATGGAGTCTATGCTTATGAAAGGTCAACTAAGGTGGTGTGGACACTTTGGTGCGCATATATGACGCCAGACTCCCAAAATCAGTCTTCAGTCTTTTATTCAGAACTCCGTAATGGCAAACGTAAGGCTGGTGGTCAATTCCTGCGTTTTTAAAGACGTCCTGAAACGACACTTAATATCGCGCAGCATATTTATGGGAAATTGGGATCAGTTTGCTTTAAGGCGACGCATCGCTCAACAATAAATCTCATATGGGGCTTTGCACCCAGTACCATAAGAAAAACTGTTTTTTTCCTTCAAATAAAAACTACAAATTATTTAAAAAAAATGAACTATAATATTGAAGTGAGTGTTAAGACTAATCTACTAAGAAAATTTTGATGCTTAAATCGGTCTGGTTTGCCTGTAAAATGCGAATCTATGTTTTAAAAGAGGTAACTTTGATATTTTTTCTCTGTTATAAAAGTTGAAAAATCGCGTTTCTGCAACTAACAAAATGAAATCAATTAAATGAAAAATCATGTCATTAAATATCACTTTCATAGGTATGTTTTGTAATTGTTGAGAAAAATCAAAATCGCCGCCACGTAAATTTCCAATGCGTCGCTTTAAACAGGCCAGCATGGCGTAACAGAATCCACAAAAATGTAAACGAATTTGAAAAGATGCGTTTAGAAGACCTTGACGCAAAACGCCAAATACGCAAGACCCGGTTAAAACTATCTTATGAATATACTTACAATGACCGTGCTCAGCTGTACTGTGGGATCTGTAACCGAACCTTCAAGACCAAGTTCGGCTTTGCAAGTCACATCAGGGCGCACGCCAGGGGATGACGACAGAGTGTCGCCATCGGCAGATACGTTGTGGAGGAAATCATCTTCGCGTCCTCGAACTCAACTTCCATTTAACATGAAGTGGAGTAGAGTGATTCTTTAAAAAAGAATTGGGCAAAAACCCACTATGCTCTATATGCCAAATGCGTGAGTAATTGTTTTTTTTATGGAAATGTAGGCAAATTACTCGACTTCATCTGATATTAAGATATGGAGTCCAGATGCGGATGCTAGGTGATGATGGGAGTGAGGACGTGAGGACGGCTTCTGTGCCACTATCCTGATTGTGCCACACTAGCAGTCCTCAGTCCTCACCTTGCCTACTCACTACACCTCATTTATCCCCATGTTGTAAAAAGGAGGGAATATCTGTGCTTAGATAGCTTTCCACCTAGGTGACTCATTCCTTCGTAATACGACGAAGAAATGAGTCACCAAATTATGCGTTCCTAACGGACTTCTTATGCTAGAAGGCTTGATCCCAGTAGTGAAATGTTGACAGGCCGTTGATGATAATGATGACTAGATCAGATCATACCTAAATTAATATTAATAGATGTCCAATGTCCTTGTCATCGCTAATCTCACTTAATCGTACTGCCGGCAATTATGTCGTCATAATGCAAAATGGTCGCAATATTTTCCATCGAGGAATAGGTTTCTATTTTTATACTAGAATTTTAGTATTCCGCAAGCTAGACTGACATACTTTTAGCAAGTTCAGCAAACAAATCGACTGGACATCGAATTGCAAGCTCCTATATATTCGGGATTCGATACGGAAATAAACTCGTATGATTGGCGAAATGTAATCTGCTCGGATTTTGTCATATTCTTGAATATTTAAATTGTACGAATGTAGTAACCATCATGTTCAACATGTTCATCATGTCGGCTGTTTGCGATGTTTGAAGTATAGTCATTATAATAAGTATTTTACTGTTGGTCAAATTGAAGACATACAGATTGGATCATTCAATAATTAGGATTTTCTCTGCATGGTTAAATACACACTTCAGCACCTACTTCCAACGCAATAAGAGCTAGGTCCGTAAGTCATGGTCCCAAATGACCCAAAAGCGAAACGTAAAGGAAGAGTTTATTTTAGAAAGGGAAGATTAGACCCACATATATAAGCTTTGTATGCGGTAGAGTATTAGTACAGCATTTTCTCTATGAAAAAGTCAAAGGCAGTCATGCAGTAGCAATAAGTACCCATGTTTATTATGTTACATGGCAACTTTCTACTTTTGTGAAGGGAAACCTGCATTTCTCATGGCCTTGTATGGGAATCGGGAGTCTGCCGGATGGATGGATGTATACTTAAATATCACCTCTGACGCTGCTTCGTTTCACACGGCTTGAGGAACCCTTTAAGTTTCTCGCCGCCCCCAAAAAACTCCGAAAAAGCTAAAATATCCCGCCTGAGGCAATCAGCAAACTCACTTTAAAAAAACCCCCCAAGTAAATAAAATAAGGTGACAATCACTCCTATCAGCCATGTGTTATTCATGTGTCTCTTTCTATAAGGTAGAACGTGATTAGATTATCCGTCAAACAAAAGAGTGTCCATCACAATTTCATCCTTCACAGGTTCCCTAACAATGTCTAGAAATTGTGTTTTGTTGTGTTTTGTAAGCCAAATAGGTAATATTTCGTCGGTGTCCTAATTTTCCGCCAATAAGTATAAGTTGCACAAATCACGGACCCGCCCCGAAGGAAACACATTTGCCGCCCATAAACCCAATAGCAATTGATACAAACGATTGTTGAGATAAATAATCAACAATAAATATAGAGGGGATTGTTAGCTTTTAAGGTACACCGGACACGTTGCCTTGCGGCTTTTTTGATACCCTGGTATAGGGGTTAGACCAGGTAGGACTACCAGTTTCAAACTTAGATGTCCTTGGCTGGTTTGTATATAAAAAAAAGTTATAGTTTATATTTGACAGTACATCTTCCAAGAAGCAAAATAATAAATGAATCAATAACTCGTGTGTTTTGACAATGTTAAACTATTGCTGGACATTTTTCTTTGGACATTTTTGATAAGAACCTATACAAATTTAAAAAAGAAGTTCTAGCTGCCCTTGTTTGAATATCTTTCAATACATTTGATTAATCAAAACTGTTGCAAATAAACAGGCATTTATTTTTGTTAGAAATAAAACTTGATTTGTATTATGGACGAATCGATTATCGAGATTCAATTTTGTTTGGTGGCATAATGGCCCCATCACTAATTGTTCTTTTTTTATACTCTTGTATCTGGAAAGGCAATATGGCTGGTTGATAGTTATCGTGTGTTGATAATTAAATAGATTTTATGTAGTAATAAGGGCATTTGGAGCCGTATTATTCTAATTAAGTGGATTGTGCAACCTGTGTTTGTGAGTGTGCGTCGTAAGCGAATTGTTTCGGGAAAACAATTAGCCGGGATGTCGGCCACACCGCTGCTGGAGTAACAGGTATTCCTCGGGGGAAAGTGCACTTTGGGGTAGTTTGGGTGTGTTTAGGGAACCCTAGAAGAACCGGAGCCGGATTCGGGCCCCATCGGACCATATGGATCCCGTTCAGGACGGCGGGAGCGGCATGGAACTGTGAGTGGATTTTTTTCTATTTTTAATGTGTAATTTTAAGCAATAGCATAGTGTGTGTTGTGGTTTTCCGCAACATTTTGGTAGCAGAGCGTGGTTAATACCGGACCTCTAGGTTAATCGGTGTAATTTTGTGTATTTTTTTTTTAGTTCGTAATAGGTATCTTTTTTTTCCGTTTCCTGTACTCGACAAGTAAAAGTATTATTTTAACTCTCCGTGTAATATTTGTTTAAATACCTGGTTAAAGCGAGTTCTTCCATAAGAAAGTGCAAGAATCTTTGAAGGATAACCTCACTATTTGATAAACACTTCGAACTGCAGCAGTTTCATCGCTCAACACTTATATTTCGCGAATCAAATCATCTGAGGTGAGAGTTTCTACCGGCCGTTTACTTTAAACTATCATATCTTGCGAAATAACAATCAAAACAAAGAATATAATTTGTTAAACTACGGAAGACAGTAAAATACTTTGATCAGCTGATTGGCTGCTGTCCGAACTGTCATTCACTCGCCAGCACAGATTACATAGCTCGCAGTGCTGCCAACCTCAACCACACCATAGACAATAGTGTTGTACAATCGACTCGAACTGAACAATCGATAATTTTTTCGATTATAGTAATCATTTAAAATGGAAAAATCCATTAACTGCTGTGCTTGCAAATCAGATTTAAGCGTCACAGAATCTATGAAATGCAATTCTTGCAAGATGTATTATCATTTCCAATGCCTGAATCTAACCCTGAAACAGTTCTCTAAGCTTAGCAACCATTATTTAACCAACTGGGTATGTCCGCAATGCAAGAATGTTACCCTTCGTGGACACTCTAACTTAAATACTCCTGTGAAAGCAACCCAGATACCTACTGATTGTGAAGAATCTATGAATATGTCTTGCGATGGAGACATTGCTTCACTGGAGGTAAAGTCTCGCGCTGTGGTGGAACCTTTAGGCAATAAACCCGTTACAATGGACAATATCTCATTACTGCTAGACCAAAAATTAAATATCTGTATGACAATGTATAGTCAAAAACTCCGTGAAGAGATATGCAAAGATATGAGGTCCTTCATCACTAGCGAAATAGATAAAGTCAAATCCGAGTTTACCGAGACTACAGACTTCCTTGCATCTGAACAACGCGATATTAAAGTCGAAATTATTGCTAAACGGGAAGTCATTCAAAGTTTGGAAGCAGATAATATAAGACTTCAAAAAGACATAAAAAGTTTGGAGAACAGATTGAGTGCGACTGAAAAATTGTCACGTAGCAAAAATCTTGAGATACAAGCAATGCCTGAAAAGAAAAATGAAGACCTGATGAAAATGTTTGGGAAGCTCTGTGACATAATTAAGGTTCCTTTTTCTCAGTCGGATGTACACGCATGCCGCAGAGTGGCCAAAATGGACCCAAAATGGATTCAACAAGACCCACAGGGATGATCCGCTGGGCGCTAAACATCTTGGCATGGTTGATATTCAGCAGCGCATTTTTGTAACCGAGCATCTTTCACCTGAATGTAAGCAACTGTATGCTGCAGCTAGAAAAGCTGCCAAAGAAAAAAATATCACCTTCGTGTGGGTCAAACATGGGTGTGTCTACGTACGTAAAGACGAAAAATCTAACGCTATCTTGATCAGGAGTAATGATACCCTAGCAAAATTATAATGGACATTATGTGTAGTTTATTTAATAAGTGTTAAAATTTGAATGCTTGTATTTGAATATTTTTTTTAATAACATAATGTTGGTTTACTATCAAAATGTTAATAGAGTTAGGAGTAAATTAGATTGTTTGTATATTAATGTGTTGAATAGTAACTACGATATAATTTGTATCACAGAGACCAATCTCAACAATTCTGTTTTTGATGCAGAATGTTTCGATGACAGATACTCAGTGTACCGTAGAGATCGCTCTGACACGAGCATTACCAAAAAGGACGGCGGTGGCGTTTTGATTGCCATAAAAAAATGCTTAAACCTTGCCTTAAAGACATCGTGGTTCAGCGATATCGAGGACCTTTGGGTGACGTTGATTCCGGTGGACAACTGTTCTTTGGATAGGCCTCTGCACATATGCCTTTGCTACCTCCCACCCCACTTGCACATGGATAAGCTGTCCTCCTTTTATGATAACTGCCATAAGATTATTTTGGGTAATACTGACGACAATTTCTTAAATAAACGCGCAGTAGTACATAAAACAAAGAACAAGCACCCATGCTGTCTAATTGTGTAAACAATGTAACAAAAAACCCCGAGATGTTTACAAAAACAACACTTGAAATACGACCTACGAAAGCAAAAAATGAACTAGGGGTGTTACTTCACTTTTTGTAATGTCATCGATAGTTGTTTTTTATGTTATTTTTGTAAGCTACTAGTTTATATGAATAAATGAAATGTACAATGTCAGTCTCAATTTTATTTTGTTTCATCATCATCATCATCATCATAGGTATAAAATCAAAGTCAAAGTCAAAGTGAAAGTAAAAATTGTATATTGTAAAAATAGTAAATTGTAAAAATAATGAAATAATATTGAAAATCGTCCAATGTTTTTTACCTAGTACCCATTCAGGACGTCTATTTTTTAACTCCACAGTTTTTATTATAGAAGTAACGACATTTACAATACTTATGTCGTTACCAAATGATACAATACAAATAAAAATACAATAAAAAAATGTTTAATAAAATCTTCTTCTCCTCCACCACGGCAGCAGCCACGCTGAGAAGTCGAAGTGCTCGGAGAACGGAGCGGTTGTATATATGTATATGTAACTGACCTCCATCCAGTCAACCTCCTCATGGCGTCGTGGAGATGTGAGCGGAGAGTAGGCAGGAGCCAATGGCGAAGGTTCGCCCTAAAACATACAAAAAAGTGAAACAGTTATTACTACAATCATACCAGTAGAAACCAAACACAATAAACAAATTATTTGATGATGATGATGATGATGGTAGTGGTGATGGTGAAATAAATAACCAGCGCCATACGTATCCTAGCGCATAATCCTAGCACAATAAACACATCACCAGTACAAACCAAACACAATAAACAGATTATTTGATGATGATGATGATGATGGTAGTGGTGATGGTGAAATAAATAACCGGCGCCATACGATCGCATAATCCTAGCACAATAAACACATCACCAGTACAAACCAAACACAATAAACAGATTATTTGATGATGATGATGATGATGGTAGTGGTGATGGTGAAATAAATAACCGGCGCCATACGATCGCATAATCCTAGCACAATAAACACATCACCAGTACAAACCAAACACAATAAACAGATTATTTGATGATGATGATGATGATGGTAGTGGTGATGGTGAAATAAATAACCGGCGCCATACGATCGCATAATCCTAGCACAATAAACACATCACCAGTACAAACCAAACACAATAAACAGATTACTTGATGATGATGATGATGATGATGGTGGTGATGATGGTGGTGATGGTGAAATAAATAACCGGCGCCATACGATCGCATAATCCTAGCACAATCCTTGTAACACAATAAACACAATAAACAGATTATTTGATGATGATGATGATGAAATAAATTCTACTAACCTCGTCATCACTGACTACTTCCTCGCGCTCCTCCTCCGCGTCGGCCTCGTCGTATAAAATATCAAAAGTCGCTTGGAGCCTCCTCATCTCTCCCAATTCTCCAATTAGCCATTCTATAATCAAAATCAAACAAACAACATAAAATAATATGCTATACAACATACTTATACACAATAACACAATATAGCATACTTATATAACTGTCTCAATACAAAAGTAAATTTAGAAACATTACAAGAATATCACCATTACTATCGAAAATAACAAAATATTATCGTAAAAGCTATCGACACTATCCTCCTACTACTAAGAAAGAAATTTCACACTGTCTGCCGGCAAGTATGGCCGTAAGCTCTATACAAATATAGCCCAAAATGGTATGGCAAAAAATTTCGGCCATTTCGAATGTCAGTACATGAAACGGTCGTAATTTTATTTCAATAAAAATGATAATAAATGTCGTTATTTCTTTGTGTAAACTAGTTTCCATTACTCATACACTGTTTTTATTCATTTTACTGTATTTCTAACAAACTGTACATGCATTTACGCACTAAAATCACTCTGGGATCACTCCGAAATCGAAAATTTAAAAATCACTATTAGATACGATATTCGTTGAAAACTTATAGCTAAAAACGTTCACTATAAACTCAGCAAGATGATTTACAACAGTTTCTAATATAAAACACTACTTACATGAGTATTTCCAGTTTTTTCCTCAATGCACTAAGTAACCTTGATGCACAAATGACAAATGTTCGAACTGTCATCCAACACGAAAAACGACAGTAGAATAACCTTGTCTTGTGTTTTTAATATAGCAAATTTACTCTAGTTTGTCTATAGCCAAACATCTTCATACAAAAGTATACTCTAACCTATCGATATTAATTATTATAGTCGCGTGGTCGGGTGCGGTTACATGTAACCGTCCGGGTGTTGACCGAATATTGCAGCGGTTACATGTAACCGATCCGCATATGGAGAGGTTAACAATTTTACGTAACTTGTTATAAAAAATTGAAACTGCCTCATCGACATCCAACGGGTTAAGCAACGCACCCCAATCAACGCCCATGATGTCAGATCGAATTTTCACAAAGTCACTCTTACCGTAATTTAGACGACTGCTGAGTTTCGGTTTTAACGGCTTAAAATGACCAAGTTTAACTATGTCGATTGCCAGAACTGGATGATGAGCGTCAATTTTTGTGAGAGGTTCAGGGCTTAACACTTGAATGCCATTGAAATTGGAAAATACAAGATCCAGATATCGTCCATTGGCATTTGGTATGGTGTTATATTGGCTGAGATTACATAGAGTGACGGTGTCAAAAAGTAGATTAGCTTTGCTGTCTAAGGGATCTGTCGGAATTAACGTGGAGGAACCAGCTGGCCGAGTCCATGTTATATTCGGAACATTAAAGTCACCTAAAATTAAGAAATTGTCGTCAGTATTACCCAAAATAATCTTATGGCAGTTATCATAAAAGGAGGACAGCTTATCCATGTGCAAGTGGGGTGGGAGGTAGCAAAGGCATATGTGCAGAGGCCTATCCAAAGAACAGTTGTCCACCGGAATCAACGTCACCCAAAGGTCCTCGATATCGCTGAACCACGATGTCTTTAAGGCAAGGTTTAAGCATTTTTTTATGGCAATCAAAACGCCACCGCCGTCCTTTTTGGTAATGCTCGTGTCAGAGCGATCTCTACGGTACACTGAGTATCTGTCATCGAAACATTCTGCATCAAAAACAGAATTGTTGAGATTGGTCTCTGTGATACAAATTATATCGTAGTTACTATTCAACACATTAATATACAAACAATCTAATTTACTCCTAACTCTATTAACATTTTGATAGTAAACCAACATTATGTTATTAAAAAAAATATTCAAATACAAGCATTCAAATTTTAACACTTATTAAATAAACTACACATAATGTCCATTATAATTTTGCTAGGGTATCATTACTCCTGATCAAGATAGCGTTAGATTTTTCGTCTTTACGTACGTAGACACACCCATGTTTGACCCACACGAAGGTGATATTTTTTTCTTTGGCAGCTTTTCTAGCTGCAGCATACAGTTGCTTACATTCAGGTGAAAGATGCTCGGTTACAAAAATGCGCTGCTGAATATCAACCATGCCAAGATGTTTAGCGCCCAGCGGATCATCCCTGTGGGTCTTGTTGAATCCATTTTGGGTCCATTTTGGCCACTCTGCGGCATGCGTGTACATCCGACTGAGAAAAAGGAACCTTAATTATGTCACAGAGCTTCCCAAACATTTTCATCAGGTCTTCATTTTTCTTTTCAGAAAATGCCGACCTGCCCTTCGGTAGCCGTCATCCTCTGCTACTCCCCAAAGGAGGACCTTTGGTAGAACTGGTGGTCTCGGATAGACACCTGAAAAACGCTCACGCGGGGTGTAATGCGTTACTGGCGATATTACAGAGGGAGTTCTGGATTTTGTCCTCTCGGAGAGTGGTTCGCAGCGTGTTATTTAAGTGTGTGGCTTGTTATCGGGTGAAGGCCTCCACTATGCAGCCACAGATGGGGGATCTCCCTTCTGACCGGGTTTGTCAGACTACTGGGCCGTTCGACGGGGTCGGTACGGATTTTGCTGGACCGTTTCTGGTGAAAACCACAGCCTATCGTAACACTAGGGTCACGAAAGCATACCTGTGCGTTTTTGTCTGCCTGGCCACTAAGGCCGTCCACCTGGAAGTGGTTTCGGCTCTGTCTACGGAAGCCTTTGTCGCCACACTGGATCGTTTTGTTTCGCGACGGGGTTTACCTTCTCTCATTCGGTCCGACAACGGTACCAACTACAGAGGCACTGCCAACTACTTAAAAGATGTGAACGATTTTCTGGATAAAAATTGTAATAGCATAAGTCAAGCTCTCGCACAGCGGGGAATCACATGGCGATTTAGTGTGCCAGCCTGTCCCCACTGGGGCGGGATATTTGAAGCCGCGGTAAAATCGGCAAAAACCCACTTGCGCCGGGTAGTCGGGGAAACTACCCTCACGTATGAGGAACTTACAACTGTGTTTTGTAAGGTTGAGGCGGTTCTCAACTCGCGTCCGCTTTGTCCACTCTCCTCTGACGCAAATGACATGGAAGTCCTGACCCCTGGTCATTTTTTGGTCGGTCAGCCACTCACTGCCCTGCCTGAGTATCCCTGGAAGGATGAACGTAGACACCGGATGTCTCGTTTTCAAATGATACAACAAATGAGTCAGGACTTGTGGCGTCGTTGGTCACTGGAGTATCTGCATTTATTGCAGCAGCGTGTAAAGTGGACAGACCGGACGTCGCCCCCTTTGGAGGGGGATCTGGTTTTATTAAAAGAGGCTAATTTGCCATCGTTATTTTGGAGACGAGGTCGCATTTTAAAGTTAATCTGGGGCGCGGACGGGACTCCGCGTGTGGCGCAAGTGTTGGTTGATGGATCGGTGCTAAATCGCGCAGTCGCGACCTTAGCTCGATTACCGGTTGACTAGTTTAAGATTTCAGGCTAGAAAGCGGTACGTCCGCTTTGGGTGGCGGGATGTTGCAAATAAACAGGCATTTATTTTTGTTAGAAATAAAACTTGATTTGTATTATGGACGAATCGATTATCGAGATTCAATTTTGTTTGGTGGCATAATGGCCCCATCACTAATTGTTCTTTTTTTATACTCTTGTCTCTGGAAAGGCAATATGGCTGGTTGATAGTTATCGTGTGTTGATAATTAAATAGATTTTATGTAGTAATAAGGGCATTTGGAGCCGTATTATTCTAATTAAGTGGATTGTGCAACCTGTGTTTGTGAGTGTGCGTCGTAAGCGAATTGTTTCGGGAAAACAATTAGCCGGGATGTCGGCCACACCGCTGCTGGAGTAACAGGTATTCCTCGGGGGAAAGTGCACTTTGGGGTAGTTTGGGTGTGTTTAGGGAACCCTAGAAGACCCGGAGCCGGATTCGGGCCCCATCGGACCAAATGGATCCCGTTCAGGACGGCGGGAGCGGCATGGAACTGTGAGTGGATTTTTTTCTATTTTTAATGTGTAATTTTAAGCAATAGCATAGTGTGTGTTGTGGTTTTCCGCAACATAAACATTTCAACATTATTATTATAATTTTTTTTTTTTTTGTTTTTCTTTAGGAACCTAGTATAAACCTAGAATATCATAATACTGTATTAACCCTCATTTTTAGTACCTGTATACCTACTTGGATCTTATTATGCCTACATCTTAAGAGTTACGATTTAGTTCAATGTAAAAGTGTAATACAAATTAAGTGCATGCTTAGACTGTAACTTGTTTTGTAAGCCTTAATCAATAAATAAATAAATAAATAAATAAATAAATGTCGTTGTCGGTTTTAAGTCCGCTTGGCAAAAGTACCACCATCGCCATATCAACAGTGTAATAACAGCATTGCTGCGTTTCTTCCAGTAACAAAGCTTATTCATTTGAAAATATAAAACTTTGAAGTTTGTATAGATACCGAAATATAAGACTCGTAACAAACATAGTTAATTGTTATGAGGCAGTTCGCAAACAAGGAAAGATTAAATATTATTTATTATTATTATATATTATTTATTTTTTATTTATTATTTATTATTTTATTAGTGAAAGATCAACGTAAATTTCACACGGTAACCAATTCCAGCCCGCACAATAGGGTATTTGACTACAATGAAAATATTGATCAAACTGTTGTTAACTTAATAGTAAACATGTTTTTAAACTAATTTAGCCAGCACAAAATTTTAAAATAACTATGATTTTTATAAAAAATCATTAATAACATGATAAATTTTTTATGATTGACCACGTGATCAAAAACGCACGGGATGACGCTGAATCTGGAGTGACGTCACCAGCTTGTTTACAGTAAATGTCAATCAAAGTTTTGTACGTTTAATTTGACAGCTAAAAGTTTGTTTACAAGCAGGTGACGTCACGACATCACGTGACCTGCATTCAGCGTTTTGGCGGCAATTTTATTAATATGAATTTTAATGGCGATTTTCATAAAAAATAAAGAAATTCATAACGAATTAATCAAATTGCAAATATATTATGCTATAATGAAACATTAGACATATTTTTCTAAAACCTGTCAAATACCCATTGTAAGCGGTTTTAAATCATAGGAACAATGAGGCTTAAAATATAGAGTAGTAGTCGAAATTGTATAATTCCGTTTCAAATGGTGTCGTTTTTCAATTGTTTTTTACCTAGTTTTTTTAATAAAAACTAGCTGACCCGGTGGACTTTGTACCGTTTTAACAGTTTCTATGACAACGTAACAAACAAATCGTATTTCTATTTATATATCATTATGCAATATTTTTTTTAGTAATTTATATAGCCTATGTTACTCAGGGATAATGTAGCATTCTAATGGTGAAAGAATATTTAAAATCGGTTCAGTAGTTTTTGAGTTTATTCGTTGCAAACATACAAAAATACAAAGCTTTCCTCTTTATAATATTATAGTAACAGTATAATATAGATTGTGTGTTTTAATTTTTTTATTTATTTTGGAACTGTTGTTTTCTAAAAATACCTATATCACTTACTATTAACTGCATTGTAGGAGCATACATTACATTATTTACGTATTATAGAGAGGAAATCACAATCACAGCTCATTTTGTGTCCCCACTGCTGGGGCACGAGCCTTGTCTATGGATGGATATGGAGAACCGGCCATAAACCACCACGCGGGCCCAGTGCAGATTGGTGGTTGTTAACGACTGCATCATAGTGAAACTCAATGATTTAATGTAAATTAATTTAATATAATAATAAAAATTTTGGTTATCAACTATCACTTGCACACATAAACACACACACGCACCCTCACACACACATACACGCAAAACCTGAATAATGTCAATTAAATAATTAATTAAGCATATTTACTAAAAGATTATTTTAATAAATATTATGAATTATTAATTTATTTTTGTAAAAAACTCAATTATACATTATGTTAGTAAGCTAAGGAAAAGCGGGGCCTCCTGGTACAGGTATCTTGTATATTTAACAGGTTGGTCCCAATCACTTGTAAAATTGAAAACCAATGTAAATTGAATAAAAACATTTTTCATTTTCATATTCATTTTCAAATTATGAGGCGAGCTTAGATTATTTATATAATCTAAGGAGGCGTGCTTTCTTTTTTTACCATTCAAGCATTGAGGGAACATTCAGCCGTTGCATAACGTTCACAGACGTTATCAACCAGATTGCGCCTCAAAGACGCTCAGATTGACCACAAACGGGATTGTCTCCGCTTAAATGGGTTGCGGTTTCGAATCGGCCCGAAACCCACAATATGTTAGGCCGAAACAACTATATGTATGTCGAATCAATATAACTTTGTTATCGTGCCGTCAGAAGCATAGCGACTTTAATTTGTTTGTTTACATTTCTTTTTGTGTATTATAGTCCATTTTACTTTTAATTTAGGTGCACCCGTGATGAGCCGTTTAGGTACAGTCGGCATACGGAGAAATCGTCAACACGGGTCGCTCCACCCGTCCTAGCCGTGCCACCCGCGGGCGTGGTGAATACCATCTCCCTACACTCCCCGCGAGCAACTCCTTAAGGTGTAAAGACGTCACTCCCGCACCCGAGGGTTAGAAGTCTCCTCGTAATCGCATCTGTAGTCTAGTGGTTAAGACCACTGGTTTAGATTCAGAGGTCCCGGGTTCGATTCTCAGCGGCATACATGTTTGTGTACTCGGTTTGGTTGGTGGTAGGGCTTGTTTGCCAGCCTGGCTAGCTACCACCATCTTAAGTACCTAAAGATGTCACCATAAAATGTTTTTGTTTTATTTAAGTATATAATTTTTAACGCAAATTTTGTTGCGAACAAATTACAAAAACACAGATGTTGAAAAAAATTCCACGAGCAGGATTTGAACATGCACCCTTCTGACATACCGGGTCAGGTCATGTCACCAAAACATAAATGTATAAACATTAGAAATAATGCTATACTTATACAGCATTGTTGTGTTGCGGCAGCTAGACATAAGATAGTCAGTGCCTCAGTAGTTGAGGAGCCCGGGTGAAGTGCGCTTCCACCTTTGGCCTTATCATCACTTAAGATCAGGTGAGATGCTTACACTTATGATATTTAAAAAAAACCGGCCAAGATGCGAGTCGGACTCGCGCACGAAGGGTTCCGTACCATATAAATAAAAATGAATGATGCTAAACGCAAACCTCGAGAACGGCTCGACTAATTCGACAATTTTTTTTTTCGTGTGATCCTAAGGCTCACAGAAAGTTTTAATAAAGAGAAGAAAAAGTTGCGTAGATCATTTTACTATTAACTTTTGTCAGAACGAAGTCTGTCCGGGCAGCTAGTTATCTATAAAAATATTTCAAGTGTCTACCTGTTATCGTCATTAAGACCGAGAAAAAAATTAGAAAAAAATCACGTTTGTTGTATAGGAGCCCTCTTATACAACAAACGTGAAAGTTTTAAAGTGAATAAATGAGACATGATAGCATTTGGCAGTGCACCGGACCCGGCATGTCATGGGGTGCGGGTTCGAATCCCGCTCGTGGGTTATTTTCAACACTTTGTCTTTTTTCAAATTGAATAATATAACTCAATATTCTGTAAATATTTTAAGCGTCTACCTGTTGCCGTTATCAATATCGATCAAAAACGAGCAAAAAAAAACAGGTTTTTGTATGGGAGCCCCTTAATATTTGACAGGTTTTAGAAAAATATGTCTAATGGTTCATTATAGCATAATATATTTGCAATTTGATTAATTCGTTATGAATTTCTTTATTTTTTATGAAAATTGCAATTTTTTACTATTTGTTGTTATAGCAGCAACAGGAATACATCAATATTACCAAAACTGTATTTTTGTGAATAAAATATTTGATTTGATTTTTGATTTGAATATTCTGTGAAAATCTCAACTGTCTCACTATCACGGTTCATGAGATACAGCCTAGTGACAGACAGACAGACGGACAGACGGATGGAAAGCGGAGTCTTAGTAATAAGGTCTCGTTTTACCCTTTGGGTACGGAACCCTAAAAATAGAAGCTTCGTAAGAGGAGTGTCTGAAGAGACCACCGCGGCGGGTAGTGAATGACTTCGAGTTCACGGGTTCCCGCACGAGCAGTAAGTATACGAGTGCTCTAGGTTTTTAGTGGGTCGGCCATACCATACCATCCGGCAAACCCGCGGAGTGGAGGTACAGTCAGCATCAGTTGATCGATGTAAACTCTTCTCTAAGAAAATCATATTATTTTTACATTTTACGCAAATTATGATGCAAAAGAAGAATTTCCACGAGCGGGATTCGAACCCGCATCCTCTGACAAACCGGGTCAGGTGCACTACCAACTATGCTTTAGTGGTATGCTCTGTTCAACCACAAGTAGATCAATACCAAACTTTAATATTAACCATCCCTGAATCGATCGTGCGCAATCACCCCACCCATTGGATATATTGCGCCCATCTCGGCCTATAAATATGGCATGGCGGGTGCGGCGAGCCAGGCCTAACGTAAAAAATACATACCTACCTACTATACCTTTTTAAAATAACTTTATCGTACATTTAAAATTCGAATGGACTGATATATAATTTTTAATTTCCGCACTCGTTCCGCGTAGTGGCCGAGGCCGCCGCCCGTCAAGAGCAGAGTTCTCTCCTCGCACATGTTCAATTCACAACGCTATACTAAGTAGCTCCGATTCAACCCTACCTTTCAATTTTAAACAGGATTTCATTTGTTTATTTATTTTGTAATTATTGATGTAAGTATACACCGAGACATTTTAATAGTTGTTCTCCCGCAGGTGGGTAGATCAGACCATGAAACTGAACCACTTTCCCCAAGAAACATAGGACATAAAACGAGATATTTTTTTCACTTTTCTATACAAAGCCTTTATTGACCAAGCATGGTTTGTATATTTTTTTTTATTTATTTATTGGTTATAGGCAGGCATTTGACTACACTTCACCTGATGTTAAGTTACGGTGCGGTCGAGGATGGAACATGCCTACCTAGAAATAGCCTATTCACTCTAGCCTTGAAGAATGTAATGGAATAGTTATAAAATTATCTCGTTTTCTGACCTATGTTTCTTGGGGAAAGTTGTTCAGTTCCATGGTTTGATCTACCCACCTGCGGGAAAACAACAACTAAAATGTATCGGTGTATAGTTTTGCCTTAATTATATTGCGAACAAATTACACACAACACTTCTAAAAAAAATCTAAATTCTAGAGAAAAGTGTTAAAATAATACCACGTGTGGGATTCGAACCCTCAGACAAACCAGGTCAAGTAAGCTTCAAATTAATACATCGTGGGTTCAAATGCTACTTGTAAAAAAAATCATTCACACATCATATTCTGTCAGTCACAGTTGTCACAGTCACATTAGCATGTACAAACCAAAACGCAGTAAGTCTTTAGTAAATACTTATACAACACTCAATCTAAAAAAAAAAAAATATCATTTTCTTGTTGTACTGACAAAATATAATATTGCGTCTATAATCAAATACCTAAAAATCCATTTAAAACCTTATACTTGTAAAATGGCATAGCATACCATTCACTAACAGCGTATTATGTATGACCCAAGCTCATTTACGGATGAAACGCAGCACATCGTCTTTAGTGATCGTCCATAATATTCTTTATTTTAAAAAGTGAAGAAGGCCAAGGCTTCTTGGCCTTCTTTATACCTACTGGTAAGTAACGATAGGGCTGAAGATGGAAGAGCACTTCACCCGGAATCCTTAACTACTGCGCACTGTGGACTTAGCTAACAGATATTACATAATAAAATACCAAGAAATAGAACAAGAAACTTTCTATTAATAACTCCTTGGAAGAAAGAGTCTTTACAAGTATTTGGTTCGTTGATCTTTTTACAAGAAGTACATTATTACGCTTTGAAGTTATGATTTTCTACCTTCTTTGAATAAACTTACCTATTATTTTTTACTGAAATATCGGCACGCTTCGCTCGCGGAACGGATTGGATGGAAATGTTGCTGTCATACTTATTTGAGCCATAATTATGTATGAATTCGGATACTGTCGTAAAAAAAATCACAAGAGGGATTTCAACAACTTATAGCATACCCAGGTGCAGGTGCAATAAGGCTATCGTAGCTTTATTTGTTTATTTATATATCCTTTTTTTATATATATTAATTATATTTCAAAAATAAATATAATCAAGTAGTAATTCTTCACTTCATTGTTAATATAAAAACTCTACATTAATCATCATCGTCATCATCATCATAATCGTCAGCCGATACCTACTAGTTCACTGCTGGACATAGTCATTAATGAATACATAAAATTATTAATTAATCATTTTTTCAATATAATTTAAAGTACCTATTTTGAAAATTAAGAAATTTGAATTATCTACACCCATTCCGTAATCCGGCAATCTGAAAGTTGCTTATCTTGCAAAATCGTGATTCGAACATGCAAACCGCTGCCGTTGCAACCTAAGCATACGCCTTATGTAAAACACGCCCATACTTAAAACATAACTATTTCGTTACAAAGTTGCCAATTCAGAAATCATAACTTTTTTTACGTTTAACGAGATTAAACAGCAAAAGTATTTCAGGACACGTATCGCATAACAAGCTGACAAGATCCTTACTGACGACATGTCATTTCGCTCTTCAACAAAAAGAAATATACCGTGTCACATCTTGTTTTTCGGGACGAATAATCCCGGGCATAATTCTGGTACATTTGTCGCAGCGATTCCCTAATGAATACGCAAGAAAACCCAAGTCCAACCCTATCTTGATTGTGAAGGATTATGTAAGGAATTACGACAGATGGGTTTCTTTTCTCCCTGGCCCGAAGAAAAATTGTTCTGATTAATACTTCCTTTGTCCACGATAATGATTGTTATTTGTGAGCCTGTAAACATTTGGTCAAAAAAGGGACCTAATACTGTTTGTACATTTACTTATTATTGTTTTCTCTTACTAGGATATAGCAGTAAAACGGGTATTTAAGAATCAAGGGTAATATCGATAGTATTACTAGATTTTTAGGTAGCTAACAACAACGGTGTACCTATCTTTCTAGGCGTCCATAGTATGTCTACCTCATGCAGGCCTTAAACGTCGTAAAAGTCGAATAAAACATCAGGAGTTGTTGATGATCATGCTAAATAACAACTAATTTGTTTTCTTCCAAAATTTTAAAACCAGTAAGTACCTCAGTTGTTGAGGATTTATGGTCAAGTACACTTGCATCCTTGTGCTTTTTGTGACCTAACATTAGATGAGATGAAAGCTAAGTTCTATTTTCTGGTCAACAACGGTAAAAAAATAGTTTTGAGTATCATGCATTGAGTGCTTCGAAGTGACCAGTATACTTTCTTGATAACGGCTTTTTGCAACGGCTGTCGCGTAAAATAGCTGTGGATGCTCCCGAGGCGAATGAACTTACGTAACTGAGTACTGGCTAGCCAGCGAACAATACACACACGCTGATAAAAAAGAAAAGTTACAAGCAAGTCTTGATTCGCGAGAGCAAACAACGTGTGACAAACACCGACATCGAACGACCAATCTCGGGCGTATCCCGCGGGAAATTTAGGGCTGACTTTGAACGGGCGACGAATTTAATTAGAAAACAACATAAGAGTACGTGTGTGATGTATAAGCAAGGTCCCTTTGGGGTGCGATTAGAAAATAAGCAGGCTCAGTTGAGTTCTTAAAAAGGTTTTTCGGGACATCAAACGACTCATATTTAGCTCGTTCCTTAATATTGTAAAGCATCGTAATATATTGTTTACTTCTATTTTTGTGTACACTTTTCAACATAGGGTACTTATTAAATGGTACTTTTAAAAGGTACCTTGAAAAGGTATTTCTAGATACTTATACTCATACTGACCAGTTTGGGTTAAACCCTATTAATTATTTTATTTGACTCCTGTTTGTGTCTACGTCTACTACCGTTTTCATGACATCTGTAAAACTACTGGGGAATAAGCAGAGACAGAAGCTTAAATTAATCTCGTAAACTGACGATTTGATGCGTCACGTCCGAGCAATAAGCACCCTTTCAATTAACTGACCCTCTCGCTCGCAAAACTATAAACTATTAAAGCTAGAACGGGATAGAGCACGACAAATAGTTACAATGTCAAATGTCACGTGTTACGACCGATCGCGGAGTATTGCGGGTCCGTCAATCAGACGTTTTGTCCCTCTCGCACTTGAACACTTTATCGGACTTCGAAAGAGACGGAAGAGGATCCGATCTTGGTAGTAAAAAAGCGCTTCGGGACCCACGCACCCAACTAATTGCATTTCTGATTCTCTCTGAACTGGCTGTAATTAACTCGATCCTGCTGAAAATTGGGGCCACAAAATAAGTGAAAAGAAAGATCTTTGACCTTTCTAAGAGGGACCTAGAACAACAAACAATACTCGTACATCATTTAAGAATAGAATAGAATAACTTTTATCTTGTTTTTAACTAAGGAAGTGTTTAAATATTGAGCATATGAGAGGGCAGGGATGGACGGTATTGAAGTGTTGACACTGTATTCTAGATGTCCGAACATAATACCTACTTTTATTGTTGCGATAGAAATAGAAATAGAAAAAATCTGTATTTGGGACAATACATCCCACATATAAATTTATAATACAGGAACATTATTTATACATGTACTAAATTGGTTTTTGCTCAGCATATGTTCTGGTATTAACCCCGACATACACCAGTGTATGTCGTGGTTAATACCAGATCTCTTTCCGATTACAAAATATAATTTAAAAAATATGTAAAACAGTTTGCATAATAATTACTGCCCCATACTATAATCCAGTTTAAAGTTTATTTAAAAGACTGAGTCTACCAGTGAAATTACATGGCTAGTAGCTGTTTAAACTAAATCATCAGCTTTTTTTTTAATTTAATACCTCTACGGAAAAGTACCATAAGGCAAAAGACGAAATGAGGTCTGAGACCGGTATGATCTAAAAACCGAAGAGGTCGCTCTGTTCGCTTTCCAAAAGGATAATAAATTAAATTAATATTTATTTTTTAAAAATATTTTTTCTGAGTTCAATTTTTAGGACGGCCAAAGTACTTTGCAAATTTTTTTATATATATAATCCATGTTTTATGATCAAAATCGCATTTGGAAAACGTGGTGATTATGCAAATACCCATCGTTTGTAGCGACCACCTGATTTCAATAATGGAGGCCTTTGCCCATCCGCGGGACAGTAAGTATATAAGTTAATTACTTACATTTTTTATTTATTTTATTATTTTTTTTATTTGCTACATGTACAAAATATATCAGATCTTTGTATAGGTATAAGGTAGGTAAAGTACATGACCCTGATACGGTATTGCAATCATAAAACACAATAATTTAAATACTACTCATAAGGTCATAACAGACGCGAAGATAACTGGTGCAGCGTGAAAACAAACGTAACATCAATTAACCTCACTCTGTCTCTCACAAGGTGCTTCCTCACACCTCTTTTGAAGGACCCCTTATGATAGGAAGGAGGGAAAATGTGTGCTGGTAGACTATTCCATCTTTTGGAGGTGCGACAAATAAACGAGTCACCAAATTTCTTGACCACCCTGGGGTATAGATCCAGATATGCTATCAATAGAGGAAGTAATTTGTTTAAGCTCTCCGGTTTCTTCATTTGGATAATATGTTATTTGCACGCATTGTCTTCTTACATTGAAAGTAAGTATCTAAGCACACGTAGTTTAATGAACAGCGCAAGCATATAAAAATAAAGGAAACGGTATCCTGTGAAAATGTGTTTAACAAAGTTGCAGCATATCATTGTAGTAGATGGTAAGGAGATCCAACCCGAGGGGTGTATTACAAAACAATAGAGATATTCGTAGGCAGTTGCATCGATTGGCGATTGCAAAATTACTTCGAATCAGACGTTTTTATTCAATGTAACTTATATTACTATATTTTTGTGGTTGTGATTTGAATAGCAAACAGTATTATAAAGTGGCGAAAAGTTCAAAAGAAAAATTTGGAGAAACTTTAAAGGTGATATCAATCAAGCGGAATGTAAATTTAGGGAATATAATATGGATTAACAATTAATGAATAGAATAATTTCAACTAATTCGTTCATATTTAATTTCCATATTTCACATGATATTTACATCGTAACTAACGTTATTAGTATTAAACTGTACAAAATATTGTAAAGCTTATGAAGGCAAATAAATAATTAATTACCACGGCTTCGAAAGTCACGATAGGCGGTTGGTCCCGGTTGTTATCGTAAGATGGTTATCGTAAATACACACCAACCGGCATTAGGTCAACAAGGTAGGTTGTACCCCACCACGAGGTATAGAAAGGGTCCAAGCACTGGGACATAGATTTATGTTGCAGGTGATGATTCGCAGCATCTATTTCATAGCTATTATAATACTATATATTATGCACTGTGTGGTGCCGGGGATAAAGAATTGCACCACCCCATCTCTTCCCGTGGGTGTCGTAAAAGCCGACTATGGGACCATTCCAGAGGATGGGCAGCAGCATCTCTCTGAGGTTACCCTCAACCTACTGCGATCGCCAACCCGCCTGCCAAGCGTGGCGATTACGGCAAATACCCCTCATATCCTTGGGAGAGGCCTTTGTCCAGCAGTGGACGTCTTTTGGCTGAGATGATACTATGCCTTAGGACAATGTGCGCCAATTCAAGAGCGTTTATTTTTAGGATCGATGTGAAATACGTCAGCGGAAACGAACACTTCGCGACAGGGCATATCTACGGATTCCATCCATCTCTCGTGCGCTTACTTATAAAGATATCTTGTAGATAGGTCCCAAGAGCAGCTCCAAGCGCTGCGTTATGTTCCAGCGTGTTCTGCATACTAAGCTGGAAGATATCTTCTTAGTCGTAAAACTATGAGTATTCTTAATATCAAAGTAAGTTTATGAGATCAACTAAGTTAAAAATGATAGGTCGTTTCAATGCCTAAGAAATACTCTGTAAAAAAACGTTCTTATAAAAAGATTGTTAAGAATATTAAGAGCAGGATGTGTTCCGTATGGTACAGCACTTACTTATACACTTATAATAGCAAACAGAGAAGGTGGGTAGTTTCAATACTGGTATTACTAGTACTAGTGGTATTCAACTTGTCTTGAATGGCGTGCTGCTATTGGCGGAGGTGGAGTGGCCTAACAACTATATATATTTATGTTCATGTCCCTTCCCTGCTACCTTACAAAACATTATGATTCTTATTGAAAATATACCAACAGCTTCATAACGCACGTTTAATATTTATTCTGCTCTAATAATAAAATGCCAACTTAGTGGCCCCACACGGAAATTCGATAAAGTTACAAACGCAGGTTACGGCAAGTTCGAAACTGCATCAGGCCTTTTGGAATGAGCAGTGATGCCTTCGTTAAATGTTTGTCTTTCTGGTATCGAAAAGGCCGGCTTAAAGCGGCAACTATGTCAATATACTCTTTGTAAAAAACATCAGTCGCTCTACACTAGAAACACTTTACAGAACTTCGGTATGATTAAAGAGACTTTTGAAAATGTTTACGTGGGAAGTGTTTGCTTCGTCCTGACCAGTATTTGTAACATTTCGATTTATACACGCGCAATGTGGACAGAAATTCTGTCCTCAGTTGACCGCGCGTCTACCGCGCGACAACCGCGCGGTTTTGACACATTTCCAACATGTGCGCACGGTTGGCGCACGGTTGGTGCGGGCATGAGAATATAATTCTATTTACAATATTTTACTGCCAACCCTAAATGTATTAAAAAAGGAGTATTCAAAATATGTATGTAATATACATTTGTACGCTCTGTTTTGCCTAATGTCAAGTTAATAATCGTGCTATAAAAAATATTGTAACAGGTGTCCTAAATAATAAGATTCGTCTATTACGTGCATATACTTTTCTCTCTTGATATAGGTATGGTATTTAAAAGATACGTGTCGCCAGTAAAGGCGATTATATACAAGTACAGTTTTATTATCTTTATATATATAAATCTTCTGTGCGTGTGTATGTTACTGAACTCCTTCTAAACGGCTGTACCGAATTGGATGAAATTTTCTGTGTTTGTTCAAGTGGATTTTATTAAAGACGCGACTCCGTTTTCTTATTATTAAAGTTAGATTTTATCTTTTTTTTGCGATGTCATCCTATGTGGTTGTGATTTTACCACCGGTTCGTAATGCAGTCATCTATCGAATAGAGACTAGCATTAAATATAAGCTCAAAAATATGTACTAAAACAAACCGTTTCAAACATGTAATCCGTACAAATGTTCCTACTTGGGCACTATGGTGCATAATGGCTGTAATGAATGTAAATCTAAACAGCCTTTGATTGTCCCACAGCTGGGCATAGGCCTTCATCATTGAAATCAAGTCATTACTACAATTGATGGGTAAAAGCTTAATCACTACGCTTGCCAAATGCGGGTTGGTGATCAAAAACCCGGTCTAAGCATCGAAAAACCCGAAACACACTTTGCCCGACTTGGGGATTGAACCCGGGACCTTCGGGTATCGGACCTAGTGTTTCGCCACTTGTCCACCGAGGGGTAATCATAAGCATAGGTACTAGGAGACGCGACTCCGACCGCGTAAATGATAAATAATATATTTATCAGACGTAATAAGTAATTTTGGAAGACATGAATATCTTAGAACAATAACTAAATTGTTCGGAGCATATTACATGATCCTTTGACAGGTACAGCTTAATATAATTCGGTATTGTTTATACGTTTCCAACCTTATTGTTATGTCATAAGGTTTAATTACGGTGGCACCTATTCTGTCATTGACCACCAAAGAATTAAAATTGAACAAATATTTAATGTTGCCTTTAATTAAACAATTAAATAGGTACAACACCCAAGAAACAAAAATAATTAGTTCTCGAAACTTAAGAGTCTTAAGATGATAAGTAAATATTGCTAAACACAGAAGGGTTAATGCCCTTACACCACATCATACATCGTTAATGGACTTAATTACACTGGCCCACTAAAAAAACAAAATTCAGTGTTAGCGCGCATTTTAAATAATCTCGCGTAGGTAAATGGCCGCCTGAGGACAAATCATTGATTTTGGTTAAAGTTGCAAATAAACTGTATTTTTAAACAGATTGTTGAAATGTGTATTTTTCATAGATCCTATATTGGTTGCGATAACTGTACTATAGTATGCGTATTTATTTTATTTCTCGATGGAAAAGTTTTTGGCATTCTTTTCACTTCTTCTTTTTTTATATGTTTGGAATCTGTTATTAGACCTACTCGACTGAGTTGTGCTAGGACCCGAGAGGTGCGTGGGGTTCGGCAATGGCCTGCCCGATCCACTTAACCACACCATACACACGCCTACACATCTTCTTCCTAGTCTTGCACTCTTAACACAGTGGTCGTGGTCACGTCTAGGTCACTTCCCCGTTCACCGCTTTCCTCGTGATGCGTCGTCATGTGTCTCGCTGCTTGGCAGAGTGAGAGCAAACGTTAATGTTTGAGTTCGTCGCAGATTTAATGAGGTCTGTCCATCGTGTCGGAGAGCGCCCGCGAGTTCTCTTCACCTTAACTTTCCCTTGCACCACCAGCCGTTCCATGGAGTCTTCGTTACGGGTGATGTGTCCGAAGAACTTGAGGATTCATATTTGCATAGTCGACGATAATCTCTCTTTGATGTTAAGATCTCTTAGGATCGAGACGTTGCTGTGGTGCGCGGTCCACGGGATTCTCAGCAGACGTCTCCAACACCACATTTCTAGCGCGTCAATCTTGCGAAGGTCCTGCATCCTCAGCGTCCACGTCTCAGCTCCATATAAGAAGATTGGAAAGACCAGGCATCTCACAGGCAGGCATAAGCCGAACCTTTATGTTTCTGGTTATTTTGCGGTCTTTCCAAATCTTTACCAGTCTCTCTACTGCGGATCTAGTCACGGCGCAACGTCTTTGAATCTCATCTTTGCAGCCTCCAGCGTTGGTAATAGTGGAGCCCAGATGTATGTAGCTTTGGACTACCTCACATACCGTTCAAATCCTGCTCGTGGAATTTTTTTTCAACATTTGTGTTTTTGTAATTAAATTAAGTTGTCAATTCTTTGAAAAACTTTCATCACAGACATGTCATAATTGAAAGGCTTCAATATAAGTATATTGAAGTTACGTAACAAAAGGTGAACGCAGTAGAAGCAAACAAACAGAGTCAACGTTAATGTCATTAGTACGCGAGTGTAAAAACCTCCCCGGTGCGGTGCGTGACCCGTGTGCCGCGCGTCGCCTGCGCCCGAGCGGTAGCATACACCCGTAGCATAGCATAGCTCGTCTCTTCACGCGCCGTCTGCTACATTATTCAAAGAAACCCTGCCATAAAACTCGCACCGGCCGGCACTGAATCGTAACGGCGGATAAGGACGCGGCCACATCTGTCGCCCAATAAACGTTTAACAAGTCGCTGGAAAAACGTGAGAAGTTTTACGGCTGTTGGAGTGGAAACTAAAAGTTGCTCTCGTAAAACCTCTATATGCCCATCCATCGAATCACGATGCTCTTGTGTTTACGTCCCTTCAGCTTATTAGAAAGTTAGTCATGCTCAGAGGATGCCCACATTTGCGCCATACTAATGCTTGTTTTCGTTCACTTAGTCGAATAGCGAATGAAACTCGCACCAGGCATCCAAAGTCATATCGTCATCTATCTATCTATTTATATAAAATTGAATCGCTAAATGGGTTGCTATTCGCAAAACTCGAGAACGGCTGAACCGATTTGGCTGATTTCTCGTTTGTTGTGTTTGATGAAGTCTGAGGAAGGTTCTTATAAAGAGAAAAAATGTAAAAAATACGAGGAAAATAGTTTAAAAAAACAATTTTCTAGTTAAGTATATTATTTACGTTTACGTTAAATTACTCATATTTGAGTAATTTAACATTTTTTTATTTATTGGCAAGAGCTGGATGAGAGTAGCCGCGGTTCGTGCTCAGTGGCGTGCACTTGGAGAGGCCTATGTCCAGCAGTGGACGTGTGTAGGCTGTAATGATGATGATGATGACTCATATTTAAAGCTGAATTATGTATATTTGTCGCTTTAAATATGATTAATAAAATCTAAAATGGAATCTTAATCCTTGGGATATCGACTTTCACTTCACCTAGGGGTTGACTACACAATAAAAAGACAGATTATTTACCCTTCTTTTTTGTCGCAGTCTGATAATTAACCGTTAATAACCGCATTTTATCGGCTTTATTTTATTATAGCTAACCATAAATTTGGTTAAGTAACGGTAGCTAACGGGTTTTTACAACTATACTCTGGACTCTCGTAAATGTAATATTGGAAAGGGTTTAGCCCAACAGTGGGAGGTTTAAAGGTTAAGCAATTTCAAAAAAGTCAGACGGGTGACCAAATCAAAATATTGAGATTAAATTGTTAAAGTCGATCTACCCTAAGGCTTTAGACTCTCGTTAATGTAATATTGGAAAGGATTAAGCCCAGCAGTGGGAGTTTTAAAGGCTAGACTAGTTCTACTTTCTTTTTTTTCTTTTTTTTTTTTTCTTACGCATCTGTGTTTCCTCTGGGTTTGCGGGTGTCCATGGGCGGCGGTGATTGCTTTCCATCAGGTGACCCGCCTGCTCGTTTGCCTCCTTTTAATATAAAAAAAAATTAATAATGACGCAACTATGACAAGTGAATTACACAAACGGGATGTAGCGTAGTTATGAATTATTTACCTCCGTTTCAACTGAGTAAAACGTGTGCTCTCTCACAATATGACAAGCAGTTATCTCCTCCACATTTCGGTACACTGGGTACGAATAGAACAAATGAACCATGGACATGGACAATGTCATCGCAATCGCAAACTTATTTGTTTCGGCAATATAAACAAAACTTTTTAAAGTTGTTTCGACGGTAATTCTAAATTCAAAATATTGCATTCATATTCTATTCGCGCACAACGTACCTACAAGAGTGTACTCGAAAATTTACTAGTCAGTGCCGGCTTTACACATGTCCTGGTAAAACTTCCTGTAAATATATAAACACAGTCCAAAAAAGGTCCAACTATCCCGAGCTCCTGAAAACGAATGCAATTCTAAAGCGTACTACACTGTGGCCCATTTAATTTGAATATTTGTAAACTGGGAACTTATTTTATGAATGTAGCGGCCGCAGCACGAGCGCACAGATGAATTGAACAGGCGCCGTCGTTAGTTGGAATAACCGTTTTTATAATTTCGTTTTTATGCTACGCGTACGGGGGATTTCGAATTGCGTACTATGCTGGTAGGTACCATGAAGTAGGTTTAAGAACTTTGTTTTTTTTTTCATGAGAATTACTTACACATTTAATTCATGAGATGAAGTAGATGTATGAAATTGCAATTGTTTTGCTTTAATAATACTGGCAGATAGCATGAATGAAAACAGCCAAATTGTATTAATGAACTTAAAGACAAGATTTTATATTGACTTATCATGAAATGAATATTAGAGTTATTGATGATGAATTAAACAAATGAGTAAAATAATAAAGAAAAAAGATGTTTCATTAACACTTCTTAATTCAAAACAAACTTTAATTAACTCATACATATTCATTGGTAATTAACACGAAATGCTGGAGGCGTAAAGCGTATAACCAAAATAAAATTGCCTTACTAATAAAAACAAATGCATGAGATTGATTTAAGCCATCTGAATAGCTAGCTTAGTCCATTTAACGAACACTCCAATAAGTGTCGAGATTCACAAATACTTCAATAAAGCACTTAGATTCCCCAAACAAAGAATAATCTAAGCTAACCCTAATCGAATTCTATTGGCAATACACAGTGGTACTAAATGGAGAGGCTCGCGTGAAATATGAGCAGCGGCCCAGATTCCATCCCGCCCTGCCCTGATTGATGGCATTATCTAATACCTATCCTACAAATTACGTACAACTCTATTTCAGTTCTAATTGTTTCACCCCCGCTCACAATTTATGATTGTGGTCGCGTCAATGGAGCATGCTACGCTATCTGTAGCTTTATGAACGGTGCGATAAGTTTGATTTTGGTTTAACTTTTTACTTTAAATAATAGATGAGATATGATTTTTTTATTACTAGATTCGATGAACGATGTCTGTGGTATGGATAGTGAAAATATATTGACAAAACATATTTCGTTTAGTATAAAAACTTTATTCGACTATTATACTATACAAAGCTGATTCAAATTAATCTGATGAAATGAAACAACTTTTACGGATCTACTCGCGTTTATTTTACACATTACTTATTTAAAAAAACAACATGTTAATCTGCTCAGTTTCGCTGCCAACCAAAACCTAGATCTCCAAAAAAATAGCAACCACTAGAATACAGAAACGATTAACATAAACAGTGCAATAGACTTTGCTGTCACACATCTAATTAAACGTAGGAGTGACAAAATAGAAGACAAATTTATTGACGGTGAAGAAAATAATTACGTCTAAGCCCATAGCACCCTGCGCGTAAATGTGAGAAGTGACATCCATCCCTTACATCCGTGACGTAATGTTATTCGATAGGCACATTATCAAGTATGTATGACGCGCCCCAAAATAGAAATTACGGGCGCAATAGATAATTGTGGTTATCGCGAAACTCCTTTTAGAAACTTTTGTTGTAACAGCGGGTAAATGAGGCGGCGGCGCTTCTGACTTTTTGTTAGCTCCTTTCATTATTAATTATTTCTATACCAATATTATTTTCAACTCTTTTAACAAGAAATTTAAAATCGATGTTTGAGTTAAGGTTTGTACTAAGTTAAAGGTTTAGTGAGATGTTGTACCTAATAATATAGGAATAAAGCGGTGGCAAGTTATTGAAGTTATTGATTTAAAAACACTTTATTTTTGTATTTGACTCTTTGATTTATAACAAAATTCAAATATTATTATTTTTTATTCAAAATGATCTTTTACAAGTGTTTTATTGAACGTCAATTCAAAGCCATGACTTCGTAAAGTCTACGGTGGAGATCTTGTACTGAGACTCCAACAACAAAGCAACTCGAGGAGAGATCAGGCAACCCTGTTGCTGAGGTGAGGTCATAAAATGTAACCTAAGGCAACGCGGCCTCCGCTTATTGTTTACTAATATAATACGAAAGGTCATGTTCCCTCGCTTTATCGTAAATAATGCACGCTCGACGAAAGCGAGAGAAAATACGGATATGGAGTAACTTGATATAAAGCCTAAATAAAGCTGATATAAAGCGACATTAGTTACTTTTCGTAGAAATACCTATGATTACAAAACGGTGTTATTGTTACAACAATAAGTTCAGCACACAAAAAAATAAAATGTGTAGACGGATTTTTCTGTCACAAAATAATAGAGACCCCATAAAAGACGTTAAGCTAATTTCCGAAATAAAAATACAATATACCAGCATAATCTCAAACAAAATGGCTTTAACAGAACGAGAGTAAGCATTAAGTTCAAAGCAGTACAGTACTGTTAACATAAAATAAAGAGGGAATGTCTGCTGCAGCGATGAGCCAATTTCATATTCACAGCTTTGGAGCGGTTTCTTGTAAAAATCACTTTAGCCAAAGAATAAAACAAATACATCTTCGACAGCAGATCGGTAAGTTATTTCAACTGTTTATTTTTACTAGGTATAATTTATGACAGACAGAAGCATTTCAAATATAGCATTTGTCATATTGAATTAAATTAAATTTCTTGAAAGTTATGTCGTAACTATTTACGACATAATTATTGTTGTTGTTAAATGTTTTATTAAACACATCAATAAAAGTCCCGTCAGCTATACAGAAACCTAATTGTGTTATTACCTATTAATAAGCCAAGTTAGTATTCTTACGGAACTTCATAGCAACATTGAACCACCGGTTATGCGCATTTAATCCATCATCATTCATAATAATACCCGATAACAAATTTTACCAACTTTTAATCAAAAACAGTATTTCGTGGTACCACCGCCCGATACAATTAATAAACTTTTTTTACTAATTTTTATACAATTTTCATAGTTAATGTGTGCCAAAATTTAATTAAAATCAAAAAATAATATAATTAGCATAATAGTTTGAAATACTTTTGTTTGGACTCAGCACCGTTTTGTTTTGACTTGCTCATGACACATGATAATTAGAATTCTGTGCTGGTGTAAGTTAATTCAAAGAACTTCAATAAAGTAGTATTTTTTGTATTAAAAGTCGTAAAAAAGAAAGGACTAATTAAATCAATTCATAAGTTTTGTCTTATTCTCATTTCAGTTTTATCATACCATTTATTTAACCACAGAGTATCGTTAAACTGTCGCGTCTACCCACAATGCACCGCCTACTCTATGGCGGAGAGCATTTTGAGCTCGAGTCGCGGTTCGAGAGCTAAGTAAATAGAGCGGGCGCCAAAGTTATTCCGAACTTGTGCAGCGGCATACGTAACGTTCCAGGCCGCAGAATACACACTTCGCAAACTTATCTCCAAATTAAGTGAGCCTTTGTGCATTAGTTTTATATTGGAAATCGATAGCGCTTGTTTTTCTTCTGTGTGTGCGAACCTAGTTAACGGATTGGCTTAAGCACCGCTCTCGTGTTTTTCAAAGGGCAGCCTTCGGATCTCGAATACGGAGCCTGTTGAATAGACAGCGACCTTTTCTAAGCATTTGCGATAGCGCCCTAGGTATTCTCGCTCTGAGAGGGCCTCGGGGAAACATGAGCTAGGGTTACGATGTCTGCAGCCAGAACAAAGAACGTTTACTAAGTATCTATTTTGATTTACCGTTAGATTTCGGTGAAGGTCTTTCTTGTCGGTAATAGCTTTGTGTTTTCGACCTTACCTTTTTAATTCAATGTGTTTCGTTCAGGCGTTTCGGTAAAAGATACCGTACAAAAAAGAATAGATAAATGTGTCGTGTAATTCATGAACTACAACCAAGGACATTAAGTTACAACATTATTTATTAGTTTTTATTTATAATATCTATAATAGTTGCTTTTTAATTATAAAAATGAAGGTTAAATAATATTAGGTCCATACCTATGAAATTGACGTTTTGTATGAATATTGTTAAATAAAATTTCATTTTCCATACTAACGTTTTTTTTTATTTTTCTTAGCATCAATTTATGTTAACACTATAAAAACTGTAGAGTTGTGTGTTTGTTTCACTAGCTAAATATAGCAGGTATTAAAAAGAAAAAAAAATCAAGTCCCTTCAAAGCTACAATGAAACAAAAAGACAATCAATATCTAGAAATAAACGTCCTCTGACAGAGACGATGATGATGACTTAGAGGTATAATTTACGGATTATAATGAAAAGCAGTTTAGCAATAAGAGTTATTTGAGCTCTTTCACCCTTGTTATAATATTCTAAAACCTCAGTATTATTCAGGAATACACAAAGCAAATCTTAACAATATTTTTAATGGCTCGGATGTATTTCTCGGTCCTATTTGTCTATTAGGTAAGAAATATTGAAATTATTTTCTTTGTAATAACTGTTGGTACCATAAATAAAGAAAAAAAATCCATTTCACATTTATCTAGAACCCAGATTCACCTCAAACTTTGGCGCTGCTTAAGTAAATGTATTCGACAAGGCTATAAACTCCGGCTGAATGTAGTCCCTAAAAGTGTTACATAACATAAATTAGCCTAGTAACGAAAAACATTTCCCTTATAAACTGTATGTGTATACGTAAAACTACGTCAAATACCATAAAAGTAACTTGCTGCAATAAATTGTATGAATGCCATAACTATATTTCTTGCCGTCTAGGAGTTTTGGTCTTAGTTCTGATTGGTTTTAGGTTCACTTTTGTATGGGAGCACGACATGTTTTGCTGGTGTACCATCTAAAAACAATATTTAGAAACGGCGCAGGGCTGAGACAGAGAGTGATTGTGACGCATGGTCGTGCCGACCCTCATAACTCCAAAAGACGATCCAATTCAACTCTTGCGTACTTCTTTAGATATTCGAAAAATTGCGTGTTCTAATGTGTCCGTAACAAAAGACGAATTCGAGTTGAAATTTAATTTCTTTGTGGTGTGGCTTACGCCGGCGCTTCAAATTTCTTTGATGTCTCCCAGTTCTGAGCTCGCCGTCGTATGACCCTTTTTCCGAAATGAAAATTACACTTACACTGCTTTTATAGACGCTCCTTTCTTGTTTTGCTGAGAGTTGAGAACCAGCGATGGTTTCACTTGTTTCGCTTGTTCGGCTTTAACAGAAACTGAACGTCTACGTCACTAGACATTCAATCATAGCTAGTTCAGATAGTAATAAAGTAACCTATAGGGTCCAAATCACTTACGTAAACTCATATCTCTTTACGGTTAATAAATGCTTCATAGTCTCAATAAACACCATTCGGATCTGTCACAAACAAGAGCTGTCAACTAAAGCTAATTGTAAATTACTCAAACTACAGGTATTTCAGATCGCCTCGATCGGTGCAATCCCGTAATATTAAAAAAAGAAGTCGTTCGATTGATAGTCACTCTTGTTTAGGCAACTCCGAAATATTGTTATCGAATACAGAAAAACTGTTCGCGATGGCTGCAACAGATAAACAAGTTTGTTCTCATCGGCATCAACAAATTCGCCGGGTGACGTGGATTGATTGTGATTTATGAGACTCGTCTAATTAACTCGCACCTGCAGTAGCGGACCAATTGACACGCCATTTTTATGTGTCCTCGTTTATCATAGCTGCACATGGCGCCTTTTTATTATGCTGCGATGATTTTTAGTGCAAATACTTAGAGCGTTGAACTTTGAACAGGGTTTGTTAATTTTGCATCAGGAAAACTATTGGACTTCATAACCCAAATAGCTGGGCCTTGATTCTGTTATTCGAAACGTTCACTAACGTATCTTAGTGCCCGTCTGACCGAATGCTGAGATATTTCCTAAAGTCCAAATAGAATAAGCATCCGACTCTATTACCTATTCTGTAACGCAAAAATGCTTTTGCCGTTGCTGTTATGTCGCAGATTTTGATAAGATAGTGATCTGAGTGCGCTTCCATCTTTGACTTTACCGTCACTTACCGTAAAGTAATATAAACGTCAAACGCTTTCTCTTTTTAAAAAAATAAATAAAAAAACATATCTATGTCAAGTTTCATTCAAATCAATCCATTGGTTTTCTCGTGTTTTTGGAAGACAAACCAACACACACCAAAAAATATTATAGGAACGTGTCGTTTACAAATAGATTTCTAAAAAAGTGTGTGCAGTACTGAATATTTGTAGTCAAGGCCTTTATCAATGATTACTATGTTTATTAATCGAAGTAACGTAGGCATATTATGAATCTGGTGACAGTCTCGTAAGTTTCCTAACAACTATCTTTCTTAGTGAATTATATCATAAAACAGCTATATACGATCTAAAACTTTAGATATTTTGCATTATTTATATTTGGGATTTCAAAATCTAAAGTTAATTCACTCGCAGATACGAAGCAGATGCCTCGGAAGTAGCATTTATCACAACTGCTCAAACTAGCACTGTGGCTACGAACATGCTACGTAAGCTACGATTCGTAGCAAAGTCTCAACTAAACTCATAGTATAGTTGTTTAGCTTTCGCTCTGAACTATAATTACATTATCTTTTATCGATACCTTAATATGCATGGAAACAAACAAAAACTAAATATGTTTCAAAAAAATTATTGGTAATTACATTTAACCATAAACATAAACTTACTTAAGTTTACTTTGTTTTTCATATAACACATCCAAGCGATAACAAAATCAATGCTCGAACAAAAGACAATAGAGATAAAACTAATTCTCATCTTGTTTGCTATATGATTTCGTTTTATATTATCCATTTGCAGCAAACTCAATCAATCGCTAGATAAAAACTACATGAGTAAAACTCATTTGTTATTCTAAAAAAGTATTGTCAGAAACTAATGATAAAAGATAACTTCTTTTGACGTTTAAAAACAAAACCAAACGAAATTTGTGGGCAAAAGGGATAAAATCGAATGCCAATATTCCAGCATCAGTTTGAATTTGTGCCAGTGATTTAAATTTATTTCGATTAGCGCTCTTGTCACTACGGACAACCACTAGTTCTAATTTGATATGACATCATTACCCTAATTCAGCAATGAGCTATGAGAACTACTGCGTATCACATTATAACTCAATATTATTAAGCCGTTTACAGCTGTATCTGCATTCAGTAGTAGTGGTCATAATGTTAAATATTTAGCTTACTTAGTGAGATAGTCACTGCTTTGCAAAGACCTCCATCAAAGTTAAGTCATCGCGTCAATCGTTAGTTATTGAGTAATGGTAATAATTTGATAGCTAGATTATATATCGAGTAGCTCGTTGGCGCAGTGGTTAACGCGCCCGGTTGGCGATTGCTAAGGTTAAGTAATTTTAGCAAAGGCCGGTCATCGGATGGGTGACCAAATATTGATCATCTCCAGTTCCTCCGAGCTTTGGAAGGCACGTAAAGCTGTTGGTCGCGGCTGCATCAGCAGTCGTTAACAACCACCAACCCGCAATAAGTTGCTCGCGTGGTGGTTTATGGCCCGTTCTCGCTATCCATCCATAAGGAAGGCTCGTGTCCCAGCAGTGGGGACATATATGAGCTGGTGATGAATCATTTAATATATTTACAAGTATATAAAGAACGTAGAAGTCATGTTTTTAATATATAATATTAACAAACGTATAAGTAGGTACATAGAAATATGTTGGTCTTACGTTTTGCACGATTAAACATGTTTGTAATAATTTAAACCATATTTTACCTGCTAATGCCATTTGGCCAATGCCCTGCAAAGCTTTCTCTGCATTGCGACACATTGTGTCCCCCATCCTTTCGCTATTCTTCGTCCCTGAAGACGGAATCCATAAGCTTGGCGATCTTTGAGAGTGAAGAACCTATTCTATTTTCAGATGAGTCTATCCCAGAAGCCTTATTTTTTTCCTAAACAGAGAGTCACGTAGTAAATGTTGCGTAGACTCAGATTCTTCACCATGCTCCCTGGCCGCTGGCAATTGCTTTCTGTGTAGCATAATGTTTTGTGCCGCAGTACCATGTCAGGGCTCCAATTTGGTCTATAGCGTCTTCTCTCTACACTATCCGCATATGAATTTACTAAACTATAATTACAATAATAACTTAGTTACTATAATATTATTATATACCTACCTTTATATGGTCCGTCCGAGGTTTTTAACATATACAGCCCTAATGACCTTCAAAGGAACCGTACTCGTAGTGATACTAATGTGTAGCGTAAGTGTTCACGCTAGAAAACATAAATTTAACATAGTTTCAAGTAAACTTTGTTATACATGTTAATCTGGTGCTCATAACTATTTGTTGGCGAGCAAAAAGTTTTTATGTTGCAACACTTTTTATATTCCACCAACACCTATAAATCCCTTGGGAGCCGTCCGCAACTTAGACGATAAATTCAGATCGTAGGCCCCTGCAGCTGATACACTGCGAATATTCAAGCCACAATAGCAAGGTAACGGTCTCAAACTGTTTTACAAGTGCTATTCAGAAGCCGCTATCAAACAACGGATGTTGCTACAAATTAAACAATGATGCTGTTTGTTTTTTGGCCATTATATGGTTTTAAATTTTTACTAAATACTTGACTCGTAACCTTGAACTGTGTTTGAACATTAGTTATCACCGTTAAAATACTAGTCATCATAATTAGCCCATAATCTTTTCAAGCTAAGCATTAAAAGACTCCCCTGAGTACGATATTCGTCTCTTCTCATAGATGAACGAGTATGTTGGGTGAGAACTAGTGATAATTAAATATACTTTTACTAACAATTACAGAAAAGTGGCATAGAGCAGAGAAAATACCAGACGCAGACTTCTAGAACACTGTTGGTGATCACAAATATGGGTTATCCTACTAATATTATAAACGCGAAAAATTATAAGTATAGATGGATGTTTGTTACTCTTTTACGTAAAAACTACTGAATGGATTTGGATGAAATTCGGCATACAGATAATTTATAATCTGGATTAACACATAGAATACTCTTTATCCCGATATTCCCACGGGAACGGGAATCACGCGAGTGAAACCGCGAGCGGCCGCTAGTTCTTTAATAAATCCTAAGCAAATTTTATCCGATTGAACCCAGGACAATTTTCGGACGAGCACTTGACGAGGCTGCAAAATATAATAGATAGCCAACTTTGTTATGACATTAGATGACGAGAAACTTATGGTGCCTAAATCTGTAGTGACAGAACAATTCTCGGAAGTTTGACAAGAGCTGGCATAACGCAAACGTGTCCTCTTACCATACCAGATTCTCCGCGTTCGAGTCGGACTAACGAGGTGGCTGACTCTGAGCCAGCTAATACCACGGAAATGAAAATAAGCAATGATTACTTCGATACTGCAAACATTTCCCGCGGTTTTTAAAAGTCACTATAAATCCCGTCGTAGCCTTCCGCAAGTTACTCGATAAATTCTCTATGCAGCTGATTTCAAGCCACGGAATGGCGACTGCTTGAGAACTATTTGCAAACATCTTACTATTCGTTGTCCAACCCTATCCGCTTTCCTGAGTTACATTTCGTATGTAACCATGGAAATATAGAGCTATTTGTTGCCAGTATAATTTAAATAGGGACAATCTAAATAGTAAAATAACGTGTTTGATTTAGGAGAAACTGGATAGCATTTGGCGACATATAGTTATTTAAATGTATGTATATAAAACCTTAGATTGTACCTACAATCCACCTAATAGGTACAACACCTTTGTACATCTCGTGTGTGTTTCAATGTGTATTTTCTATGAACAATAAAGGAATTATCTATAAAGCGAACAGGACATTTGCCTGATGAGCATTCCCATCAAGCTTTCATTTACACTGATTACAGAATCGTGTATTTACAAAGCCAATATGGCTGACGGCACATTAGCCAGACACGCCGGCGCGACAATGCAAACTCCGCGCTATCGGCCGCGGGATCATCGCATCGATCTTTGATTTATTTGTTTGCCCCCTTGACCGAGTTATCTGAAGGAACGTCAGGACAACCTTTCTGAAGATAAGAATTACAAACACTAATGTCATAGTTGCTGACTTTGGATGTACAACTTTCGATTATAAACATATGCTATTTTGACATCAACTGTTTTTGTATATTGGCATCGTCAACTTGCCTATAAAAAGGCATGTAGGTCTTTGTATAGGCATTGTGCTTTGAATACTCATGCTAACATCCGCGGTCTCCATGCAAACCTCAATGCCGTCCATTACCATCTTGAGACGGCACGACCAGCAATGTTATTCTTGACGGAGACGCAAATAATCTGTCCGGCTGACACCATCTACCTGCACTATCCGGGCTTTGTGCTTGGAGAATCCTTCAAAACCAAAGCCAGAGTTTGCTTGTTCGTTCGGACGGATGTTTGCTGTCGCCGTCTGCGCTGTCTAGAAGACCCTTCCTTCTCCCTCCTAGTGGTACACGTCGACTTGGGCTCTCATAACTGTGTCTACGTCTGCGTCTAGCGATCCCATAATGGCGACACGGAGACAACTCGACTTATTGAACACCTTAGTCGGGTGGCAGATGAAGCGCAGGAGCGGTTTCCATCGGCGGAATTGGTGTTTTTGGGGGACTTCAATGCTCACCACGAGTTGTGGTTAAGTTCCTCCAAAACTGACCATGCTGGTAGAACTGCCCATGCGTTCGCTCTCACGCACGACCTGACTCAACTGGTGAACCAGCCCACCAGGATCCCAGACGTAGTCGGTCACGCGCCCTCTTTGTTGGACCTTCTGCTGACGAGTCGCCCAGCTGGCTACCGAGTGGAGGTTCGAGCTCCTTTGGGATCTTCGGATCACTGCTTGGTATCCAGTAAAGTGCCTCTGGCCCCGCTACCACCTTCAGCGGTATCGAAACGCCAAATTTGGTACTACTCGTCGGCAGATTGGGATGGTATGAGGGACTATTTCAGCTAGTGCGACTGTAGTTGCTGATGAGATAGTTTTAGGGATGGAATACTATATTCCACACTCCTATCTCATCAGCAAAAGCAGGCGCAACCGATGGTTCAACCGCAAGTGTGCCAACACTGTTGATAACAAGCAGGCGGCATACCGCGCTTGGATCAGGGGTAAAGCTCTTGGGGATCCCGAAACCGGCTTGCTGAAAGCAGCCTATAATAATGCCACCAAGTCCTGCAAAAGAGCTTACATTAGAGCGGATGCCCAGCGCGTTGCACGAGTCGGCCAAGAACTACTGACGCATCCTACGGGCAGCCGTAGCTACTGGCGTCTGGCCAAAGCCGTGCAATCGAACTTCTGCCAACCGTCGCTGCCACCAATGAGATGTACTGGCGGAACTTAGCTCACAAGCCGCAGGAGAAGGTCGATCTCCTGGCCAAACTCTTTGCGGCTAACTCCCGAGTCGATGATTGCAATACACAGCCACCTACAATTTCTCACTGTGGCCACACAATGTCCGATTTTAAAATCAGGCAGTGTGACGTCCGTGCGGAGCTGCAGTCAATCGATGTCCGGAAAGCTAATGGCCTGATGGCATCCCTCCAATAGTCCTAAAAATGTGTGCAGCGGAGTTGTCCCCCGTATTAATGCGCCTTTACCGTCTCACGCTCTCTTCAGGTTGTGTGCCGGAATTTTGGAGAGAGGCTAAAGTGCAACCGGTCCCCAAAAAAGGAGATCGGTCAGATCCATCGAATTACCGCCCCATAGCCGTAACTTCAGTTTTGTGCAAAGTAATGGAGCGCATTTTAAATAAGCAACTTGTCCACTACCTAGAAGAACACTCCATTATTCACGATCGCCAATACGGGTTTCGGCCGAAGCGGTCAACGGGTGATCTTCTAGCGTACGTCGCATATCTCTGGGGTGAGGCTATTGACAAGCGTGGTGAGTCGGTGGCTGTTAGCCTCGACATAGCCAAGGCATTTGATCGGGTCTGGCACAAAGCTCTTCTCTCCAAGCTCCCGGCATACGGTCTGCCTGCACAGTTCTGCAACTGGGTCGCTGGCTTCCTGCACGAGCGTAGAATTCGTGTTCTGTCTGATGGATACGCTTCGCGGCTCATGTCAGTGAACGCTGGTGTCCCTCAGGGTTCCGTTCTGTCCCCCACGTTGTTTCTTCTGCATATCAATGATATGCTTCCACTTGGAAATATTTATTTCTATGCAGATGATAGTATAGTGCACGGTGGGTATAACGGTCACCTGGCCGGCTTGGCGAGTCGAGACTGAAGAGAAACGAGTTAATCTTGTCATTGAGCTCAATCGGGTATTGGACCTCATATCTAATTGGGGCTCCAATAATCTTGTTGAGTTCAATGCCAAGAAAACACAGGTATGTGCGTTTACGGCCAAAAAGTCACCATTCCTTCCCCTTCCAACTCTTCAGGGCACATATCTAAGCCTGCAGAGCAATATCAACATGCTCGGTATGACGATTCGCTGTGATCTGAATCAAAAGGACTACATCAAAGCCGTGATCAAAACAGCCTCACGAAAACTCGGTGTCCTGAACAGAGTGCGGCGATTCTTTACGCCTGACCAGTTGTGTCTTTTGTCTAAGACTCAGGTACGGTCTTACGTGGAGTATTGCTCGCACATCTGGGACGGTTCCGCAAAGTACCTTCTCGATGCCTTAGACAGATTGCAGCGTCGCGCTGTACGCATTATCGGCAATGCAGAGGTCACTAATACTCTCGAACCAATTGCGTAGAGATATAGCGTCACTCAGCGTTTTCTATCGCTTGTACCACGGCGAGTGCTCTGAAGAACTGTTTGACCTTATCCCACCTTCTCCCTTCCTCCATAGGAGTACACGTGCTGCTCTCCGGAGTCATCGCTTTACTGTCACACATATCCCATCGCGCACAAAGAAATTTGGTGACTCGTTTCTTTGTCGCACCTCCAAAAGATGGAATAGTCTACCAGCACACGTTTTCCCTCCTTCCTATGATATGGGGTCCTTCAAACGGGGCATGAAGAAGCACCTTGTGGGCTGGCAGAGTGAGGTTGACTGATGCTGCGTTGTTTTCACGCTGCACCAGTTGTCTTCGCGTCTGGACTCCATTTCCACTTAACATCAGGTGGTATGGAGTCATTTGCCGTGCTAAGTATAAAAAAAAACATACTGCTTTAAATCCAGCCATACGTTTTGTTTACGATATTTCTGACTTTTTTTCAAATTTCAAATTTCAAATTTGATTCTTATCAACATATTTTTTAACTAAGCTGACGGGTATACAATAAAAATGAGCATTATGAATTTAAAATAGGAACGAAAATATTTTACATTTTGCATTTACATTTATAATGTGTACCTAACATAATAGTGAATTTATTTTATACCTACCGCAGCGAAAACATTTATTGCACCGTATTTATTGACGTAAATGCACAACAAGCAGTATCCGCTCAAATAGATACCGGCAATGTACACAAACTAATATTTAGTAATTAACAATAGTCGGAACAAACGCAATAGTTACTAGGGTAGCAGAAGCAAACGGGAACGCAGAATTTAAAAACACATTTTAGTCCAAGTTTCTGCCGGCGCCGGCACCATGGCTCGACCGCTAACTTATTTATGAGCTCCTGGTACGTTCGCAATGTTTCAACGCCATTCGTATCTTTGCTCACCTCACCCACTTAGAAAACGATAGATACCTATATAAACTCCTACCCTAGTCGCAAATCAACATCACACTACAATCGATAATATAAATTAATGATGTGTTCAAAGTAAAGTCACGGTTTTATCATGTTGTAAGAATTTATGTCCTTATTTCTTTTTAATTGTTATTTTTATTTTTTATTGTTATTTAACCCTTTTTTTAACCCTCTTTTTGGACTTAGTGTAGTTTGTTAAAAATCTAAGTATTTATTATTTTCATCTGTTAACAACTTATTCTATGTGAACGCGGTGCGCAACAATCACCGGAATTCAATTTTAATGTGAGAATTAGTTTACCTGTTGTGAATATATTGAATTGTATTCTGTAGTTGTGCCAATTAATTAAATAAATAAATAAATAAATAAGAAATTCTGTGTAGAGTTATACCTATTCTATCATGGACACATCCTCTGACATTATAGTTAATAGAAACATAATTATTACTGTGTTTTCTATCGTCTTTGAGTTTACGATTTTTCGACACAGTTACATAGCCATGATGATGGATCATGTGACACGTCATGTAACACACACACTGAAGATAGAGCGGGTGGATATTTATAATCATTACTCTTTCTGCTAAGTCACTGACTACACTGTCGCTATGTCTGTTTTTACGATTAGTTTGAATTCAATAAATGCATTAGACGCTGCGTCATCATAATTTCTATATCAATTATGGCTTTTGAAATTCTACAATTACCTGTACCTATAGCTAACTGTACCTATTTACTGTAATTGTAATTGTAATTGTAATTGTAATTAACTGTACCTATAGCTTAGCAAATTTATAATCTCTAAGCTTCCAATTCAAAGGCTAAGTAACCAAGAAGTCCGGGGCTACGACGTTCGTTCTCTATTTGTATATGAACCGTTTATTAATTTGTCTTTTCCCAAACAGTGTACGTTTCGCTAACTGGAGTTCAGCCCGTGTGGTCACTTAGGGTGGAATTAGGCGGTGACCGTACCAGCGGCTTGAATACCAATCCATTAATTTACAATACAACATATGTAACTCGACCCGACCCTACTAAACGGACTGTCGGTCGTGTTGTTGTTTCATTCGGAACGCATTTGTCCGGCTGTGAATGGCGTCTAGGGAACTCGGTGTTCGTTAAAGATTAACCTGTTATGTATCAATTGGGTAGTTGCCAGACAAAATTTTGCTTGTAACAAATTACATATAAGGCTAGAAGCATCTTTATACTTCCGTGTAACCAGCGAGCTCTATTAAAGAGTTTATGATAAAATAACTTGGAAACTAACTATAGTAGCTTTGTAACAAGCGTTTCATTCAAAAAGCTTTGATGATTTACGGATAAAATCTGGGGGCACGGCAGTGCCCACGCCAAAGGAGTCAGCACGGCCGTACCATCCTTTTTTCGAAACAATTCAGGGGGGTAACCACGAGCTCTTATAGCAATAGGTATTATTGCAGTTGTGAAACCGAGACGCGTGTAGCGGCGAATATACTCGCATCTCTTTTCCACAACTGCAATAATACTGCTATAAGAGCTCATAGTAAGGGGGCAGGCCATTTTAGACCCCCTATAACTTCGTTGTGGATAAAACTAGAAACCTGAGTAACCAAACAGGCATTATATAAACACGGTATATTTCAAATTTCATTCAATTTGAACCAGTAGTTTAAGAATTATAACCATAAGTAGATTGACTTGGCAATCGCACTAAACAATCTAATTTAATATAATATAATGTATTACTTGTGAGATACATTGTGTTTTCATGCGATGGCTAAGTCAATCTATTTATTTAAAACATAAAAGATTTTTAATATTGATATGGTCATTAAATGATGTTGTTAGGTTAGCTAATTACGTAATAACTTAAGACAGAAGGTCCCTTAAGTAGGGACTGAATAAATTAACCGACTTGGTATTACTTACATGGATCTCACAAGTGTTTACGGTAAAAGAACTGAATTGCGAGACTTGGGTTTTTTATAAGTTTGTTTTTGATGGTTCATTATTTTTCGGACTATCATTACAAAACCATGTGATATGCAAATAAATGAATATGAATACTATAAAAAAGTAGGTAAGCAATAAAAGTTTACGGCGATCACAGCCATCACTAGCTAGTTTATTTTTTAATATTCGAATGTAGCAAACTATAATGCAATTCTTTTAAAATAGATCCTGCCAGTCCTCACTACCCAATTCAGCTATCTCGTTAGTGCTATTCTTAGCACTTCAGTTGACGTAGACAGCTTAAGTTGGATATGGTGACTAGTACCCTTTAGCCAAAGGTTTGATCAAATCAAAGTCAAAGTCATTTTTTTATTCAAATAAACTGTAAAAAAGTGCTTTCCAATACTCCAAACATTTATTTACCTACTAATACCCAATCAGGACGTCTATTTTTATCTGTGCAGAAGAATGGGTGCAAGAAATTCGTTCTCGAAAGATTGTTTCTCTGCTCGATGACGATGGCCTGTGCTTTATGTTTTACTATAGTCAGTCATATAGCAAACAAACCAACGAACAGCCAGATGAAATAAATCTATCAATTGACGTCTGCATCTCTTGAGGGTTAAACAATTTCCTAGTTCCATGCGAATGGCGTCCGGAACAACCTTCTCTTGCTCTCCGGGGAAACTTGCTATAAAGCTCGAAATCGTTACTACAATATAAAATAGACTTTGTGGTACGAATTACAAATGTGTGTATTGTTTTTTAGAGTTAATGACTAATCTTCTCTAGAAAGAAACGCGAAGCATTTAAAAATTTAAAGAAAACATCAAAATGGCTATGCTTATCTTTATATATATTTGAGAATGGGTTAGGTTTACAATTGGACCCGGTAGGTAGCGCTGCTATAGGGGCCCATCATGGGATACGGGTGCTCTTAAGCGGACGAATGATTTGTTTGTTTTGTTGTCATGGAAACTGTCAAAGTGGTACGAAATCCGCCGGTCAGTTAGTAATAATAAATAACTTTACGCTAAGTTACGCAAAATTACTTAATTAATAATAATTAATTAATTAGACGACCTCCTTGGTCGAGTGGTTTGTACACCGGTTTTCATGGTGTCGCCGTCTCTGAGGTCTCGGGTCTGGGTGTTTTCTATGTAAAATAAGTATGTATTTAAGTATTTTAAGTATGTTTATCCGTTGTCTAGTAACGATTTTAGGTGCCATCAGGGTGGCACGGCTAAAACTTTGTTATTAACTAATTGAGATAGCCCAGCGAGCGGGCTTGAAGGTTTCTACTTTCCGTCATTTCATCTTCCCTACTGAACTACTTTATAAGTCTTGTAAGGTACTAACAGTTTGACAATTATTTATATTGAGCACAGTCCTCAAACAGCACACCGCGCTCACCTACAGCACTGAACCTACTAACAAAAGACGAAAAGATATAGTTTGCCCTCATAACACAGTAACAAGACATGCCTTCTCTTCCAGATTTTATGTATTCCTGGGACCACTTCTTTACAATAGGTTGAATGCCAAATTGAGCATATATAATTATAGCTATAATAAAACTAAAAATATACTTAAAGAAGCACTTCTCGATATGTCCGACGCAGATACAGAAAAGTTATTGATTGTTGTTAAATGAATATTATGTTATTTTGTCTGTTTAGTTACTAGTTTAGGTTCATAATTAATATTGTAATGTAATTTATTTAGCGACTAAAGATAGAACTGTATTTTTGCAAGTTATACCATTTAGATAGTTTTGTGACCTTTTTCTTTATTTATGCCTGGAAAACAGGAATATAGTATAATATAGTCCAGGCACATTGTGTCAGTAGAGAATTTGATTTGTTTATTTCAGTCCTAACCTCAGATTGCAATATCAAAAGATACTGTAAGCTAGCAAGTTATAAATAAATTTTCAGACAAAAATTTTGTAGTAGATCTGTAAAAAGCGATTAAATATTAAAAGTTTAAGCTTATTTAACTTAGCTAAGATAAACTCTATTGCTTTGTGCTTACAGGGAGCATGTGTTTGTCATTTATATATTGTGAAACACTATAGAAACTATAATCAATAAATATTTGACGTTTATTACTAATATATTATTAAGTATCTGTATTTTTACCTATTTTTATAATGCTGTTAGTTCTTTTACCTAAAAAGATGAGTTACGTGACTTATCTGTATTAATTTATTTGTTATATTATTATTTGATATATTTAAATGAAAAAAATACCAGTAAAATATAAACTAAAATTAACATAGGTACAAAACGAAATAATGCATTGAATTTAATTTTTACTCAAAGTGAACTTTGAGTCCAAAAAAGATTCTGATGCTATCTGCATTTCATTTGAAACGCGACAGACAGATGAAAGTAAAATTCCTACGTGCAAGCTCTCTCACAAAAGTATATTTCGACAAGATAAATTACTTTCATTACTTTTGATGGATCCCTTTGCGAATTAAGGTTTTCAGTTATTATAATCTAGTTAGCTTTTATATAACGTAGCTATGGATGTATAAGCTTAATGTATCATCAGTTCACTTTGCATTTTAGAGAAAAACGTTGCATTTTTTCAATTGCAATTAACAAACGTCGATCCAATAAACATTGTAAACATCATGGGTTTTTTTATTGCGACCTTTTATTGTTTACAAGCTGTGCTCCGCGGTTTCACCCGCGTTAATTGATTATCATAAAAAAAGGTTATAGTGAGTTAACCTTAAAAGCTAGACAGTGTCGCTGACTTTTTTTTTACTTTTAAAGGGGAACAATTGTGTTATACATGATTTTTGCGTAACTTTCACCGTATACGCAGCGCACGCAAGGAAAGCTCTCAAAAAATATTTTCCCGTTTTTGCAAAACATTTTTCAATTTTTTAATTCAATTTCATTTATTTCACAAACAAATAACTTTGTGTAGGAAATATAAATAAACAATACATTAAAAAATAAAATAAAAAGAAAGAAAGTAAACAGTCATAAATTAATTAATTAAAATCTAAATAGTAAAAAATTAAAAATAATATTGCTGCTCCACTCCTATTAGTCATAGCGTGATGTAATATAGCCTATAGCCTTCCTCAATAAATGGACTATTCAACACAAAAATATTTTTCAATTCGAACCAGCAGTTCCTGAGATTAGCGCGTTCAACCAAACAAACAAACAAACTCTGCAGCTTTATAATATTAGTATAGATTGATAGGTAATCATCAATTGTATAGATTACTTGATTTCAATGGTGGAGGCCTTTGCCCAGCTATGGGATAGTTATAGGATATTAATATTTTGACTTATTATTCATTAAAATATTTATGGAATACAAAACAGATAATTACAGTCAAAATTAACCCAGAATAATTATTCTAATTGTAACTATATTGTAATATTTTATTAATTTGCAATGACAATGAATTTAAACTATTAAAATATACTATAATTGTAGTTCTTTTGTTTTTAAATTAGTTTTAAGGACATTTATTCTCATAAGATTTTAACAAGTGTTCATTTAAAATGAGATAAATACTTACAACAATAAAAAACTAAAAAATATATTTTTTTAGATTATATCCCGTAGTAGTATCTTTCCGGTTAATCTAAAACTTTAGATACACTTACACATTAAACCTTCAAGTTTTGTTTGCGTTGTTCCCATATCACAACGAAAGGTTTCAAAGTTGGACAAAACTAAACTCCTAATACGATAAAAGCCTTTTTAAATCTTTTAAACAACCCATAATCCATTAAGGGTGTTATAAAGTTTTTGTCAATATTTATTTATTTATATTCGCTCAATATTTTTAAGGTCTTACAAATAAACAAAGAATAAGCTCCGAATAGTTATTCCGTGTTTTGTCTCTTATTTATTTTTTTTTTTATTTTTTTTTTTATTTATTTATTGGGAAACAAACAGCATTTTATAGTACAGAGGTAATAACTTAATCTATGTTACACATTTGCCAAAGCAGTTTCCACTTATAATTAAGATAACTACGTTAAATACATACTTACTTTAAAAATATATATATTTCTTATATAAAAATATAACCTCAAATACAGAGTAATTGTTTTACAACATACAAGATACTATTATAAAACTATAAACCTAAGCTTTTTTTATATCTGATTTAAATTTAGATGGTTTTAGATGGAAGATATCGATGTGACCATAACGCCCATTATAATTATTCAAAGTTCTGGCAATGAACCTATTTTTAGCTAAATTTGTGCGGCACCAAGGCACAGGAAAAGTGTTACTCGATCGCAGGGTCGATCTCGAGCATTTCAAAGAAACTTTACTTAATAGGTACGGAGAGTCCACATAATTGTTAATAATTTTATACAAAAAATGTACGTCCCTGTGATCTCTTCGCAAACTTAAGGGGATAATATCATCGGTAATTAAATTATTATGTTTATATTCAAGACGCTTAATGAACTTGTTTTGAATTTTCTGAATAGAATCTGTATATACCGCATATTGAGGGTTCCACACAGTAGAAGCATACTCAACCTGGGACCTAACAAAACAATTATAAAGCAAAATCAGAGTTTTAGCATCTCGGAAATCAGTACTTTGACGGAAGATAAAGCCCAGCATTTTATACGCCTTACTTGTAATTTTGTTAATATGAGAAGAAAATGTAATCGCAATCAAGTATCATTCCCAGGTCTCTAACCTCAGATACTCTTTTTAGTTTTTTATTGTTGAGTTGTTAGTCTTTTGCTCTAATTTAAAATGACGTATAAATGACAGGAACAAAACACGGAATAACTATGAGGACCTTATTCTTTGTTTTTTTGTAAGGCACTTAAAGTTTAGTTTATGTTGCTACAGCCAATTTAATTTACATACTTAGTTACTTACTTACTTACTATCCCGGCGCTGTAGTCCCAAGTGAGCTTTGGCCTTTTTTTAAAATTTATATGAGTTTCGATAATTTTAATGTTTGCTACAACATGGCTAAAACTTGAGTCTAAATGGCTGGTTCATGGGTCATGTCCGTGAACGGATGATATTCGTGGTTAGGGCTGCCTAAGTCTAACCTACTATACAAAATTAAAGATTTTTTTAATGGAAGTTATGGTCGACATATGCATCGTTACACTTTGTTCCTGAGTGGTTCCTTAGGATGTAGAAGAGTTTTTTTAATTCTGCTTGTATCCTTACGTAAGTAATGCTTAATGGTAACTATTTTCTCTCTATTACTATCTCTTTATTTTTTAACTCAGTCACGTGCATTGCACCTATCTAAGCACCTCCACTTAAGACCAGTTGACTAGACCTCCTTATCGAGTTTTTGCCCGCCTTCGGTGTCTAGTATCCCTGACTTGTTTAAGCCGGCCAGTTAAGAAGACCTGTGGCTTATGAAAATTAACACTAATTACCAGTGTCTCGCACGTTTGGATTGTATCAGTGTACTACTCAAATTTGTCAAGCCAGGTGTCGTCAATCAAACGGGTCGCAACGTAAGCGCTCAGATTATTTGATCGGTCGCTCACCTACTTATCCTACTAATATTATAAACGCGAAAATGTGTAAGTATGGATGGATGTTTGTTACTCTTTCAAGTAAAAACTACTAAATAGATTTGAACGAACATCGGCACACAGATAGTTTATAACCTGGATTAACACATAGGATAGTTTTTATGCCGATATTCTCACGGGAACGAGAACCACGCGGGTAAAACCGCGAGCGGCCGCTAGTTTTTCAATAATGGCGTTGATATGCGGTCGCTGCAAGGAGTCTGTGGATGATGGTGTGCGTTGTTCCTCATGTTTGAAGCACTTCTATTTTGCGTGTGATGCAATTACTGAACATAGATATCGTAAGTTGGGTCACCGCAAGTCTACATGGAAGTGAACTAATTGCAGATCGTCGAGTAAGACTCCTTCCAGTTCAGCAAGCACACCTGTACCACCTGCCCCGGAAGGTCTCTTAACTTTGGAGAACATAATGCAGGAATTGAATAAGATTCAATCAACATTTGCACCCCTCCTCAACATAGGTACTGATATTCAAGCTATAAAGGTGGTGTTAGCGAGCTCAATACAGTGACTAAAACTTTTAGTAACCGTATCGTATTACAATGACTAAGACTGGAAGACAGGATTAAGCGGGTGGATCATCTTGAGAAAGAAATCATTGCACTCAATGTGCGAGTGGGGTCTTTTAGGCCATTGGAGGATGAATTAAACTCAAAGGATCAGCTAATGCGTGCGAACAACATTGAAATTAAAGGTGTTCCCCAAAAGGCTAACGAAAATTTGTTCGACATAGTCACCAAGGTTGGTGCTGCAATCACGTACCCGGTTACGAAGACATGCATTAACTTTGTGACGAGAATTCCGTCACGGGACAAGAATGTAAACGCCAAGCCTATTGTGTTATCCTCTGTTATTAAATACATAAAAGAGGTTCTTGTAGCGGCAGCACGTCTGAACTAATAGCTTACACCTTTCGATGTTGTTCTGCAAGGATCTCATAAGATTTACGTCAATGATCATTTGACGGGCCGTATGAAACAATTGCTATCTAAAGCAAAATCACTTGCAAACGAAAATAATTTTCAATTTGTCTGGGTCAAGCACGCCAAAATATTTCTTCGGAAAGATGCGATGTCGCCGTTGTTTACAATAACAAAAGAAAAAGACCTCGCAAGATTCAATGGGACATCAACCAGCATCTAACTTCTCATCAGTGTTTATTTTTGTTCTTATACAACGAGTTCTGTTTCCGCTTTTCATAAATTGTATCATATGTATTGCTCATTTGTGTGTAATGATGTTTCTTATAGTATAATATTTTCCTTTGCAAATGTCGTTTATTTAAGGCTTTGCAGTATTTTTTTCGTATTACTAGTTAAGTGTATAGGAATAGCGGTCCTTAAGTTGAACTTTCTTGCTTGTCTACTGTTAGATGCATTGTGCGGTGTGAGAAGGGTTATTTGTAGCTACCTTATTTTTGCGCATATAAAATATTGCTTGTTGATTTTTAGTTATTTAATTAATTGTATTTTATTTTTTCTAGTATATATTCTTATATTTATGAAAGCTGTTTGTTTACGAGTGGTGATTAAGAGTTGTTTTGTGGGGTTACCTCCTAACTCGTTTATTGCTTGTTGTAAGTCTTATTTGTTATTGCATTTAAGTTACTATGCGCACAAAATTAAAACAGTTACTATACATAGTTATTTTTTGTTATACTATAGCTAATATGGGATCTTTGAACATATATTATCAAAACGTACGGGGGCTACGGACTAAAACAGATGTATTTTTACGGAACTTGAGGTTGAGTGACTATGACATTATAACGATAACGGAAACGTGGCTTTCGGATGGGATATCGTTTGGCGTCGTGATGGATTATTCTCTGACTGGTCAGGCTCGGGGAGGTAGAGTGTTAATTGCGGTACGTCGTGGTATTTTGGCTACTTGTAAACTTCAGTGGCAGTCTAGTGCAGAGGACATATGGATTACAGACACATTAACTGGTTATTCTAATAAAAATTTAAAACGTCAGTCAGTATTACAGTTACATTTATGTACTATTTATCTATGTAATGAAATTAAAGGTAACTTCTTTAGAGTGCAGCTATATAATTTTATTAATAAACTTGCTGCAATTAAAAACGATAATGATGATGATGATTTCATAAGTATGTTTTTTTTATTTTTTGTTTGTAATGAATTTTCTGTGTGTGAAAATATTTCTATTTCTATTTTTTTTTATGTTAAAAGGAGGCAAGCGAGCAGGCGGGTCACCTGTCGGTCTTATCGAATGATGTTTTCTCAGTTTCTGCTAGTTTTGATCCCCTAGTACCGGAAGATCCACATCATAAAGCGGTAGAAATTGCAGCTACTTTTGTGGAACTGTATCCACTGAACCCATCTATACGCACTATACACATGTATGGCCGTGCTGATTATGATAATATACGTTCTAAGTTGTCACAAACGGATTGGGAGGTTTTACTCTGCCATGGTTCTCTTGATGTGGCAGTTGATGCCTTTTATGATGTTATCTTTAGTTTATTAGAGGAGTGTGTACCCACAAGACGTGCCAAATTGACTAACTTTCCCCCATGGTACAACGCAGCTTTTTTAAAAAAATTAAAAGAAAAATCCAAGTTTCATCGTATATTTAAAATTTACGGCTTTATATATGACGAACTTTCCTTTAGGACATTACGAGACCGGGCAAAACAGGTGGAAAAAGATTGTTACGATAAATATATCGTCACTATTGAAGTCGCCATTAAAAGCAATCCCAAAGCGTTTTGGTCTTACAATAAAAGCCTACGTATCACATCATCGTTTCCAGATTGTACGTCTTATCATGGTCAAACCTGCCAGGATGGGCCTGGAATTAGTGAGCTGTTCTCTACTTATTTTAAATCTACCTTTTTAGATTGTGACACTCCCGACTTTAACTCTGGCATAGGCCTCGTTAACCATGATCATACTGTTTTTGACAGTATAAAATGATATCTCCTCTGTCGAAATAAAAAACGACGAATTCTGTAAATTTTTGAGATCTTTGATGTGAATAAGTCTGCTGGACTTGACGGCATACCTGCTTTATTTTTGGTGAATTGTGCTGATGAGTTAACTGTTCCCGCTTCAATTATTTTTAAAAGGTCTATCAATGAAGGTGTTATGCCAACTAGATGGAATACCGCATTCATAACCCCGATTCATAAAAACGAAACCAAGGACTGTGTCGAAAACTATAAGCCTATTTCCAAACTATGCCAACTTGCAAAAGTGCTCGAACGGATTGTTTATCGTCAATTTACAGTAGTTTAAAATTAGGTTTTAGCTCTCATCAGCAAGGTTTTTTGAAGAATTGCTCTACCGTGACGAATCTGGCTGTCTTCACGGATTATCTGACTGACTAAATGGATCGTGGTAATCAAGGTGATACTGTTTACACAGATTACGCGAAACATTCGATCATCTGGATCACAGGATGCTACTTTTAAAACTTCTGAGGGTGGGCATTAGGGGAGATCTTTTCAGATGGTTTTCTTCATATATTGAAAAAAGGTTGCAGGCAGTAGTCCTCAGTGGATGTATGTCTTCTTAGTCCAATATTCCATCTGGAGTCCCACAAAGATCTCTTCTAGGTCTTCTGTTGTTTATAATTTTTATCAACGATTTATCGTTTTTGAATTTGAATGAGAAAAACATGGCCCCATAGGGCAAATTGTCTTCTATTTGCGGACGACATGAAAATATTTAAAGTTGTGAATAATACTGATGATGCAACCAAGCTTCAGGAGGATTTGGGAAGATTGGATGCTTATTGCCACCTAAACAAACTCGACCTAAATGTTTCCAAATGTTTTTCTTAGTTTTGCTCGTAAAAATAATCCATTTTGTTATTATTATGATTTGTATATAATTAATTATTTAAAAAAAACAGAAATAATTTACACGTTATTTGAATTATAAATTAAAAAGTGAGAGGTTATTGGTTCAACACGAAGCTAATGATTTGGGAGTTATTTTGGACCCGAAACTTTTATTCGATAAACATATTAATACCTGTATCAATAAGGCATCCCATGCTTTGGGGTTTGTTATGCGTTCGTCTAAGTCATTCAAACATGAAAACTATCAAAATTCTTTACTGTGCATACGTCCGTAGCCACCTGGAGTACGCTAGTTTAATTTGGAACCCTCGCTATGATTCGTATATAAAAAAAATATATTGAAAAAATCAGAAAAAATTTACACGTTATTTGAATTATAAATTCAGAATTCCTAAAACGTCTTGCAGACGTAATACTACTTAAGATAATCAGAAGTACACTAGATTGTCTTGATTTGCTGACGACTTGTTGACGATTCAAAATTTATTTCATTATGTAAAGTTTAGTTTTACTATTACTGTAAGTAGATATCGTAGACGTGGTAGCTTGTCAATAGCTTAAAGTTATAATTTTTGTTGTTATTTTTTTTTACAATTGCAAGCTGTTAGCTATCCTTAAATAAATAAATAAATAAAATAAATAAATTTTGATTCAATTCAGTTTTTATTTTAACAGGTTCAATGTCTAACAATTAAAGATCAGTTTTTATATACCACATGTGATTTATAGGACAGGGAAGGGGTAAATATAATAATCCTGATTTGGGCAGTCACGCATTAAATGATCGCTTTTCTGAATAAGATTACTTCCCAATGATAAAGTCGACGCAGTTAAAAATCTTTGCTATTACTGGTCTCGATTTTTCTGTTTTCTTTTTGTTATTTCTGAATTGACACTTTTTTCTTAATACTTAGCTCTTTTTTGCTCGTAACTGAATATACTCTGCCCTTCTTCTGTCACAACCTTAACCACTTACAGCCGGTTGCACCAAAACTTTCATTTTACGAATTTGTAAAAAGTAACGTAAAAAGTAAACGTATAATGTAAAACGTTGTTGTACCACGCTTTGCGAAACGTTTTACGGTTACATTATACGGTTACTTTTTACGGAGCTCAAACCTTGCTCATAACGTAAAAGTATAATATTATGACAGTTCGTTCGTGTTTGCAATTCGTGTTGGAGGTTAGAAAACTCTCTATTTATTTAAAGATATGTGCTCTGAGAGAATAAATCACTATAATATCTTCTACAATTTCTGACCACCAACCACCCGACTTCAGTAGACATTTTTTTAAACTGATATTCGTATCTAGTAATTAATAATATGATTTCAATATTATTTCTTGCTTTTTAGAGCTGTTTTTACTTTTTTAAGTTTCCTGTTTTTGAAGTCGGTTCTTTTTTGTTAAAAATTATTTAATTTTACGATTTTTAGTGATGGGTAGACGTAGACCTAACAAGGATGCTTCTCGGATGAGGAAACGACCGCCTAGTAGGTAGTTGTATTCCTATGAAAAACTTTAATCTTAATTAGGTATTATTTTTGTACGAACTAAACATTTTGGCATATTGAACCGTATGAAGTAAGCCCAACAAAAGGTAACTGCTGTAAATCGTTGAGGAATTTCCTCGACAGTCTATGGTCTCCATCGTCAGACCTGTAATGGCACTTATAACCCATATGGGGGTGCAAAGTTCTTATCAATAGAAATGAATTAAGACCAAACACAAGGTAGCTACTGTAAAACGTTGAGGACTTCCCTTGACTGACCTTCGTCTTCATCATCAGACCCCTAATGACAGTCACAACCCATCTAGGTGTAAAGTTCTCATCAATACAAATTAATCAAGCCCAAACACCATGTAATTGCTGTAAATCGTTGAGGAGTTCCCTCAACTGTCTTTCGGCTCCATCATTAGATCGACTCCAGACCTTCATTAAATAGTAGTGCTTCAAAATACTTAACGAAAACATTAATAAGCGCACTAGTCGCTACTACGATTTTCGAAGGTTCCCCTCGATTTCTCTGGGATGCCATCATCAGATCCTTGTTTCCTTATTATGGTAACACCCTTGGAATATCTCCTTTCCAAAAAAAAAATCATCAAAATCGGTTCATAAACGTCGAAGTTATCCGCGAACACGTAAAAAAAATATTGTATATGCGAGTCGTATTGAGAAACCTCCTCCTTTTTTGAAGTCGGTTAAAAACTACCATGGTAGTAAAAAACTACTGAGGTAAACTGGTAAAATTAACGCTCTATTTGTGTAGCAAGTAATTTTACTGATACTTTTACTCGTATTTTGTTGGTGCAACGTACATTTACGAATTCGTGAACGTAACGGAATAGTATAAGTAAAACGTAAAAATGAATTTGTAAATGTATATCAATTTTGGTGCAACCGGCTGTTAGTCTCGAAAAGCATCTCGTAAGGTGTCATGCTACCAATGGGCCTAGGACGCGATAAAACTCATTAGTGTAAAATAAGAATTTCTACTTCGGTGTGTCGGTGGAAGTCGATATTGTAATTTTTTTCAGTTCTAAAGTGTAAATTAAGGTTATGAGTTCCACTGTTGTGACTGTACTGTTAAAACGTTTAGACCGACCCACTGTTACATTTTCAACCTGTCCAATGCAACAGTATCCTGTGGCACAAGCTAGCATGTCGTCCCAGCGGACCGATGTAATCCGCTTACATTCCCTACATTTCACCTGTGTCCAGTTTCTGCACACTATATTTCCGTTGTAATGTAGACATCAACACATTAGTTTTCTTAGATATTGTTGTCACTGATATTATGAATTTAGATACACGTACGTCATATGCATACAAAACAACCGCAAAAATGGTCCGAAATTTTTCGTTGGATTTCAAACGCAGTGACAGTTACAGCCGGTTGCACCAAAACTATCATTTTACGAATTTGTAAAAAGTAACGTAAAAAGTAAACGTATAATGTAAAACGTTGTTGTACCAAGCTTTGGGAAACGTTTTACGGTTACATTATACGGTTACTTTTTACGGAGCTCAAACCTTGCTCATAACGTAAAAGTATAATATTATGACAGTTCGTTCGTGTTTGCAATTCGTGTTGGAGGTTAGAAAACGCTCTATTTATTTAAAGATACGTGCTCTGAGAGAATAAATCACTATAATATCTTCTACAATTTCTGACCACCAACCACCCGACTTCAGTAGACATTTTTTTAACCTGATATTCGTATCTAGGTAATTAATAATATGATTTCAATATTATTTCTTGCTTTTTAGATCTGTTTTTACTTTTTTAAGTTTCCTCCTGTTTTTGAAGTCGGTTTTTTTTTGTTAAAAATTATTTTATTTTACGATTTTTGGTGATGGGTAGACGTAGACCTAACAAGGATGCTTCAATGATGAGAAAACGACCGCCTAGTAGGTAGTTGTATACCTATGAAAAACTTCAATCTTAATTAGGTATTATTTTTGTACGAACTAAACATTTTGGCGTATTGAACCAAATGAAGTAAGCCCAACAAAAGGTAACTGCTGTAAATCGTTGAGGAATTTCCTCGACCGTCTATGGTCTCCATCATCAGACCTGAAATGGCACTTATAACCCATATGGGGGTGCAAAGTTCTTATCAATAGAAATGAATTAAGACCAAACACAAGGTAGCTACTGTAAAACGTTGAGGAGTTCCCTTGACTGACCTTCGTCTTCATCATCAGACCCCTAATGACAGTCACAACCCATCTAGGTGTAAAGTTCTCATCAATACAAATTAATCAAGCCCAAACACCATGTAATTACTGTAAATCGTTGAGGAGTTCCCTCGACTGTCTTTCGGCACCATCATTAGATCGACTCCAGACCTTCATTAAATAGTAGTGCTTCAAAATACTTAACGAAAACATTAACAAGCGCACTAGTCGCTACTACGATTTTCGAAGGTTTCCCTCGATTTCTCTGGGATGCCATCATCAGATCCTGGTTTCCTTATTATGGTAACATCCTTGGGATATCTCCTTTCCAAAAAAAAATCATCAAAATCGGTTCATAAACGATGAAGTTATCCGCGAACACATAAAAAAAATATTGTATTATGCGAGTCGTATTGAGAAACCTCCTCCTTTTTTGAAGTCGGTTAAAAACTACCATGGTAGTAAAAAACTACTGAGGTAAACTGGTAAAATTAACGCTCTATTTGTGTAGCAAGTAATTTTACTGATACTTTTACTCGTATTTTGTTGGTGCAACGTATATTTACGAGTTCGTGAAAGTAACGGAATAGTATAAGTAAAACGTAAAAATGAATTTGTAAATGTATATCAATTTTGGTGCAACCGGCTGTTAGACTTTTTTGATTTTAACTAATATTGTTTTCAATTTATAGTCAAATGATGTAAAAGGGATAGCGTAGTAAAAGCAATAACCAAAGTATAAATCTAAAAGAAGTATTTAATCCGTAACAGTCCTGTTAACCCACCTAGTACCTAGAGAGACCTAGAAAGAGACATAGAGTACCTACAAAGGTATGCTCATGTTAGGTCCATACCCATGTTCACGTCAGTAGATTGACGGGGATTTAACGCATTTCTCGCATTCAATCCGTTTTGCTACCGACATATCAAAATGTATAGACATTCAAAGGCTCATTGTAATCATAAAATACGTTTACAAAAAGTATGGAGACAAACACTATACCTACTACTTACGTACTTATACATTTTCCATGTATAAATAGCAAAAGTTCATCGCGCTGCATTCGTAGAGGCCGGTTCATTTTACATTCTATAACTGCACTAGCACAGTAAAGCTGTTTCTGCTTCATATTTGCCGCCTTTCCTCAAACACTCCTCGATAAAAGTATCGGACTACATTATATCGGTCACTATCACATGTATGAATCTAGAAAGAGGCAGAGCATATTTGCATTTGAAAATAGTTTCGATAGCGTTTGTGATAGCAGACCTGTTACAGATGTGCTACAGATTGCCTCTGCGTCTTTAAAACTTTTGCAGTCTTGTTTACATTAAGAATGCTCATTTTATTTTCTACGGGTAAGACCTCGAAGCTAATAATAAGTTAGAGTTAGTGAAAAAGTCGTTTAAAAAAGCTGTTTGCTTTAAAGGTATAAATATTTTTCTACGAATAGTATGGATATTGTTTTATTTTTTACGTATTTACGTTACAAGATTCAATAGCCACAATATTTTTGGAAATGAGTACCTACTTACAAAGTACAATATAAGCTTTTATGTAAGACCTTTTCTTTTGTGTATTAAAGTCAAAGTCAAAGTCAAAGTAGAAGAGAAAGTGTATAAAATGCGAATAAATCGTGATTTTACCGGATCTTCTAAAAACAATGCTGCAAACAGTAATAGATATTGTGATGATGATGATGATGATGGTGATGGTGATGATGATGATGATGATGATGATGATGATGATGATGATGATGATGATGATTGGTCCGAATAAAATTCAGTCTAATTCTTGACAACATCTTGCTCTGTGGTCCCAGAGCCAGAGGTTCTGTATAGCAGGAGATACATGTTATTGTATTCAGTTTGGTTATGGTATAGGTCTTGTTCTCGCCGCCCCGCTAGCTACTATCAACTTATCTAAGTCGGTCGTGATAATAATGCTAGTAGACAGTTCCATAGTATATTCACATTATGTAGTTCCATAGTTGAGGATTCTAGGTGCAATGCGGCCACCATCCGTCTTATTATCACATACTATCAGGCTAGATAAACGCCAATAACATACCCGTTTTGGAAAAAAAAATGTTGATGTTGATGATGATGATTATTGCTCGGTTTGATTTGGATCATGGCGACAACTTCGACTGCTAGTCGATACAGCGCTAGTGCGCCCGAAGATTATTTTTTTTATATTAACGGGTAAGCGCAGTGCCTTGATCTCACCTGATGTAAAGTGATGATAAGGCCAAAGATGGAAGCGCACTTCACCCGGGATCCTCAAATAGTAAATAGCTGCCGGAACACAACAATGCTACAAACATTGATGTTATGGCGACATATTTAAATTGGTGGTAGCTATCCAGGCGGACAAACAAGCCCCACCACCAACCAAACCGAGTACACAAACATGTGCCCCCGCTGGGAATCGAACCCTGGACCTCTGGGTCTAAACCGGTGGTCTTAGCCACTAGACCACAGAGGCGGTTAAGATGGATCGTATAACCAAATCTCGGCTCGGCATCAGTCCCAATTAATAAGAAAACTTCATAAATAGAATAAGTTTTCAATTTGTTATAATGTTGTAGTTAGTATATTTTAGTTAGTATGTAGTGTTAATCACCATTCTATGTATATAATTAGTTTATAATTGTATATAGTTTTAGATTAGGTAAACTTTAACATGGACGCTTATTATTAATCGTGTTGTGTACACATGTTTTAGATAGGAATTTAGCTCTTATACAATTTACATGGTTTTTTGCTATTTTTTATTTGTATCTGTTTTGTGTACCTAATAAATAAATAAATAAATCTGAAAAATAAATATAAACAATATTTGCAGAAAAGCCTAGACACATTCTTGTCACCTAGAATTTCATACCATTGTCATGCAGATCTACCATTATATCCTTCTGAGAAACAATAACCGCAGGCTTATATTACCGAAAAAGGCAACCAGTTGTTAATTGTGCACACGCCTGCACATCAACCTATCCAAAACTGACAAATTTCTCTAATCGATATTGATTTTTATACCCAAATATAAGGTTCAAAATTTATTAAAGAAATTTGACATTTTGTGGTAGGTTGATCTGCTGCCGTCTGTACAATTAACAATAACAAATTAATTGTACATTATTGCGGTTAATTGGTATTACGGACACAATGTATGTTACTATTACATACATTTTAATCGCAAATGCACTAAGCAAGCGCTCATTGAGCGATTCGTGTCCGTAATACCACGATACACATAATATACAGTAGTTTAACTGGGCCGTATTTTCAAAATTCAAAATTCAACATTCAAAATCATTTATTCAGTTTAGGCTACAAGTAGCTCTTGTGAATGTCACTATGCCATCGGTTCGTAAGTCTACTCTGGGCGGGAGATCTTGTACTGAGAAGAACCGGCAAGAAACTCAGCAAGTGCCCAGCTCTTTTCTCCCTTACAGCGTCAAAAATATTGGAAAATGCCCTATCATAGCAGGACATTTTCCATTACAAATAAACACAAAAAATATATATAAGACAACCACAACATGTAAAAAAACAAAATAAAAAAATGTAAGTTAACAAATTTACATCAGATAATTATGTAAAAGTTTCAATTTCCACAATGTCATACAGCACCACTACAGTACTCTAGTAAAAGTCAAAAATTGTTTAGGTAAAACAAAGTCAAACTATAATTAATAATACTAAAAATAAGATAAGTATGCAAGAGCAGACCAGCCTCCACAGGCGGCACCCGTTCAAGAGCATGACATATGAATCAGCCATCGCTTCGCTCAACCATATTTTAGGGAACGTAACGACCCGACGCACACGCCACCACCGCAGAGACAATTAAGAGAGCATGACACACTCAAGATACTCTAAATAAAAACTTAATAATCTATTTAACGCAACGCTGTTTGTTATCTGTAGGACAATGCTGTTAAAATAAAAAAAAATAAGTTAACAAATTTACATCAGATATAGATTTATTTTGAGTTAAATACCTACGGCTAGGCGGAGCGCTAGGGTTGGCGCCTACAAAAATAAAGCAGGCTTGTGTGTAAATTTGTATTGTACCTATGTGTGGAGTTTTAGGTTCAGGAATAAAACATAATGTTTGTAACGAAAAGTGTTACAGCAGGAAGTTCAAAAAATGAAATTGTTGGTTTTGTCACTGTTGTGTTTAGGCATCCGTAAACACAGCAGTTTGTATAATATTCTCGTGACGCCGCCATTATAACCACGTTATTAAAAAAAGAAACAAAAGGCGGGCGGGCGGACAGCGCGCGAGCAGAGCGGCGCGACGACGCGACACAACCGACAGTTCACTCGACCCTCAGAATAATAACTAAAGCTATAGAAACCGGACTAAAATAGCAACACTCATTCATCAGTTCGTACTATTTTAACTAATGAACCTAAGTGATGTATTGGAAAGAGATCGATTGTCCCTTTTCTTTCGTTATTTCGAAGGTGTCACCAGATTTGTGACGTCATATTTGAGGTAATGTAGTGAGTGACTTTATAAAGGACTCAAAGATTTTTTTTGATCACCGATTATATGATGACCGTTTGACATAACAATACAAAAAATAAAAACTAAGTGTCAACCATTTGTCGCACTCCAACCTCCTTTTCTAGCCATAAGATAGAACGGAACTAAACATAGCTGCACGATTTTTATTTTAGCCATCCTTCTATAGCTTTAGTTATTGTTTTGAGACTCGACCAGTCTTGCCGGCGCGTGGCGTGGCACTGCGGAGTTTCGCCATTTCCAAAATGGCTTAGCGGCCGTGTAAACGATGCCTGTATGTTCGTGGGTCAATTCGGGCACTTAGTATGAAGTCGAACTACTGTATATTATGTGTATTGTGGTAATACCAATGTATCAACCACAAATATACATATAGAGCAGTTGCGTTGCATTTGTACAATTAACAACTGGTTGTTTTTTTCGGTAATAATGAGCGATTTGTGTCCGTAATACCAATTTATCAACCGCAACTAAAGCAGTCGCGTGGTAATTGTACAATTTACAACTGGTTGCTTTTTTCGGTAGTAATGAGCGATTTGTGTCCGTAATACCAATTTATCAACCGCAACTAAAACAGTCGCGTTGTAATTGTACAATTAACAACTGGTTGCTTTTTTTCGGTAATAATGAGCGATTTGTGTCCGTAATACCAATTTATAAACCGCAACTAAAGCAGTCGCGTTGTAATTGTACAATTAACAGCTGGTTGGTTTTTTAGGTAATAATGAGCGATTTGTGTCCGTAATACCAATTTATCAACCGCAACTAAAGCAGTCGCGTTGTAATTGTACAATTAACAACTGGTTGATTTTTCGGTTAAAAGCCTGAACACATTGGTTGTCCACATCGATCGCGAGCTACTAGCACAATGGCTGCTTATGACGTAATCGTTTTAGGAGCTGCCTGTATAATCGACCGCAGATTACTCCCTCGGGGTCGTGCGGCCACACTCGAAAGGCACGGCATTCCGGCAAGCAACCGATTTCGCCGATCAAAGATTAAATGCTACACATGTGGTAGCAACACACAACAATATGTATTGTCGTGTCAGCTATATCACGTCTAGCTATGTGTTTATTCACAGACCTATGCGATTAGTAGTAGGTACATCAGAGTGGAAGATAGAGATATTTTATGTCGAACCCAAGTAGCATAGGGTGCCTTCTGCTATTTTGAAACGTACCTTCCAATCGTCTCTCAGTGGCCATGTTGACATTTTTTTCCATAATCCAAATGTCAAAATCCGGTCACTGAAATACTATTGTATACTTTTTAAAATAACAGAAGCAAGGTTAAAGAGAATTACTTTTGTGCATATATTGTAGCCATTCGTAGATTTAATGAAATGTTTCACAGTCTATTATTCATCATCTCAGCCAAAGACGTCCACTGCTGGACAAAGGCCTCCCCCAAGGATATGAGGGGTATTTGCCGTAATCGCCACGCTTGGCAGGCGGGTTGGCGATCGCAGTAGGTTGAGGGTAACCTCAGAGAGATGCTGCTGCCCATCCTCTGGAATGGTCCCTTAGTCGGCTTTTACGACACCCACAGGAAGAGATGGGGTGGTGCAATTCTTTATCCCCGGCACCACACAGGGACTACTATTAGCCACATCAAGATGTGGTTTGGGCAGATATTTTTTTTTTTGAGAGTTTTCTAGAGGGAACGGCATCACACACTTAAAAGTGCGTGTCCCCGTGCCCTACCAGATTCTCTGAAGGGTTCGGATCGGATCGGGGAGCGGAACTACCCGAGGGCGCCTCTAAAGGCTCGGACCTCAGCTCGGGTAGACCGGGCCGTGGAGGAGGAGAGAAGCGCCCAGGTACATGTCTGTACCTGGTATAGAGCGCGTGTGAACCGGTTCTTCGAGTAAGATGTCTTGGGCCTAAACTAATGTGCATGCTTAGTGTGTTCTGTAAATGTGTAGTGGCATTTAGAGGATCGAGCGGGGGGCAGGCAATGATAAGAAATCGTTACTCGATATGGGCAACTTAACGCGCGGCTACTTCATGAAATGGTCAAACTTTAGTGAATAGTGATCATATCGTAAAATATTTAGATTACCCACCGCTAACGGTGGGTAATATAAATATTTAAATATGAGAAGCTTCGTCATGAAACTCGTTATATGGTTACTAGACAACGGATAAACATACTTAAAATACTTAAATACATACTTATTATACATAGAAAACACCCAGATCCGAGACAATTTAGAAAAACAATAATTTCTAAATTGACCCGACCGGGGATCGAACCCGGGACCTCAGAGATGGCGACACCATGAAAACCGGTGTACAAACCACTCGACCAAGGAGGTCGTCATTTTAATTTAACAATGGTTAAATTAAAATGATTACTACTACCCTTGATGTGTATGTGTCGTGGCCGAATCTTAAAATTTATCACTTTATGATGTACTCGACCATTTCATGGAATAGTTGTATTTCATGATATACCCAGCTTAAACTGATCATATCGTTAAAGCGTCAACGTTTTATGATATGCCCTTTCACGTTTAGAGGCGCTGATATCGTTTACTGTGTTTGTACAATCTTGTGCCGCTCCCCCCTTCCGTGACTGGCCCTTGCTACGCTGCGCTTCGCTCGGGAAAAAAAATAACATATCCTAACCAACAGTAAGGATTTCCTACATTAATGATATGACTAAACGTGAAAGGGCATATCATAAAATGTTGACGCTTTAACGATCACGCTGGGTGTTTTCTATGTATAATAAGTATGTATTTAAGTATTTTAAGTATGTTTATCCGTTGTCTAGTAACCATATAACGAGTTTCATGACGAAGCTTCTCTTGGGCTAGATAATTGGTGTGAGTGTAGGAAAAAAATATTTTTATTTTATTTATTTATTTATTGTCCAAATGAATTGTTTCTGTCACTTTTTAAATATCTTCTCTAGCCAAAGATAAGGCAAATGGATCTAGCCCATACAGCTTCGTCTTTATTAATTTATTTTATTTAATAATACACAGTAAATTATAGATGATATTCCCCATTTCCCCGAGTTACAATATTCACATCACATTAACTCATACAAATCTAATCTGAAGGAACACCTGTGAACATTGTAACGTATTATTATCAGCATCAGTACGTACGTACCCATGTATACCGCAACGCCTGAGACAAATGTTGTATCTCATTTTAAGTGAACTGAAGGTTTTTTTTAATAAAAGTCTTTAAACCTAGCAAGCGAAACCCTTTAATATACTATTTACTTATTTAAGGTAGGGGTAATAGTACGCACCCCTGCACATCAACATAATAATAATAATAATAATAATAAATCTTTATTAAATAACTTATTTTACAATATAACCAGAATACTAAACATACTATATAATCTCAAAAATACACAAGTGCCTGAACTAGGATTATCCTGTTTTCCAGGCAAAAGTAAAGGACTTACTAAAATCTTAAATTAGCAAAATACATTTTTATTCTTAGTGACTAAATAAAAATAAAAACAAAACTATATTCATTTATAAACTTATCTTCCTAATGTATATAAATTAAATATTATTTATTTCGAACTAGGCACCTTACTAAATTCTTAAATAATAATATTAATAATGCAAACTACTCTTTTATTTTTTATTTTATTTTTATTTTATTTTATTTTATTCGGCAAATCATCAGCTTTATATTAATGAAATATAACTTACAATAGAACTTAGAAGCTACTAAAAGATTCGCACTGATAAAGGTAGTGTAAAACAGAAAATTAACAACAAACAGCTTATTGCTTTTTAGAGTAGCTAACCATAATTACTGATTAATGCACACACAAAAATAAAAAACTATAACTAATAACTAACACTAAATTACTACAATAATATTAATCAAGGAACTTCGAAGAAACGATCACCGAGAGATTTCCTCACTGATTGGACACTCGCATTGAAAATATCTAAATCTATAGATTGGGCAACAGTGTTAATCCGCCTGCTAGCTCTGCAAATAAAGGCGTTTTTCCGGTAGTTGGTGTTACAAAAAGGGATAAAAAGTGGTACTGTACGACGAAAACTACGGGGGACGTTGAAACTTATTTTAGATAACAGATCAGGACAATCCAAAGTACCAGCTATGATCTTTAAAATTAATATAACGTCTGCTATATCACGACGCACATGGAGTGGCAAAATGTGAAACCTTCTACATAGGTCCTCGTATAAATCGGCACTATATGGCAATTTAAGGCGATAACAAAGATGTTTCAGAAATCTTTTTTGTAAACGCTCAATACGCGTTTTGTAAACGTCGTAACAGGGGTTCCAAACCTGCGAGGCATACTCCAAGATACTTCTAACGTAAGTACAATATAAAATTATTAAAGTCTTAATATCTTTAAAGTCCCTGGAGCTACGCAACACAAATCCTAGAGCCCTGGAGGCACTTGCAATGACTTTGTCAACATGATGATCAAACGCAAGTTTGGAATCATGTATAACACCCAGATCCCGTGAGAACACCACTCTAGGAAGCACTTTACCGCCAATCTCATAGTCAAAAACAATGTTATTAATCTTCCTACTGAACGTGACTACTGAGCACTTGATAGGGTTCAAATCTAAATAATTACTCAAGCAATACGACTCCAGACGATGCAAATCACGCTGTAGTTCATGAGCATCATCAATGTTACGAATTTGTTTATATACCTTCATGTCATCGGCAAAGCACAATAATTTAGAGGAATGTAAGCAGGACACAATGTCGTTAATATATATCACAAAAAGCAACGGCCCCAGTATCGAACCTTGAGGCACGCCACTAGGTACCTCAATCCAACTAGAAACATAGTTATTTATTACAACTGCTTGCGTTCTATTTTTTATATACGATGAGAACCATCTCAGCAAATCACCGCATATTCCAACGAATTCCAACTTAATCAACAAGCGTTCATGCTGTATTCGATCGAAGGCCTTACTATAGTCGGTGTAAACCACATCAGTTTGACAACCCCTATCCATACCTTCTGTGATATCGTCGTTTAAAAAAACAAGGTTAGAAACAGTTGACCTGCCGGGCAGAAAACCATGCTGAAAACCATTCAATGACCTACCGATAGCATCATAGATCTGTCCGTGGACAATTTTTTCCAATATTTTGGACAGAATACAGAGTTTGGAAATGGGTCTGTAGTTGAGTATATCTGTTCTAGAGCCCTTCTTATAGACAGGTGTAATATAGGCAGTTTTCCAGATCCTTGGTACGGAACACTCACCGATGGACTTTCTAAACAGCAGGGTCACGGGTAATGACAATGATTTAGAGCAATTTATTAGCAAAATGGCAGGAATGTCGTCGGGTCCGGCTGATTTACAAGAGTCCAAACCCTTGAGCAGCTTCAGAACAACTTCTTCGCTTATAGAAATCCAAGACAAATGAGAGCCAGGTGTCTCACATGTACTGCCACTAACACCGTATTGGGAATTTACCACAGGTGCACAATCATCGGTAATAATGAAATTCTTCCCGAAATAATCAGAGAAAGCATTACAAATAGTCTGTCCCGAGTTTAAGCTTTTATCAATATAATACATAGAACTAGGCATAACATTAGACTTTAGGCGACTTTTGACAAAACCCCAGAATCTTTTTGGGTTTTTATATATGGATTTCTCTATAAGAGAAATATAACTCGTATAACAATTACGCTCAACAGCTTTAGCCCTAGACCGCAACAATTTTAAAGTGTATAAATCACTACTGTTACGATAGGTTTTATATTTCCGCAAAAATTTGAATTTTTCTTTAATAATTTTCTTTAGTGCAGCCGAGTACCACACTGGGTAAGTATTATTATTACAAAGTTTGCTTGGAATATACTTATCTCTGAGTGAACGAATAATAGAATAAAAAAGGTCCAAGCATTCGTCCATAGATCTTGAAGAGAACTCATGACACCAATCAATTATCTGCAAATCTGCATTTATGGCTGTATAGTTACCTTTATCAAACAAAAACTTTCTTTGGGGGGCCGTATTCAAAGGAGTAACACAACCAAAACACGTTTGAATTAATAAAGCACCATGGTGAGGGTCAGCTGGAACCAATAGGTCCTCAGATTTGCGCACAATTAGGCTATTATTGCACAATACCAGATCCAAAATTCTACCGTGATCATTAAGAACACCGTTATATTGGGCTAATCCTAACAAGTTCAAGTCGTCTATCAACAAACATTCATCAGACGATTTAGGGCTAGTAGGTGAGAAATAATTGCTATTAGATAACCACTTAATACCGCCCAAATTAAAGTCGCCCACCACCAAAACTATATCATTCGGATTAACGGTTAATACGTGTTCTAACTTATTTAAAAAGTTTGTTAATTGCGAGGTAAAAGTGATACCATTGTTCTGACCACAAAGATAAAGGACGCATATATGCAAGTAAGCCCCACCACGATTACTTGCATTAAGGCTAATAGTTAACCACAGATCCTCGGCAGTAGAATGATAAGAATGCTGCGGCATGACAGTCAGATTTCTATGAGTTGCGATGAGCACTCCGCCGCCCCTTGACTGTTTTGTTAGGTTATAGTCACGGTCCCGCCGCCACACAACATACCTATTGTCAAATAGCTCGGTATCTCTAACCCCGTCAACAAGCCAAGTCTCAGTCAATAAAATAACGTCATAATCGGCCAGACACAAATTACGATAAAAAGTATTTGTTTTAGACCGAAGTCCACGTACATTTTGGTAGTAAAAACTTAGCGAGTTGTTTAGGCACTTACTACTATTACTTATCATTCACAGAAAACATAAACATAAAACACAGCAAATAATATAACACCCAAGCCGAGAAATGACAGGGAAACCTTTACACACCAACCCTTACATATTCTTCTAGCAAATAATAATCTTATACTTTTTTGTAATTTATAAATAAAATACATTAATAAGTAAATAACAAGGGCAATAAGTAAACAAATCAACCAACATAAAATAACTTGAACAAAGCACCAAGGCCAACAATAATTATCCGGTAACCTAAGGACGCCAACCACATAACATAATATTCTAGCTAATAATAAAGATGAGCTTTTCTGTACTTTATAAATAAAATAAACAAATAAATATGCAACAATGGCGTCAAGTAAACACGTCAACAAAGCATAAACTAGTAGGCTAATCAACACATAACGCGACAAAAAACCAGCACAGAAGTCAAACAGTGTCATCAACAATACCAATGTCCAACCAGCTATATACAAGTTATTAATTAAAGAAGCAAACGTTATAAAATGAAGCGCTAAAAAGCAAAATTGTATAAACCTTAAAGTGTAATCTATAAAATAATACAACAGTGAGATGTGTGCAATGAATAATATGCGATTCGGCCGTGCGCATTGAACAAACCGGTTTTGAGCCGGGCGAGCTAATGAACAGAAACTGCAAAACAAGTTTTGCGAGTCAGGGGTGCAAAGCATTTTACACGATTTATAAAACTGACAAAAAGTAGAATTTAAATATATAAAGTAATTAACAATATTATTAAATAGGAGATAGCTTAAACTATTTTGTTTAAATCACCTTCTTTGGATATGATGAAAACATTAGAAGTATCGTTTTTTCTAATATGAATTTTTCCATATTTTACCCATACAAACTGATATTGTTTCTCTTTAGCCAAGTTTTTGACAGATGTTAATAACTTTTTATTCGTGGGTGTTAAGTGATCATTAATGAACACCCGCTGGTTAGCGCCTTGATACCCCGGAATGTCGTTCGCAAATAAAGTCTTGTTGATCCGGGCGGCAGTCACGAATTCTTCCTTGACGTATCTATTGCTAAAGCCAACAATGATCAATTTTTCCTTTGTAGCTTGCATTGGTACTCTGGATATATAATTAATTTGAGATTTTGGCAGATTGTAGCCTATAGCTTTACTTATGGAATCAATAGTTTCGAAGAGATTCTCAGTCTTTTTAACCGGCACACCCTTTATCTCAACGTTATTCAGCCTGCTCCACTGTTCCTTTGCTTCAAGCTCCTCTTTAACCAAACGAAGCTCAATCCTTGTTGACTCCAGCAACTGTGAGGTTTGTCGCAAAGATATAATCTCACGGTCAATAGCCCCAATTCTCTCCGCATGCTCATCAATCTTCGTACTATTGAATTCGCAAGCCTCCTTAAGATTCGAGATCTCCTGCTTAATAGACCTGACGTCAGCCAGAACCTTCGGCAACACACACAATTGCTTCTTCATCTCCCGAACCTCAAACAATACGAGAGCAATAGACGCTGGTTCATCCTTCTCGGAATCGTCTAAAGCTACATCGGCAGCAGTAGCCGTAGGTATGCTACGGGGGCTAGCCAGTGATTTGCATTGCGGACATCTCCAAGCAGCACGACGGTCAGCACCTAGCCTACGATAGCCCTTTTCAGAGATTTGAGCACATCCAAAATCAAGCCTCTTATCGCAGCCGTCGCACTGAACTCCGTCGTTGAAAGGCACTTTACAAGTAGCACACTTGAACATAATTGAAAGCAGCAGAAAAAAAGAACACACTCCAAAAAAGGTTTACTACTTCTGGAATTTAAGCGCCAACACAAAAGCGTAGTGACTCACTGAGCGCCAAGCTGCGACTGACTTTATTCTTTGTGACTAAATAAATAAATAGCAAAAACAACATTAATTTATAAACTTAACTACTTCATGTATAAAAATTTAAACAATATTCATTTTAAACTACTAGGTATAAAGATAAAAGCAACATTCATCTTAGGACAACTAATAATTTTTCTGTATCCTCGTAGGACATATTGAGAAGGGCTTCTTTGAGTATATTCTTTGTTTTACTATAGCAATGATGATATATGCCTAATTTAGCGTTTAACCTATTATAAAGAAGTGGACCTAAGAACAAGTAAAATCTAGAAGAGAAGGCATGTTTTGTTGCTGTATTTTGAGGGCAAACTATATCTTTTCGTCTTTTGTTAGTAGTTTCAGTGCTGTATGGAAGTGCGACGTGTTGTTTGATAACTGTGTTTAGAATAAATAACTGTCTAACCGATAATACTTTACAGGATTTATAAAGAATGTCAGTGGGGAAAAGGAAAGGACGAAAAGTAGAGACATTTAATACCGCTCGTTGGGCTCTCTCAATGGTTAGTAATATAGTTTTAGCAGTGCCACCCCATGACGCAATGCAATAAGTTATTATTGATTGACATAAAGTTAGGTAAACTTGCCTGATTAATATTAAATCCGCAATTTTGCGTAGTTTTTTAAAAACAAATATTAATTTCCGTATTCTGCCGCATAAAGCTTCAATATGGTGCCTAAAAGCAAGGGTTTCATCAATTATAACACCCAAGTACTTAATCCTGCCAGTAATAGCAATGTCCGAACACTTGCACAGTAGATTGTGGGGTCCTTACATTGGTGAGCATAAAGTTTAGGGTTCGTTGGAGCCGATTTTGATTTACGCATAGAAAACTGTATATAATTTGTTTTATCCGCGTTCAGTGTTAGTAGATGTTGCTGAAGCCAGTTATTAACAAGATTGAAGCCCCGTTGTGCATATTTATAGACATCTTCATGAGAGTCAGCAGAGAACAGCAGAGCAGTGTCATCAGCATATGATATGATTTTGCCACCAGTTAGTTTGAGATTACACAGGTCATTTATATATACTAAAAATAAAGTGGGACCTAAAATGCTTCCCTGAGGAACCCCAAAAGAAGTACTTTTCAGATCAGAGCTGAGGACACTGCCTATTTTTACGCATTGAGTACGGTCATGAAGATAATCTGCAAAAAGTTTAAGCTGGGTGCCTCTTATGCCTAAAGATTCAAGCTTTTGCAATAGAATAGGTATTGAAACTGAGTCGAAAGCTTTTGCGAGGTCCAGGAATATTCCCACTGTCCTTTTACCCGAGTCAAGTTCCTGAACTAAATAGTCAGTGAGTTGATGCACAGCGTCGGCAGTCGATAGTTTAGCTCTAAAACCAAATTGGCTATCTGACAATAAGGACTGTCTCTCTAAATATAGGACAAGTCTTTTATTTATAATTTTTTCTAATATTTTAGATATTGCTGGCAGTAATGAAATAGGTCTATAGTTCGTTATGTGATCTTTACTGCCAGATTTAAATACCGGAATAATGACAGCTTTCTTCAGACATTTGGGAAAAATTCCTTCAGCCAAGCATTTTCGAAAAATGTCGCGGGCGACAGACCATTTTCGCTTCCTAGCTGTCATCCAGCAAAATTTAAATGAAATTCTATTTTAGTTTTTGGCGTTTTTGGTTTTTTGACGAAGCATAATAACACTTAGCTTACTGTGTTGACTACGGGGTATCGAGTGCGAGTTTCATTCGCCATTCGATCACGTTAACGGAAACGACAATCTCGGTTTAACTCTTCTCGTATGCCGCCAGGAGGCGCTGCTTCAATGCCATACTAATTTTCGTTTTCGTAAACGTAACCGAATGAATACGGATAGTAAACAAAACTCACACTAGGCACCCTGACGCCACCACAATATAATATTAATATGATTTTGTAAAATGGTGTATTTCACTATAACAAAATAAAAATAAAACGTAAGTTGCATCAACGCTCGTCTAGAACGAGGCCGCCATCCATCGCAATCGCGCAGCCGATACTCGATCGACACACATTCTAACACAAACGTATTGTCTTCTCAATGCCACAGAATAAGGAGAACTACAGAAGATAAGCTTAATGCACACCGCGCTGGATATTTCTTGATATGTAACATCTTTCCTCTCGCTTTCTTGCAATTTGTGGGAGTGATTTCGTGAAATGGGACGGAAAGACGGACTGAGCGCGCGTGGTAGATTTGGCCGTCGGATGGTACTAACCAATCGGGGAAGCGCGTGCGATTTGATTTGACGAACGCATTACTCTTACAATTAAGTAAAATATAATTTTCATTAAAAATAATTATTCCTTGTTATGAAAAATCATTTCAAATAATACTTGACCCAATTTTTTTCAGAATATAATGATAAATTGCTTATTACTAAGGTGAGATGTCAAATGTTACACATCATATAATGCGACTACTGTAAAGCTCGCTCGTTTTTTGAGAGTTTGTTGATTGCTTCTGTAATTTTTAGCTTCACTGGGCTTTTTTGGGGGCGGCGAGTAATTTAAAGGGTCCCTCAAGCCGTGTGAAACGAAGCACCTTCAGAGGTTTTCTAGAGGGAACAGCATCACGCACTAGTGCGTGTCCCCGTGCCCTACTAGATTCTTCGAGGGGGGGAACCGCGCTCGAGCAATGCACACATAGACCACCTCACAGGAACAGCTCTGAACGCGATTGTAAGAAGCTTACCTTCCGTGGGTCTCCTTTTTTGTGGCATAGCGCTCAGTGCTTCCGTTCGCATGAAAAATACCGTCTTGTTAACACTAACCATAGCCAGATATTTATGGATGTGCTAACAAGATACCCAACCATAATGAGAGACGTCGATGCCATTCCCACATCGCACTGCTTCGCTTTATTTTCTATATTTTCCACACAACCTTGTTTCGCTCAAAGGCATCTCGAATGTAATAAGGATTTCTCAAAATGGCAGGAAAGCAATTTGCTAAAAATTCTTTCGTGTTAAATGTGCATATGGCCACGTACGATATATACGTATTTGTCATTCAAGTAAAGCGAGCGGTGGATTTGGAAGATTCCAGAAAATTGAGTCGTTGGAAATCTCAAAAGTACATTGAATGGCAAAAGGATAATAAACTTGCTATACTTAGTACCTTTTACACATATCAAATCGTTTAATTATTCTGTAATTATATTGGCTCTGTGCATTATTCGACGAAACGTTATTAATTTTTCGAGTGTTTATTAACGACATCTGTTTTTATCTCTGCACACACCAATCTACATTAAAACCACAGACACTTTGTAAGTGGTTTTATGTAAGTATATATCATATTAAATCTTACCGTAACAGTATTTTATCGACTTTGTTATAATTTCACAACCAATACAATTATTATCGTTTCCGCGAAAGCCTTTCGGCTCAAATTGCAATAACAACAGAATAGGCGTGACCTCCGTCGTCTTGTTTAATTCTCCCGGAGCACCTTGTGGATCGACATTACGTAGCTGTGTATATGGCTTTCGTATGAAAAATCAAGCGTTTTCATTTGAAATTGCCTCTCGTGAGCGCGTTTGCTGCGAATGGGGAAAAAATGTTGAACAAACAAACGATGTGCCAAGTGTCTGCGGGTGTACGTTCAGACGATGTGCTTTATAATAAAGTTTAACAGCATTTCCTTTTTCGAGCGGTTATGTAGACACGTAATGTATAAAGCCCGCTTAACGCTCAACGCCGTGGAGTGAAATTATCACGTACTGGAATTTAGAGAACGGGATTGTGTTTATGTCTCTTAAAAGGTCACAAATGTAGACGGCTTAGGTTTTTCTTTTGACTTTGCTGTACACGTATATAACTGTAAGATGTTACAGCTGCATTACGAGCGTGCTTTCAATAGAAAGGATCCTAGAATAACATTAATTTGAAGTTAGTGTTAGCCTTTTAAAGAATTTTATTTAAGTACGTGTCCTACACGAATAAAGATGAAGCTTATAAGAGCTCTTTTTTTCTTAAATGAAGCACTTTATACGAATCCGCTCGCGTTTATTTTACATGCTATTTTATTCAGCTATTTCAAAGTCTTTGCAAGCCGTACACGTCCTTGAGACAGGTGTTGGTCGTCTTAAAAATTGATTTGTAACTTGCTGTTGCTTGCTTGATTAAATTAGTTAATTTTTAATCGCTACACTCTTTGTATGAACAATTATTTTTATAAAGATTTCAATGCACGTGCTGTTAACACATTTCAAAACACTGGCACGGTGAGAACGCATCGGAGATTGAACAACAATATCTCGCAACTAGTAACGACGTATCGATTTTATTTAATATTTGTATCTTGAAATACTCCGAAATTGCCAGTAATGCTTTGTCAAAGGTAAGCTTGTAATACTCGTATTGAGAAAAAACCTGCAGGACTTTATATATGTGACTACCTTTTTTTTGTCCGCTTACTATATATAAACAAACAAAAATAGGCATCCCAAAAGCTGTCCACTCGGGCTTGCATATAATCCGTCACACCGAAAACCTCACACACTGGTATACAGAAACTGAAAGCGGCTGTACATTCGAGAAGCACGTCAGATAAAATTTCCATCATAAAGGTAACAAACAAAGACACCGTAACACAGTCCTTTAGCGCTGCCCGAGTTGTTTTAGAGTAACGTTAAATTTCTGCACGACGTAAACGCGACAACAGGTGTTACGTGATAATGACTAAACAGCCTTTGAATTTGTGATGAGGGCACTGAGTAGAAGCAAGGGGGCGGTCGAGGGGGCTCCGTCACCCGAGCCAGGCCTGTTCCGCTAAGCAGCGAACGCGTGGTAAATACCTACTCAACCTACAAAGTCTGTTGTTGCAACTCGCTAGCCTTGATACACTCCCACGTCAAGGTCAACCCGAGCCGAGGTTCAAGCCTACGAGAAGATTTTTCCGCTCTCAATATCCGACTGGAACGCCCCGGAGAATATTGAAATGTATGGGGACACGGTTGTATAGGCATTAAGCTTACTGCCGGCCCCTAGAAAACCTTTGGTTGATCGACCACTTCGCTCTGTGTAACTACTAAGTTTCTCGCCCACCATAAACTTGGTTACGCTTGGTTTTTACATCACTTAGTCTTTTTTCAATTTGGTTACGTACGCTATATGCGGCCAACAGCTAAGTCTTACCAAAATTAACGCGCTTTGCTTTGCTAACCTATGCATTGCCAAACTTAGAAGAGGGATGAACACTACAGCGTAACCATCCTTTGCCGTACGTAACAGGAACGTGCCATGTACGGACAAAAATTGGGATATGACATGCCCACAGCAACGGATCAAGGATAGATGGATAAAAGGATTTCATACTAGTCTACCTAATCAACTTGACTATATCTTATACACATATAAAATTGGGTTAACTTAGTCACTCTCGAACACTATGACTTTGTTGCTTCAACATAAACTCGTCAACTAAGGCATCGTTGAGTTTAGGCGGAGCGCGTTGGGTATAATTACTGCTTCCTATGCAGTGAACGTTCTGTACTCGTAATACTCTGTGCCGCGCCCGCCGCTGCGAAGAGTTAAGTCGCGTGCGTGCTGTGTTTCATCATTAATAATTTGCGTTCGGAAGCCATGTTGAAGTGAAAACATGGTATATATATTTAATGTAGTACGCTTAGAATAATTCCTCCTTGTAGATTTGTTTTTTTACTTTTTTCTTATCGATTATGTCAGTCATAACGTGAATTTTGAAGCAAAACGTTTTGTACTTGGCTGAGACAAAGTGATGCTTAATATTTGTCAGAATTCAGGAGCAAGTATGCAGTTGTGGTATAGGGGAAGGGTCACTTGATGAGTTTACTTCAGATTCTGCCAGATTTATATCTACTAGGTGGCTCGGCTTAATTTAAACTACAGACAGACTTTGACATAAAAACAAAGAAGATTTTGTATGGCCCAAAAATACTGTAGACTACTTTTTTTATTCCGTTTTAATGTCTTGAAAGCTCAGAAGTCACGTAGAGCCGTCGTAGGCCCTACATGGCTGCATAAGAAGTCGTTAATAACCACCAATCCGCACTGAACCCGCTTGGTGGTTTAAAGCCCGCTCTCTCTATTTATAGGGAAGGCTCGTGCCCCACCAGTAGGGCCATAAAACGAGCTGGTTATCCTGCTAGCACGCGATAAGGATTTTTATGACAAGCTGAATTGAACGCAGGCTAAACCGGACACAAAGTTAGTTTATCTACTAAACTTTTTGGCGGCTGTCTTGAGTAATCAAAGTGACCCTTACCTTACCTGATTTAGAGGTCCCGGGTGTGAAACTCTCATCATCATCATCATTTTCATTATCAGTCATCAACAGCATCAGCCTGAAAACGTCCCGCTGCTGCGCTCAAGCTTTTCAACATAAACAAAGCCTCTTGTTGAGTTCGGACCATAATTTAACACGATGGCATATTATTTTCATATTATACCTACGCTTCATACAAGGTATGCATTTTTAAGCTAGGCGATCGCTTTGACCGTTAAATTTAATAAAAAACGTTCGACAACAAACATTATACGAAACAATTACTGCAACGGTGTCCTTTGTTACAATTTTTAAATAGCATAATAACAGTTGCTAAACTTAAGCGCAGGTGCCAGGCGGAACCTCATTTGGAATTCTGCGCTCACACTTTTAAAATTAAATACCAATTAAGTAAGTCGACGTAATTAAATAAGCGTACTTCATAGTAGGTACAATACTAAATTAATTTTCACAATTGAAATAAAAATGGCTGCCTTAAAGTCTGCGACAAATTTTGTCATGATTCCCTTGAGTGAGGGAGCATGCGATAATAACTCCTAAGATGTTAATTAAAAGTCTAGACAGGTACAGCACAACCTTAATTTGTACTGTAGTGTTACATTTATATTAAAAAATCTCCTTTTCATTTTAAGCTGAATGAAATGGGTAGTTTACACGAAGAACTTTATTTGGTCCTATTTAAACTGTTTAACATTAAGTGACAATGAGTAAATTTTTACTTTTTATTTTCTAGTGCTAATTGCTGCACTGAAGTTAGATTAAATATATATATTATTATTTTTTTTTTTTACTTTTTTTTTTTTCAATGAGTAGCACTTAAAACTGAAAATTAGATTCAGATACAAAACAGTTTGTAGTGGACCTCAGAAGACCACAAGTAAATAGCCTATAACTGTCCCACTGTTGGGCAAAGGCCTCCATCATTGAAATCAAGTCATCACTACAATTGATGGGTAAAGGCTCAATCCCACGCACGAAACACACTTTACCCGACCTGGGAATTGAACCCGGGACCTTCGAATATCGGGCCGAGTGCCTTGCCACTCGGCCACCGAGGCGTAGAAAACCACAGACGCTCCCAATGCCAGCAAAGCCGGTATAACGGTATACTACAGCTCACCTCCATCCCGAAAAGAGAAGGCACGTTGCAACGTTAAAAGAAAGTAAGTAGCGTAACGTTAGTAGAATGTAGCTAAGGATTTTAACTATATACCTACAACAGTGTCATCTCGTAAGAAGGAATAACAATTACATAAGTTTTTACCATTACAAAAAACTTAAGGCAAAATTAAACAAGAAAAACAAGCCATAAAAAATTCTCATGAAATTGCGCACATTCTCGGTGGTACCTTTCCACGTTATTATACTAAGCCCACATACCTTAATTTACATTCTTAATGCGATGAGGTGATTCGCGAATGCCAGTACTAACACTAACGCCCACACGTCAACGAAAAAAATTACACCATTACAGAAGACGACAACTTTTTCCATTTCCACTAACGACGTGCCCGGCTCATCCCGAGTACACCTTTAAACTCTTATGACACTAAGCATAAAGATCTAAATCGAGCAGAAAATTTGAAGCGACACCATAAACTCTCCCGGTGGAATTCAATAGAGAGCTACGCACAAGCGCTGATGGCGCAAAAACCATTCTCATAGTGTCCCTTAATATCGAATGCCCTATAAAACGCGATAGGAACGCCTTTGCTTATCTCCAATGTCCCATGGGTGAGCTGAGTTGACCTTCGGCCACTAGACAGAGACAGATCGGACCCGCAACAAAAGAAAGATATCTCCTGTGATTTATTTTATTTGGAAAAAGTTGCAGCTTCAATATTGCAGTTGTATTGAAAAAGACAATTAATATAGATTATGCACACATAAAAAAAACGTTTGACAGTTTGACAGATAGAAATTATATTGCACACCAAAAACATTAACAGTACTTATATATAAAAAGATACGTTGAATTTGAAAAACTGCTGAAAACAAATCGAATCGATTTTTTTTAACACTTTACCGAATTGTAATTAATTCGCAACAAATCTTGCGTATAATTTATATGTACACTCATACTAATAAATACTTACAAATACTACTAAGAATGACATAGGTTATTGTATTTACAAACTAAGTGAACTACTTACAGATTTCATGTTAACTAAACTTGACTATTATATTAAGTACATAAAGTTATATAAGTTGTAACTTTATGTACTTAATTGTAACCCTTTCGGTACGGCAAAAGTTTAAGGCTAATATGAATTTGCGAACTTAGTAACTACATAACAACGACAGACACTTAAGAAAGTATACCTAAGATAACTTTTCTGAGTTAGCATTAATCGTCGTTTATTATAATGGAACGCAAAATTCTAGAAGTATATAATAATAATAAATTATAACAATGTTTACAAGTATGTAAAAAGAGGATCTTAAATGAGCTCACTACGGCTTTTGCTATCCGGGCAACTGTTTTTCCAATTAAGCTTGTCTGTGATTTTTTTAATAATATAAAGAGTAACAACCTTGGAAACACTATCGATATCGAGACGCTAAATTGTGCACGTCGTCGTCACCGTATAAATTCTGTCAAATTAAAATTAGTCTGTTTTTAGACTGATAAAAGGTTTTTTTATAAATAACAATTTTCGTTTCTAGTTGAATTTTGGTATCATTCTTTTGACGTATTTCTTTTATTCATACATATAAACGGACATCACTCACACACATTTATCCTACCTACCATATCTTATTTCCTAAATATCACTATCATCAACAACAACACAACAACAACAACACATCATATTTATATCGTATGATACGTTGGTAAGTATGATACAGACAAAACTATGGAGATAGGCTGTGTTACATATACTTACCGTGGCATAATTTTATTTTATATTAGCGGCCCGTCCCTGCTTCGCACGGGTGGACATTTTTTTTCATATATTTTATATATATACTCAGCGCTAATGTAGCATTCTAATGGTGAAAGAATTTTTTAAATCGGCCCAGTAGTTTTTGAGTTTATTCGTTGCAAATATACAAAGATACAAAGGTTTCTTTTTTATAATATTAGTATAGATAAAATTATGAACATTGTCGCTTTTTGTCTACTGTGGAAAAATAACTTTTTTTATCTCTTCATCATCATCATCATCATCATCTCAGCCAAAAGACGTCCACTGCTGGACAAAGGCCTCCCCCAAGGATATGAGGGGTATTTGCCGTAATCGCCACGCTTACGCTTGCTTATCTCTTCATGTTTTGTATTTATTCAATTCAAAGCCAAATAAATGCTTACTATACATGATTTTTTTATTATAAATTTATCGTGAATGTGTTATATTTCATTATTAATAATAAACAGTTTCTATCTCATTAATTCCATCCATTCATCCATAAACAAATAGCTCTCCTCAACTCTTAACATTGCGTTCATCATTAGACATTCACAGTTTCGCACCAACTAATAACTCGGTGAATTCCAAACATTACCAAAACGTGTAGCCAAATTAAAGTCCCAAAATACTAAACGAGTAATTCCCCCACCTGTAAACAGAAGGTCGGCAGTTACTCGACGGCGTCAGTGAAACATTTGATCCGCCGCTTTCGGAAGTCTGATCACGCGTCGGAGCACTTATCGCGAGATGCGCTCGTAAAATGAAATAAATTGAGGCCGCGACTGACCGAGACCTCTCGTACAGAAGTGGCCACCCATCAATGACGTGACGAATTGCCCATCACGTGCGCGGCGGAGACACTCGGGGTTAACCTGGGGAGAGTGTTCGTTATAGGAATGTTTGCTAAAGAAATGATGGCGGAAACAATAAGGTGGAATCATGTAGCTTTATAAAATAGATAAAGAGAAAAGCCCAAGAAAAGCTTCATTATGAAACTCGTTAAATGGTTACTAGACAACGGATAAACATACTTAAAATATTTAAATTCATACTTATTATACATAGAAAACACCCAGACCCAAAACAATTTAAAAAAACAATCGAGTGGATCAGTCGAAGATCGGTGGTTGATACATGGACCTGTAATCAATAAAAAAAAGATTGAATATGTAAAAATTGTAGATAGGATCACACTTTGTAAGGTAAATGGCTTTCAGCTCACCTGATGACAAGGTTTTCTTGTAAAGGTGATGAGGTGTGCCTGCGTCGTCGAAGATGTAAGTGTACCAACCTTGAGGTCCCAGTTATGCCCTGTAGTTTTTTCAGATCTTACACTTTTTGATTACTATCCGAAAGACATCAATGCGGTTACTGCTGCTTGGCGGCAGAAATAAGTACTGGGGGTGGTAGACATACTCGTACAAGTCAACGGGTTCTTTGCGACCAGACAACCAGCTAATTCTTTGTGAGTTAATATACTCCGTGCTTTGGAAGGCACGTAAAGCCGTTGCTCCCGGCTGCATTAGCAGTCGTTAACAACCACCAATCCGCACTGGGCCCGTGTGGTGGTTTATGGCCCGTTCTCCCTATCCATCCATAGGGAAGGCTCGTACCCTAGCAGTGGGGACATAAAATGAGCTGATGATGATGATCCTTCATTCTTTCTTCTTCTTCTTCTCCTTCTTTCTCAACCGTTATCCACCCAATGCTAAGTGAAGGTCTCTTCTAATGCACTTCGTACTCTTTATATATCAGCAAATATTTCTAAGTACTTAAAATAACATTTTACTTTGAAATGAAGCTACTCTAAAGACATGTGAGAAGCATTTTTATGAACAAGTCTCAGGAGTTTCTTAGAACACACGGCAGAATGGCTCGTAAAATGATAATAAAAGTCGCAAGTTACCAAGAGTAGCATCATAGCACATTACTTTTATATGAGTAGTTGTCACTATCCTAATCTTAAATTTAGTGCACCTTGAATACCAATAAGGCTAGTAAAGAAGTTGTTAAGTAGGTTAAAAATGCAATCTCAATAGTCAAATCACCAAAGAACTGTAGATGTCCCAGACGTTAAATAACGAAAACTGAAGCTTATGACGAAACAGAGCGGTTTTCAAAATATTGCTTTTATAAAGGTCCTAAACGAAACAAAAATAAATAGCAGCCCATAAGTTCATTGATATTAAAGACTAATTTATATGTTGTGTCACCAAATATAATATTATATATTCGATAAGTGTACAATTGCATCAAGGGAGTAACTTAAAAAAAACGCAAACGTCTTCTATTCAATCAGTAAATATTTCCAAAAACGTGTTCCTTGATTTTGATACTCCAGTTCACAGAAAGGTCAATAAAATTTGGATCACAATTTATAAAAGCACCCTGGTAAATAATCCTGTGGTCATCCCTTTATCTCGATTTTGTGGTTTCAACATTTGTTCGACCTTCTCATTATGGCTTTCTAAAGCTTCTAATTGGGAACCTCCGTAATACTTCACATATTTGACTTTTCTAGAAAATTCGGTGAACTTATTACAACCATTTGATTTCATCGTAATCTAAGTTAACTAATTAAATTTTTTCTTAGTGTATGATTTTTATAATCAATATGAGTGTACAGATTTTTTTCGAATGGGCAGAAAATTTGGTGAATCGTTACATTGCAAGTCTTGCCGTCTGACGTCGGTAAATAGGGCTAGTGAGACACAATCTTGCTGCACTAACTGTCTTCACACTTGGACTTCGCTTCTTCAGCTGTTCTTCAATGTCAAGTGAAGCAGATTCATTAGCCTACTCTTACATAAAAAAAATGTCGTCATTTGAGTCGAAAATCAAAGCACAGTCTGTGAGCGTATGTCACAGAATCCCCAAGGAGTCAATATTGAGGGCGATTGAGGAGAGCGGCGTCGTCAAAGCGATTGGTCACGCGTCCACGACGCCGCATTCCCATCGCGCCCGCGAAGCATTCTTCAACTCTTCGAGAATGCGCCCGTCGTTCGGTCGCGTTATTTCTTCGTTTACTTTTACACGGACAGAAATATAGCTAAAAGGTAACCGGTTATATTATATATTTGTAGTTTAAAAAAAAATCAATAAAATATCATCTTCGTCACAAAGTCATCATTGTAAATATTTCATAATAATTTTTGCCTGGGGATTCGTTTTCGTGATATTAGACAAAATGATAATTCTCGAAGAAATTTGATTACTTACTAAAGAAAATGTAGTATAAATTACTCAGGAATCTGTGTCCATTCATGCATTTTTAAGCAAATTTTCATGTATTCTTCGTTGTAAAACAAAATGTTACGGAAAAAAATAAAAATTCTATACCAACAGCCTTATTATAATAACAACGTTTTATTTTTTCGAGCAATTACTCGTACGAGTGCTCGATCCACACAAGCCGCGGTGAATTATCTTTGAATCTATGTGAAGACATCCGCGCGTATTGTTTCCTCGACAAAGGCGGGGTGTCTGTGCCAATTGATCACGTGCCGCCCGCCCAACGTCCGCTTGCCGTTAAGTGGTCTTCCTATGGAATACATCGAAACGCTTATTTGCTTATACTTCTTTCCTTTTTGTATCTTTCCATAAAATTATTTTAAAAACATATTTTCTGGTGTACAGAATACCACACACGTCATCAACTATCTAGAAATCTTTAATTTAGAATTCGAAAACAAATTTCGTCGAATTTTAATCCGAGTGTGCAGTCAGCATCAAATTGATCGCAGCAACGTGAGTGGTCATACATATCTGAAAATTTTGCTGAAACAAATCATAAGTTTGGTTTAAATCGAAAATGTGATGGTCGACATACTTCATCGTATAGTAATAAAGGGTAAGTTTCCTTTACACGTTTGGCTTTGTTCATACAATATGACGCTGATTCTAAAATGAACGCATGTTTCTACAATTATATACCAACATTATGCAAAAAGTAGAATTGTAATATTTAAATAACTAATATTATAACTTATAACGAATAAGGTTTTAAGATAAATTTTTTACGTTCAAACTATACCAACAAACAACAAAACAATCACAAAGTTTTGCAAAAGGTCTAATCGTCGAGCTGTCTGCGGCTCAAGCTATAAGTGGGCAGTCTCCTTAACCAGATCTCTGTAAGGGGCGTCAATTATCCGAACGGCTCGGCGATGCGGCTCGGAATAACGCCGAGAAAACTTCACAGCAAACACTCTTGAGGAATTGGTACGGTGCGATTTAAGCGCTACAACTCTATACGAGATGTTTACATACTATTTTCCTGGTCATTGCCACTTTTCGCAGATTGGTCTGGTCATCATAAAAGCTTCTAGAAAGAAAAACCTACTTATTATTTGACTAAATTACCATTGGTTCTGATTCCGATCCATGAAACTGTGCTACCGTATTTCTTTAAGATATGTCATCGCCACCATAGTTCTTAAAGAGACTAGTTTTTACAATGTGAAGTCAATTCTGATACGGAACCCTATTTGATGTCTGATCGTATCCCGTCACACCATAAACCGTTTTATTGTTACAGACGAAATAAATATTTATAGTAAACGTATAAGATACAACCTTAAGATACCGATATATTCTAGACATCTGGCAACCTTAGAAGAAAATTATTTGGTAAATTAAAAATATTACATTCCCAAGCAATAGGCCAACTCGCAAACTTCCTCGAGCAAATTGTGTTGGTCCCACATAATTACTTCCAGAAAGTTAATATCTCCCAAATGAAGAGGTCTAAAAGAGAGGAAATGGGTATGGCAATTCAAGACAGGCGCCGCATCGTACCCTAGACTTCCAAATTGTTTCAACTGTTATAGAAGTTAGTGACAACAATCGCAAGTAACATTTGCCTGCCAAATTAGTAAAGTATTTGTGTAAAGTTTGCACTTTCATCTCGTTATTGCTTTTCTGTTTAATTATAGTATGTAACTATACTTTTGGCCAATGTCCAGATTTAGCAAATAGTATTATAATTAAATAATATGGTGCCAGTTCATCAGCGGTTGAGTATTCAGGGAGAAGAGCGCTGTCGTTTCCAACATTATCCCTAACCGATGAGAAAAAAACAATATAAAAATGTCTTATCTTATATTTCAAAGAACAAAATACCATAAAATCACTGTTAAAATTAGGCATTCTTTTATATAGTTTATGAACCTCATTCCTCGATGTTTTGCAGATGCATTGTTCAAACAAGTGTTACGATTTCCATGTCCATTAAATCAATTAATACTTCGAAATGTGAAAGTTAAAGGCTAAATTCGGATTGCATAAAAAGCGATGCCAAGGCATCTTGCGCTGAAAGAGTCACCCGTTTAGTTTGCGGCGCATATTAAATTGAATGAAGTGCAATCCCTTGTACCAAGGAGAGAGATCTTCGCTCTGAAGAAAAAACGCCTCCGATCTCGGACCGTAATTGATTCTCTAATACATGAACTCCATTAGTGGTGCTGGTAACTTTGTTTTAGCGGGAAATTGAATAGATTTACTTCGTTTGCTAATTTTGTTTTTATACCTATACATAAAAAGGTAGTAACGGACCTAATCAAACGAACAAGACTTTACTTTATTGGGATTGTGAATCGAATACTTTACGGATGCTAGCTGTTGTAGAAAACAAATTTAGTTTTACTTAGGACTGTAAAAAAAAGCTTACTTAAAAGTCCTATCAAGCTTAAAGTTTATGTGCAGAGCAAATGATAATGTACACATTCATCATTAAAGATTTATATGTGACAAAAATCGTTCAATGATCACCCAATCGTTCGAGTGTAATGTATGGTCGCTAATTTATTGTCTCACTCTGATACGTTCGATACAGCACCATCTACAGTACATTAATCAGGCCAAGCGCTGACCCCTTAGTGACTAATTGACACATAGCTGATAGCCTAATAACGAGAGGACGAATACGTAACTATTGTACACACTGCTCGTGCCATTGAACATACCAATGAAAATTTACTACGAATTTCGTCTTTGTCCTAATGTGAAATCAATTACGAATACAACACTGATAGATGAGAATTTGTAATTAAGCAGTCCTCGTTGTTCCATAGATTTATCATCAGCATATAAACATCCCTGCCGGGAGATTTGGCCATAACCCACCACAACAGGGATTCAAGTTCTCCCAGGAATAGCATGAAGGGAGGGAGAAAGGGAATGGAGTACTAGATCAACTTAAGTATAAGAATTTAATTAATGGAATCAGGCGTTATTTTGCGGAAATCCATAGTACAAAAAATGTATGCATATTATTTAAATTACATTTTGTTTGTATAAGAATTTATGTCACACATTTGTAAGCCAAAAAAAAGAGTCTAGTATTATTGTGGTTCGAAATTTCAAAAATTTCAATTTCATAAATTATAGCTTAAATAAGTACGATCACTCATAAAATTAAACCAATCTCTATAGATGTACCTAGGTACTAAAATCAATTAGTATATTTATTATTACCACTTAAAGCTATTATGACAGGAACACCCTAAAATCCACCACCACAACAACCAAGTCATTATATGTAAAGTTACACAAGAATCGCAAAGTAACATTTGGTTACGTCACAGCGAGAAATAAGAATCCTTCACATGCAGCCATCTGTGGCACCATTTCCTGGCAAAACCACGTTCCATGCGCGCGGTAGAAGCTTGACGTAGAAGCATTCCATATTTTGCGGGATTATTCCTTAGACGAGAAAGTTGTGGAATGAATGACTTCCTGCAATTCTGAAAAGGGCATCAAAAGAAAGATTATAGGTGAATGCAGTCTGGAGAGCTGCGAACATTGTATATGTGACTCATTTCGTTTTTAAACGTGGTGCAGGCCTACTAGTAACTCGTGTAATATTCATAGAACATTTTAACTGTGGAGAACTTAAATCGTGTTTTAGCTGTAAGTTTTATTTAGGCGCTTTTTCTTGGATGTAGATAACACATTATATTTTGGAAAAGTTATAACAACTGGGTAGCCAACTTATAATAGGTGGTACTGTTAACATTATCATGATCCACAAATTTTATCTCGGCTATTCACGATACAACATTATTTTGAGGACAAAAGCTAATTAATTTAGTGCAGATAGCTAGCATGTTCAGTTTGCGACCGCGCAAGGTAAGCAAGTTTGCAAAGCCGGGTTATCGGGCGGGTGACCAAATAAAAAACATGCTTTGGAAGGCTTAATATGCCATAACAAGATGACAGATGTTAACAGTCAAAGATCCTCATGGTTCCAACTAAGTGGGTTATGCCCAGATCTCCCCAAGGTATGCCAATACCCATGTGGAAAGGCACGGACTTTTATAGGCTGATTATGATGCTGATGATGATGAGAGACACAACATGCTTGCTCGACTAATCATAACTGATAACCGCGTCTCCAGCTCATTTTATGTACTGCTGGTGCACGAGCCTTCCCTATCTGATATGGATATCTATCTATATATATATCGGATGATGAGATATATCTATATCGGATGGATAGGGAGAACGGACCATACCACCACGCAGATCCAGCCGATCGGTGGTTGTTAACGACTGCTAATGTAGCCGGGACTAATGGCTTTACGTGCCTTCCGAAGCACGGAGGAGCTTGAAATAAAAAAAATATGGTCACCCATCAGATAATAAAATAAACCGAAAAGCTTAATTTTAGAAATTGCAGACCGAGCGTGTGGCTAACACTGCGCCATCGATCGTACCCGTTTTTAGAAAAACTAATACGCAGTTTACTCTCGGATATAAATGAAATCGAAAATTGATTGTCACTCGCATGGACGACAAGAAAATTATTGTGGTGTGGCTTGTGCACAATACTGTTAGCATTCATTTGTCGCGTAGGAGCATTCTGAATAGTGAATGGAAGCGACCGATTAATCTTACAAAACGAAACGGAAATTCCGCCTTAATCAATTCGCAACAATTTCTAACTTACAATTATATTAAATTCTGTGTGAAATTGAAGCGCTTTTGTTGTACTAAACGAAATTTGATTTCCAAGGAACGTCACTATAATAATGAAATTTTATGTCAATATTATTTTAATGTTCTTGCCCACGCAATTCGTATCGTACCGATTCTCAGAACAATAATAGCTTTAGTTATTATTCTGAGTATCGATTCAATGGTTTCTTGATTATCGGATATTGTTTGTCAGAATATTTCCATAAAAAATTTCACAACTTATTTTTCTAGAAAAAAAGTAGGTTCATACAATGTCTATTAAGTCTAGCCTCTATATTAATATCTGTTAGATTCCCTAAGTATATTTGTTTAAAATTATAATGTAAGATTCATATACCGAAATGTTGATGTATATTCATTAACATTTAAACATTATCTGATAATTACAGATATCAACATTTTTTCTTTTTTCATGACTTTACCAACAATACCCTCACTACTTTTACAGTGCAAATTAAAATCGATGTTACCTTTTCATGAAAAGTACTATTTTGACATGAAGAAACAAGATTTAATGCCATCAAAGCTGAATAAAAACGATATCGTTTTACACGCTGATAACAAACGCCGAGAAATATTACGCCAATATCTGAGGAGCCATTACCTGGGACGGAAAGCAGGAGCGCAGACAAAACGAAAGGTGTAAAATGTAGCTTTTACTACCATCAAGTGGGGGTGAGGTAAAGTGAGCTTTAATCATGTGATGGTAAGGTTGATAATGTGCTGATGGTGGTGTCAATTCGTTGGTATTTAACGCGTATCACGCATTCGGATTGCCGCCTGAGTACAGGTGGAAGCGTGATCGATTGGCTTTTTGTCGCGCCGGAGCTCCTCTCGATATTGCGGACGCCTCCAGACGCAAGAGCGAATGCTCATTCAGTCCCCACATTGAGTGAATTCTTTACGTGCAATTGGGTGCTGAGAAATGGTAAAGATTCTTCCGGAGGTCGATTAAATTCATCTCGGAGAATGTTGCTCGATCAAGAGACGCTCCGTTTGTCTTCCGCGCTCCATTGTTTAGCTAAATGTGTTTATTTCGTTGCATGTACCCACATGCTCTCAAAATGTACCTAGTCGTTACATCCTTACCAAAATAATATATTTTTGACACGTTCGGAACCATTCACATTTACAATACAAAACATTTTTGTCAGGTCCATGATAAATCTGGAGTAAAGAAAATATTAAGTGTATGACGTGCGATTTCTTACGATCTAACTCAGCAAATGTTTAAAATATATTTGCCATATCGTGGGCGGCCCGGTTGGTATTGAAGGCCATCGCCTTTTGGTTGTTTTATTTCGGTAAAATTTGGTCTGAGCTTAAGCCTCTCAGGACTTTTTTATCTCCTGAACAAAAATAATATATTAGTCCTTACATTATGTAAACTAAAACTAAAAAGTATGTACATGATTTTTGTAGTCAGACGACCTCCGTAGCCAAGTGGCTTGCACGCCGGACTTTGAGCAGCGCTAAGTCTAAGGTCCCGGGTTCGTTTTCGACATTGACCCGACCCGATTCCCGGTCGGGTCAATGTCGAAAACGAACTTTTCGATATTGGGTCTGGGTGGTTGTGGTACCGTCTTTGTTTCCGATTTCCATGAAACGAGTGCTTTAGCTACTTACCTTGGGATCAGAACAATGTATGAGATGTTGTCTAAATATGAAAAAAAAATGGAAATATACATACAGGCAATGAAAATAAAATATCATAGAAGTTTATTCAAGCTTGAAACAAAACTACTTTTCCGGATCTAACTGCGTTTATTTTACACATTAACTTAATTTACAGATTATCCTGATATTTTAGATTATGCGCACACAAGCGTAGTGTTCGTAAACATTTATTCAAGCTTGTTGATACTAATCAATTAATAAGCTAGTGCTTGAAATGAGATTTAAGAATGTAATTTCCTATAAAAACCTTAACAATACATAACTTTAATTACATGGGCACAAGTACTAAACATTGCCAAACTTTTAGAAACCATAAATCTCATTCAAGACATGATTGATGTCAAACAAAATTGCTTATTTTTGGATAACACTTAACATTCATACTGAGAGAAATGCTAGTCACGTAATAAAGTAAAGCACTGGAACGTGAAATTATATTCGTCTATTAATAAATAAAAGGCCACTCTATACAACGACTGGTTTTTTGTCCGTATGTACATTAAAGATAAGAAAAGATAAGACAAGAAACATATATTGACCTGCACAAAAACAAATACAAACCGATGAGAAAAAATAAAATTAAAATAACAAACAAGAACATCATAAAACAACAGCTAACACAATCACAAAAAATAAAAGAGAGAAAAATAATAATAAAAATAATTAATGGAATCAGGCGTTATTTTGCGGAAACCCATGGTACAAAAATAAAAATAACTATGGTGTACAAGGCCAACGAGTAGCTGTCTCAGCAATGCTTTTGTGGCAATACACAGAATGCCACAGTAGCGCTGGTTTTCAGACAGCTCCCTGAACGTGAGGTGGCGACGCGTGGTGTACATAAAAATACTAATAAGAAAATTATATACATAAAAATACTTACACACACATTAAAAAAAATATAAAATGGTTGCATGTTTATTATGCCTTTGCCTTGGCTTTTGTCAAACAAAAATAAATAAAATAAAAAAGAATATTAAAAATATAAAAATAATATTAGTGTTACTTCTTGGCGGGAAAGTGAAGCGTCATGTCTGCGGTTTTGTTTTATTTTCTAAAATTTGTGTTATGTCGAATATTAATGTGAAATAATGGTGGATTATTAACCGTTAAGTGTTCGTGAGTGTGCATAAGTGTTGGCAAATGAAACAAAATAGTGCAACGTTATTTTTCAAATTCTCTCAAGAAGCTCGCGTGAGGACTTAGTAAAGCCCCACATCTTTACTGAGATACTCGAGGGGTTGGGGGGTATATCATTTCTCACTTCCCATTTCTAATATCATTCATCATCATCATTTAAGGAAATATTGTTTATTTATGTATTACTTGTAAGAAAAATTACTTTGACACTGGCTAAATTTGCTAATCGCACGAAGCCATCAACTAAATTTTTATCAAAATCTAGTTCTGATGATAGAATTCTTAAGGAATTGAGGAAACTCCTCAAATATTGTAGGCATACCTATAGCGATTTTGGTATTTTCAACAATAAGTCAATCATTTGCATTTAGAAAATATCATTTGATGAAGAAAAAGCTGATGAAAAGACCACACGGAACTCTTCAATGATAAGTGTTTCAAGGGTGGCAATAACATATATTGATTAAGATAGTTAAGCGACTATGATGAAGCAAAAGAAGACAGGCATCGGAATTCGGAAATCAGTTTTTGATTTCTTACTTTGAGATAGGCGTTTCTCGTTTTCTTCGCTTGTCCCATTTAATCAGCGCTATCTCATACGAGCAGCGCGTTTAGTAGGTCTACCCATATTCGCTTTTGATAAATAGATCAAAACAAAACACTAAAAAGCAAAAATAAACAAAATTTTAAACAAAAAAAACGGACTTTGAAAACAAAAAAAGACTAAAAAAATTACACAAAAAATTAAAAAAGACTTAAAAACTTGCACTAAAAAGTAAAAAATAATTGCGTAGTTTTGTTTGTTCAATTTACTTGCTATTAACCTTTATTATACTCAATCATTTTTATTTTTGAAGCTGCCACGTGTGTTGGTCGCCGACGACGACGACGACGACGTGGCAATGGAAAATAACTTAACATGAAGTAGGTACTTACAACAACAACAAAAGAGACATTTCCTTGGATGTCACTGCCTTTATCCGTCAACGCGTGAATCGCTCGCTCGCTGACAAATTGCACGGTACACAGAGTTGACAGCCGGCATTTCAAAATTTTGAATTCATATTGAATATAGTCATCCCGGTGGACTGCGGTGAATCGATGGAGATTAGGTAACATGCACACGGTCGACTTACGAACACGTAAATCACTTACTATCTTACAAATAAACAAAGAATAAGGTCCGAATAGTTGTTCCGTGTTTTGTCTCTCTTACTCTAATTTGAAATGACGTTTACATGACAGGATCAAAACACGGAATAACTATTCGGACCTTATTCTTTGTTTAATTGTAAGGGGCTTTTAGGTTTTGTCACTTAACTCGGTGCTTGCAAATTGCGAATGTCAAGCACTGGCGTGCTTGCCATTTGTGTTCATGAGCCATTCCCGTGACAGAAGGGTTTTACAACCCTTACCATAAAAGGTTTTTTAGATGACAAGCCTCCATTCCCCCTGTCGAACTTTACGTGGCTGAAAGGAGAGTCAGGGTAAACCAGGGTTAAGTTATAATCCCAGCATACACTTGTGTACGACGTGCTAAATACATTTTTGAAGTGAAAACTTCTTTAGCGGCGTTGTACACTTTTTTGTAATGGGTAAAAAATGTTAAATTCGCGTCAGGACACGTGACTCGTGTCAAGACACGTGACCTGATCGAAAATTCGTAAGACGGATGGAGAGTAGACAGCCGGCGCGGCGTAGGAGAGGAAGTATCCTCCTATCTTTCTACGGCGCGGCGAAAATGTATGCCTGCTGTTTCGTTTAGGCGGCGCAGGGCGCTTGCGCGAATGTTCGAGTGCTTTTTAATGTAATATAAATTGTCATGTTTGTGTACGATAGCGCAATAAATAAATATTGTATTCTACCACATAAATGATAGTACTTTTATACTGATAATTGAAGCAATTCGTGCAAAATTATTCCCTAACCATTCCAAAATATCAAAAATGCACAACGTTAATATTCTGCCGGCACTCCCGGAGTTCAACCCGAGTTTTTATTTCGAAGAGGCGGGCTTCGACTAAAACATATCAAGCATCAGGTCCCCGACGCAAACTATACACAACACGCTTAAAAAAATTTAACAGCGACCTAGCGTCCTTTAAAAAGACTTCATAGTTCTTATGAAAGCGGTCGCACATTAACCGCAGGCCTCTTTACTCATTTGCAGGAAGGAAACTGTGATGGGCTCGTCACAACTTGTTCACAAGTCCCCCCTGCCCCCTCCCGCAACATAATAGACATCGTTTGCTAAATCACCGGCGTTCGCTTTAATTACGCATCCCAATTCCTTCGTGTTGGAAGTTTGGTCCGTATTTTTGGATAGCGTCGGGAAGTTAACGGTGGAATCCTTTCGGCCATAGTCGTTTCCACAATTGCTTTATTCAGGGTAAGTTAAAGTGCTGGAGAACTACATCAAACATTCCTGTTACTGTATTATTTACTTCTTTTTTACAATCGTTTCTGTAGCATTTTTGACCATTTTGTCTACGATTTCACATTTTACTATTTGCTCAAAAAATTCATTTGGTCATACACTTACACCGAATATGCATAACTTGTTGAGACCAAACGCTGAATACAATATCTACCGCATTAGAGTATTATATATTATTTATTATTAAAGCTTCTGGAAACCAGCGACTGGCAAGAGATCGCGCAAAACAGGGAGCAGTGGCGTCACCTTGTGTCGGAGGCCAAGACTCACTTTGGGTCGCTGAGCCATCAGAGTAAGTAAGTATTAGACTATTTGCTCATTTGCTCTCTTATTATAGCAGCTACCACAACCTCGACTGTAATTATACCTACCGCATTAGTCCACGATTTGAGTCTGGGCCAGAGTCAATGGTAGGAACACATCCGGATGGCTATTGGTCTTTCTTAATTCTGGTGCCAAGCAGCCGCGTCCAGCTTTACATAATGTTTTAATGTTACTAGCACACGAGCATACGGCCCGTCTGGTGGAAAGGCAGCCACCGCAGCCCATAGACTTATGCGTCATCAAGCACGTTGCTGACTGAACTTTCAGTTATTATTCTACTATGCCATGTAATTTTAATTAATTTGGTAGTTTGCCCTTCAAACTGAAATTTTTTGAGGGCATATCCCTCAAAACATTATTAGGCATAAAGGCATAATAATGAAACCGACTTAAAGTCGACATGTATCGACAGGTGATACCACAAATACAATGTATAACGACTTTTGGCTGAACGGCCTCAGCCAGCTATGTTACAAGCTGACTGAATCAAAGAAACGTGAGTTATTTTAAAAGTGTAAATAGCTTTTTATGCTCGCAGTAAATATTACAGCATTATGAAATGCAAGCAACTATTTCAGTTTGCTGTGTTCATAAATAAGTATTATTTAGAATGAGGCGTCTTTAACGTCAGTGTTGTAGGTACACTCGGTTTGACAAACAAACGTATCTAGGGACCGTCTCGGGTGGTGCAGCTGCGCTCTACATTTCGGGGTACACATTGCGAATTTCAGACGTCAACGTGTATAAGTTTTATGTACGGAACTTATCCTTTAGGTCGCCTATACAATGTTGTGTTCAACACCGCTTCTTTTGTTTTATTTTGCAATATAAAATGAAGAAAGGCTTCTAAAGCAAGTTTACTTTATGTGCTCGTACGGCATATGTCATAAAACACTTAGGACTTAGGAAGGAAAAGCTTGCAACAAAAATTTTAATTCTTAATGAAATCTGAGAAAAATTTGCCCAAACTATTTTTTATTTCTTCCACAATTTCTAGCTAGTGATTTTGGAATGTGACGCGGTATCGTCACTTATAACCTGGTGGTTTACTGGCGATAAAGTGCCAGGATTCCTAAATCAAGCGCCGGCTTTATCTCTAATTGACGGAACACAATGCAGTTAGCATTGCTGTTACAGTGATAGACTTAGTTTAGATGTTTGTAGCAAGCAAGGAGGACTATTACAAGCCCGACCAAGGACCATATTATGTTTCTGGAAATAGTGACCTGTAAGTTTGAGCCTGGTAGTCATATTACTGATACCAATATTCACACTGTCAGAGGCGTTTGATGAACATTTGTTTCTTTTTCTATCTTCATCATCAAATATTGTTTTCTAAAGCGAACACTACACATTGAAATGAAACAAATTTTACGGATCTACTTGCGTTTATTTTACACATTACTTATTTTTGCAGGATCCGTGGTCACAGGGAGAGTGAGATGTTGGTCATCTCATAATTAGTTGGTAGCTTGTATACCCTCATTTACCTCAGTAAATAAGTAATGTGTAAAATAAACACGAGTAAATCCGTAAAAGTTGTTTCATTTCATCATCAAACTGCAAACGTCCCATACTTGGGCTCAAGACTTCTTTTATGAGAAGACAGTCCATGACGAGATAGGGCCATCACCACGCTAGCCCAATTTGAGTCGTGTTGCTAGCATAACTGTTTGCCTGTGCAAGAAAATGCTTTATTACAAACAAAAGTAGATACAAGTAATAGGATTCCTTACATCACAGAGTTTGTTAAACAACCACATCTCAAGGAACTCTCCGCCGAGAAGTCGTCAGACTCCTTCGGATGCACACCGCGGATTTGAAACAATGTGTAAATAATAAATTCCGTCTGGAGCGCGAAACTTGCTCGGTTGCTATCTAAAGCCTTTGACTAATGTGTTTACATGGGGAAACTTTAAAAGGGAATTGTTTCTTTTGTTTTGTTAGTATACGCGGTCGGTGTTATTTTCCTGTAGTCTTGTTCCGAATGTCTGGAATGCTTCCTAGATTCACGCGTAGAACCTGTCTGTTTGACCGTATTGTATTGTTTAATTTTCAGCTGTGATGTAAGTTTGTATTATTACTGTTAGAAATCTAATTGAATTCTTTACATATACATTATACTTATAAATACTTATTAAACTTATACTTATAAAATACTGTTATTGAGTTATTAATTTAAAATCTTATCTTGAGCATACACTGTTTTATTTTAAAAAGCCACTGAGCGGATGTTGTAACATTGGGTTGCTTTAATTTCCCACGTCGTTATTGTGAAATGTAATTTTAATCTTAAATCAAATATTTTTAAGCATTGTTTTTATTTTCAAATGTAATTAAATAGAGTTTTGGTTTTTATTATACAAAAGTTGTTCAAAAGATGTATTTCCTTTACAAATGAAAAGTTGTGAAACGATGCCAAAGTAAAAGAGAAGGGGAAGGCGAATGTAACGTCGGCAACTGGCATTGCCAACGTTGGATTGGGGTTGTTGTGATTTGGATTTTGAAGCGGAATGTAGTGAGAAAAATAAAGTGTTTTATTGAACGTGTATCACTTCGAAAGCCCTAATCTACGCACTGGTTTTTATTATCAGAAGTGGGATGAGCAGGTACGTTCACTTTAATTATTTAGTTTTCAGTGCACCTCATAGTTGTACGTTGTTAATACTTTGATTTAAATTTGATATAAATCGCTACACTATTAATTTTAATTATCAATGTTAGCCATTTTATAATCTTTTTTTTTTTTGAGCTGTAGTTTTTAAGCAATAAAACATATGAAAACGTTATTTTCTTAAGCATTTAAAAGTTATGAGACCAATGCATGCAGTGTGTAGAACCCTATCATCATCACCATCATCACCAGCTCATTTTTATATCTCCGCGGCTGGGCCACGGATAGATAATGGGCCGTGAACCACCACGCGGGTCCAGTTGCGGTTTTGACTGCTAATGCAGTCAGGACCAACGGCTTTACGTGCTTTCCAAAGTACTAAGCAGCTCGAGAAGATAAATTTTTGGTTGCCCATCCGATGACCGGCCTTTGAGAAAGTTTCTCAACCACAACAATCGCAGACTGGGTGCATTAACCACTGAGCCATCGAGCTCGTCGGAGAGCCCTTTAGTCCAATGAAATAATACATATAATATATTTTATCATTTTGAACATAACTGTAATGCTGTTATTCTGTCACATATATTTTTTTTTGCCAATGTTGCTTCAGACTGTCTTTAGGGCCATGCCATCACCAACCATGCCTCTAGGTAAACTCCGGGGGTGCATGGGCGATCGAAAAATTCGTTATTTTAGCGCTACGATGCACCGTTTCTGAGATACGATTAAAAATGTAAAATAAAAAAATAAAATTATTATTATCTATTATTAGTATCTATTTTAGTTTCAATATTTGGTCAGATAACGGTCTTAAGCGACGAACGCCAAGCGTATAACTCTTCAAGCCACCCAGAAGTATTTACTATCTTTGGTTTTCCCTCGAGACTAATTTTCGATAGGGAATTTTTCAAAACAACAACAACAACAACAACAAATACGAGATTTTTCTGGTTCTTTTGAAGTTAAAGTAGTTCGCTTTGGCTTCGGAGGAATTGGGAGAATTTTGTGTTGATTCTCACGTGAAACATATATTAAATGCATCGTCCTCTAGATCTAACGGACATGTGGAACGTTACAATAGAACAGTTTTAGATGCGCTAACCTCTTACACAGACAAGTTAGGTGAATTCAAATGGGATTAGGAGTTAGGAAAGATACAGTGGGGGTTCTAAATGATACTCTAAATAAAGGGATTGGCCGAAACCCTTCCGAAATACTATTTAGTCATAACCTCACACACGCCAATAAAAATATACATAGATATAACACAGATCTGTTTCAAGAAAACGCGATCCCTATCCGCGATCAGAAGAAATACAATCAGATAACTCAACACTTACAAAATAAATGTATTGATAATAGATATGTGCTTTTACAAATATGTAGGCCTTACCCATTTAAGTGTAAATAAACTTGTCGTAGGACAAAGCCGCTCTTAGTAGGTCTTAACTAGTACATTTACAAGACGATAACATGATTTATATGTTAAAAGAAAAATATTAAAAATATTCCTAGCGTTCATACCCAAAAGAAAAACAAATATTTATTTCTTTTAGTCAAACCTAATTTAAACTACTTTAATCTAATAACAGTCCCTAAAATATATTAATTTTAAAATGCAATAAAGTAAAATAAAATATAATAAAATAGTATATCACTATAAATTTTATGTTTATAAATAATCCATCTGTTGCAACCAAGTAATTAAAGCTTTTTTTTTTACATTACACCAATCTCTTATAAATATTTAGTAATCTATTTATTTTGTTATACAATGCTATCGATTTTGATTTAAACTGGTTAGACGCGAAATTTTAATAAGCGCAATAGCGCTGTAAGGATTACGTTTTTCATTAATCGGAAAAAGTATTTTTGTGAGTCTTAAAGGACACATAGTAAGCTATAAAGTTGTCTAACAGGCAAAAAAAAACATCACAATTTTCATAGACTTTCACTGTACTGTAAGTAATCTTCTTCATCAATATTACTTCCAGAATCAATCTTTGAGCTCGTTCAATATGAATTAGTGTGGTTTCGTGAGGTCCCCCCCAAATAGGTAAACAGTAACTAATAATTGACTGCACTAGTGTTATGCATGTAACAAAAGTTGTCGGTCAGCAACATAATGTCCTATCTTAGATATTTAAACAGCCATAGTAACTTTCTACACGCGAGGTACATTTTTCAATTTGCCGGTGCCAATTTAATTATTGATCTAGATATATGCCCAGATACTTTACTGTGGAATTTTTTTAGCGGTGTACAATTACAAGTAAAGACAGTAGTAAAGTTATTACACATATGAGCAGTTAGTTGAAAGTTAGGATGTGGCTGTAAAGAGTTGAGTATGGAAAAGTTATATAATTAGTTTTACTAGTATTTAATGTCATTACATTTAGTAACTATTTTAAGACCGCTCTCCGCTTTATTATAAACTTCATCACAGCTTTCACCATGAAAGAGCAGAGCGGTGTCATCGGCATATGAAATTGTTGTAGGTATTATTTTCAAGTTCAAGTCTTTACTAAGATCATTGATGTATATGAGGAATGAGGTAGGACCAAGGAAGCTACCTCGTGGGACACCATATAGAGATGTAGAGCTTACTGAATTATAAGTTATCTCATTCAGTTTTACTTGTTGGGCTCTGTTAGTGAGGTAGTCAGTGAGAAGGGCATGAAACGGACCACGAATTCCTATCTTATCAAGTTTTTTTTTTAAGAGTGGGGAAAGAGACATTTCAATTTCTGATGGGTCCAGTTCAATAACACCAATCATGTTGACTAAAGTGGGGAAATCATTGAGCGATTCATAGACATCGGGTGTGATAGGATCGGGTGATATTTCTTCGGCAAGTTTTCTACCAACATTAATAAAAATATTTGTTAATTAAGTTGGAAGACTCCATATTTACCAGCTCTCGATTTTTTTTTCGGATTAGTTACGTTTAGATTTGTTATATTTTTAATAGGGTTCCATAAAAGTTTATTCTTATTTTTTTTGATTTGTCTAATTGATCTCTCTCATATTGTCGTTTATTAAGGGTGCGCCGTCCGTAAGTGACAAGTGTCATATGTTTTATTTGAAATGTCGTCGTCCATATTTATTTGATGCCGCGCGGCCATACTAATTTTGTATGGAGAATTTAAGGTGCTTAATAAAAAATAATTATTTAAATAACCACTTGATGAATCGAAAATGTAGTCTAGCAATTTGTAGTTTATCCATTGATGATTGTTTAGACAAAATCAGAGGTACAATAATTTAGATAAACTATAAGAAATCTACTAAACGCCGCCACTCGTTTTCATGATTTTTGCCCAACTTTAAATGATATTGTAGAAAAAACTATAGCGTGTTATGAATTTATGGTTCTGACAAATTGTAAACACGTTCCCTATGATACTAAATATATATTTTGTTCATTTAATACGATAGTATTTTCAATTATATTTACTTAACCGTAACTGCATTTTTGGCATATTTTGGTCGGCCCACCCTTAAGTTATTACCATAGTTACGATATCTTCTGTGCGTTATTTGTAAAATTGTGGTTGTTAAGGTAGAATCCAGTACGCATATTGTAGCTGAGAGTTTTGTGGGGTCTAAGTTCGTAATAACGTGATCTAAACAGCTGTTCACCCTTGTATTTAATGTATGACCAGGCCATGGTTTGAAAGTATTTCTAAATAATTGTTAACTTGATCATCCGGAAGTTTGTCCAAAATATTAATATTTGTATATTAATATTTGTACATTTTTATCATATTTTACATCATTAAGAAATACATCTAACGAGCTCTGGAAATTATTTATATTATTATTTGAAGGCGATCTATATACATAACAGTGTACACTCTGGTAAAGTAACTTCAAGACACGATGCATCTGAAATATATATTTCCTTCACTTTCTGTTGTAGCGAACTATTTATACCTTTTACTGCCACTATCATTTTGTGTGACCTAAGTGGTATTATAGGCTAAATAACTAAATCTTACTGGTATTGGTATATTGGGGTCTAGTCTGCATTTCGTAAGCATAATATTGTCAATGTTTTGTAAAAATAATGTCAGGTTTTCACTTAAATTGTCGTAGTAGTAAATAATGCTTCTAATATTTTGGTTTATTATGGAATACAAAGGTTTTGAGGGTGGCAGGTAATCATGTAGGTTATTTACGGAACAAGAAATGTATTGATTGAGTGATTATGTTATTAACATGATCTAATTCTTCCATAATCTTATTACTATTTTTTATCCATTATTATGAAGAGTTAGAAGTAGGTCAAAAAAGGTTTCAAATTTAGATTATTCTCATAACTAACTACAACCAGCCGCAATTTTCCAGGAAAAGTTATTATGAGTTTAAATTTATTTTTAATATCGTTTATGATAAATATGGCATTGTAAAACAATGTCAAAATAATATTATTAAACATTAGATAGCCTTTTGATGGATGTTTTTTTTTCAAGAGAATGAACTAGGATAATTACTTTGAATGACTGTATAAGTAAGTCTAAGATAATTAAAGGTGAACATCTTATAGAAAATAAACAACAATAACATACGGAAAGAAGAAGTCACTGTAAAAGAAGTGATTTAAATCTTTGAATGAGTGATTTAAAACAAAAAAGATCAGCAAAAACAAAAAGCGCGTTTTGATAGTCATAGAAAAAAAAACAAATATTTACTCTATAGGTGACCTAGTTAAAAAAAAAAAACAAAAAAAACAAATAGTATCTAATGAAGGACAAAGTAAAAAAAAAACTTCTTCCTGTTTTTCTGAGCCATACTCTCCAAGATTCTGGATGATGACAGATATGAAGTTTCCAGTATACCTGGTACTGCTTTAGGAAATAAAAAGTACTGTAATGTGTAGGCCCTTGATCAAATTCAACCTTGGATCAATATTAATATTCATGTTAATAATTCAAGCTCAGTAAAACAGAAGAATCCCTAGTTTATAATTATATTTTTCCCAACAATTAGTAAAATTCCAAATGCTAAATGTTACTTGATGAATGTTTCCAAGCGAAAAATCGACAATATTTCACACAAAAAAAAAGGCTTAAGAGTTACTTGATGAACTTTCCAAGTAACAGTAAATAGTAACATATAAAATGTTTTATATTGAATCATTTGATGAATTTTTCCAAATGATAAATAAGATCACTTGATGAATGTTTCCAAGCGACAATATTCCACAAAAAGAGTTACTTGATGAGAGTTCCAAGTAACAGTAAATAGTAACATATAAAATATTTTATATTGAATCATTTGATGAATTTTTCCAAATGATAAATAAGATCACTTGATGAATGTTTCCAAGTGACAATATTCCACAAAAAGAGTTATTTGATGAGAGTTCCAAGTAACAAAAAGAAAAATAGTAACATATAGAATATTTTATATTTAATCATTTGATGAATGTTTCCAAATGATAAATAAGATCACTTGATGAATGTTTCCAAGCGACAATATTCCACAAAAAGAGTTACTTGATGAGAGTTCCAAGTAACAGTAAATAGTAACATATAAAATATTTTATATTGAATCATTTGATGAATTTTTCCAAATGATAAATAAGATCACTTGATGAATGTTTCCAAGTGACAATATTCCACAAAAAGAGTTATTTGATGAGAGTTCCAAGTAACAAAAAGAAAAATAGTAACATATAGAATATTTTATATTGAATCATTTGATGAATGTTTCCAAATGGTAAATAAGATCACTTGATGAATGTTTCCAAGTGACAATATTCCACAAAAAGAGTTACTTGATGAGAGTTCCAAGTAACAAAAAAAAATAGTAACATATAAAATATTTTATATTGAATCATTTGATGAATTTTTCCAAATGATAAATAAGATCACTTGATGAATGTTTCCAAGCGACAATATTCCACAAAAAGAGTTACTTGATGAGCTTTCCAAGTAACAGTAAATAATAACATACAAAATATTTTATATTAAATCATTTGATGAATTTTTCCAAATGATAATATAAGATCACTTGATGAATTTTTCCAAGTGGCAATATTTTGTATAAAAAATATATATATATTAATATTTAATGTAAAAATCACTTGATGAATGTTTCCAAGTGGCAATATTTTGTATTAAAAAAAATAATATGTTAAAACTATGTAATGTAAAATTCACTTGATGAAGTTTCCGAGTGTTAAGATTAAAAGAAAGTTGATTGTAGAGTCGCTTGATGAATTTTCCCAAGTGACAATATTTTGTAAAGTTTATTATTCTGGATTTTTATAGCAATGTGTAAAAAGCACTTGATGATTTTTTATATTATTTTTTCTCTTTTCCAAGTGGTAAAAATTTATTATATTGTATTTTAAGGCAATTTCTGTTGAAAGTGCCAATATAAAATGATGGATGTATGTCAGTTGTTTTAAATTATTTAATAAATATTTATCATTTTCTAATATAAGTACTTAAATAGTTTTAATCTATTACGGATAAAAGTTAACTTATAAGTTTGAGGACAAACTTGTTTGTCAGGAAGGCCGATTGTTAGAAATCTACTTGAATTCTTTACATATACATACTTATACTTATAAAATACTGTTATTGAGTTATTAATTTAAAATCTTATCTTGAGCATACACTGTTTTATTTTAAAAAGCCACTGAGCGGATGTTGTAACATTGGGTTGCTTTAATTTCCCACGTCGTTATTGTGAAATGTAATTTTAATCTTAAATCAAATATTTTTAAGCATTGTTTTTATTTTCAATTGTAATTAAATAGAGTTTTAGTTTTTATTATACAAAAGTTGTTCAAAAGATGTATTTCCGTTACAAATGAAAAGTTGTGAAACGATGCCAAAGTAAAAGAGAAGGGGAAGGCGAATGTAACGTCGGCAACAACGTTGGTTTTTATTATTACTCTTAGTTGCTTTATGATACAAACTCCATATATGCAGTAGCAGCAGTGACAGTATCGAACTGCTCCAGCACGCCAGCCGCAAGATACGGCAAGGGTTTTAGTTGATAGAACTCCCTTCCAGCTAGCTACATAACTCAGCCTTTTCCTAAAGGTCGGTTATTCGTTAGGAGTTTTCCAACAAAACTAAAATTAAATAGGGCTAATCCAATGTTGAACGTGAGACGAATAAAACTGATATGTTACTTTTTTTTTATTTCTTACAGGTAAGCATTAGAACCAAAGTCATCGACATAGCTCTAAGAATTAGCAAGTTGAAGTGGCAGTGGGCCGGCCATATCTGGCGAAGAACCGACAACCGCTGGGGTAAACGTATTCTTGAGTGGAGACCACGACTCGGTAAACGTAGTGTAGGACGCCCTCCGGCCAGGTGGGATGATGACCTGCGAAAGACTGCAGGAAGATGCTGGATACGTCAAGCCGAGGGGCGGGGGTGTGGTCAATCAAGCGAGTCTTGATTGATGACTCCCCTACTCTCAGCGTCTGTCCAAACGCTGAGATTGGCAAACGGTTTAGGGAGTAGTGCAGGTCGCGTAGATCCCCTAGGCAAGGCCAGTGGACTATCCTTCTCGAGGTTGCCGCCTGTTTTTGGCCAGTTACCATATGTAATTGGCATAACTAAAACCTCTGGCCGTTTTCCCCCCATACATCCAAACCTTTCCCCTATCCTAATTCCTTTCACAAATTCCTGCAGAGCCGAACAGTGGCGGCGCAAAACCACAATCCTTCAGGCATGCAGAGCCTTGGGGCACTAAATCCCCCCTAAAAGTTGTCCACACTCACCACGGGCGGGTAGTGTGTGTTTCCTTCAGCCCCAACAACCGCAATGTCAGCACATGGTAAAGAATTACTACCCCAGGAAGGTACCGCTGCCTCCGGTAGCGGAGAATCCTTCACCAAGCCCAGCTTGGTCAGTCCCACGTATTCTGGGGGGGACAACCTGTGCTCAGGGACAGGCGCAAGTCTGGACCTGTCGGGCCTCATTGAGGCAATACCAACCATGGTAGATACTGCCATCGTATCACAATGGACCACGGTCGCTCACAAGCGCCCTTGCAAAAGGGGAGACACCAATCCCGTGGCCACGGCAAAGGAACCGCCGAAAAACCGACCGAAACGCAGTCGCCCCAACAGGCGCGCGAGAAGGGAGGCTATTCAGGCAAAAACCACACCAACAACGACAGCCGACGCAGCAGCGGAAACGCAGCGCGAATCTGTACCGGCCAACTTCACGGAGTCGGCGACGGCGCAGACGGCTTCCTCAACGCAGCGCGAATCTGTACCGGCCAACTTCACGGAGTCGGCAACGGCGCAGACGGCTGCCCCAACGAACCCACCACCACCACCACCACCTGGCCAGCCGAAAAGGAGGCGGAAGCCGAGAGGTTTTCGCGGTCGGCCGAACGCTGCGGTGGCTCCCACTGCCCCTGAAAAGGGTCAGCCTGGGACTGGGGACTGTCCGGATAAGTTAGCTTCCTCGAAGCGGACTCGTCTGGATGAGACCCGGTCTCCCAGGGGGGATGCCAAACGCGCGAAGACCGATGCGAGACCGAGGCGGACGGAGAGCTATGCAGATGCGAGTAAATCGCATCTGAGGGTAGCGGTCATCACCGTCCCGCCGAGGGACCTCTCGCAAAGCCAGGCAGATCAGCTGAGGGAAGCCATCGATGATAGCATCCTACAGACCGTTCTGTCTCCGTCTCCGAGCACGCAAGCTCCATCTTTCCGCGGACGCCCCTTCCTTTTGGATGGAGTGTTGGCGATGTGGTGCGAGGATGCGAACGCTCTCAGCTGGCTTGAGAGAACAGTCAAGACCATTCCATCGCCGATACCAAGCACCACTCTGGCTGTCATCCGACAGTCCGAGCTGAAGAAGAGGCTCAAGGCAGGGCTTCTTTTACACACCCGCATCACCGACGCCGCTACGCTGCACAGAGTCCTTTGTGCCCAGAACCCGTGGTACAAAGTTGACTCCTGGCAGTGCTACGGAATGACAGTAGACGAGAAGGCAACGGAAGCAGGCTCCAAGGAGGCTGCCGTCCATCTCGTGCTGGGAATTCCCGAAGACCAGCGGCAGTCGATTCTCGACAGAGAACGCCGGATAGCCCACATGTCGGGTAGTGGGTATATCCGTTTCTTCTCCTCGGAAGAAATAACAAAAACCGAGGACGCAAAAACGGCAACGAGTTCAGTCGCGGCCACTGTAAGAGAGACCTCGACTCCCGAGCAGCCCACCTCAGCTCCCCAACAGGGTTTGAGCGAGATGGAGACAGACTCGATGCTGCAGGGTGGGGGCACTTCCAGTGATGAAGATGGCATCCTGCGTAGCCCGTAACCACCACCTCAACATCATACAAACCAACCTCCAGCACAAACAAATAGCGGCGGCCACGCTACGCAGAGTGCTGGAGGCAGACAACAAGACCGCCGTTCTGATCCAAGAGCCCTGGATCAGAAACAACAGAATTTGCGGTCTAAATAACATAGGCGGTAAGTTGCTCATAGATACAACCGTCGATAAACCAAGAACTTGCATTTTTATGCCTAAAACCATATCAGCCATTTTGCTTAACCAATTCTGTTCTAGAGACCTCACTGCTGTGAAGATTCTAACGGATAAACAAACTGTCCTAGTACTAGCCTCAGTGTACATGCCGAGCGACGGTGAAGTTCCTCCGAGAGAGCTAGCCGAGCTGGTGCAACACTGCGAAGCACAACAATGGGACCTGATCATCTCTGCAGACTGCAATGCACATCACTCTCTGTGGGGAAGTAAGGATACCAATAAAAGGGGTGAGTTACTAACCGAATATATTTTCCAAACAAACTTGAACATTATGAATATAGGCACGGAACCTACTTTTGTTAGTTCAAGGTATCAAACCATCATAGACATTACTTTAGCAACACATGCGGCGGCGAACCTCATTGAGGGATGGCATGTTTCAAACGAACCATCCTTTGCGGATCACCGCCGGGTATGCTTTAAAATACAATATAAACTAACAGACCCTGTTCCATATCGTAACCCCCGCAAAACAGATATAACAAGGTATAAAAACTTAACAAACAAAGTACTAGGTAACACACAAGTAAATAACGTAATTCCAAGTACCGACAAAATAGAAGCAAACGTACAGCTCCTGACTTCTACACTCGTAAGAAGTTATGAGCTGGCATGTCCTGCTGTAACACCGAAACGCCTAGAGAAAAGCCGCTGGTGGGGGCCAGAACTTGACCGCCTTCGTCAAGAACTCAGGACACTTTTCAACAGGGCCAAAAATACCAGAGCCAATGAGGACTGGGACAAATATAAAACAGCACAACAGCACTACAAAAAACGGATCAGATTCCGGAGAACGGAAGGCTGGCGAAATTTCTGTAGTAGCATTAACTCATTAAACCAAGCCGCAAGATTAAAGAAAATCCTGGCTAAGGACAACTCTAATCTTTTGGGCTCCTTAAAAAAGGAGGATGGCTCCTACACTAATAAAGACGAGGAAACCAGTGCCGTACTGCTAGAAACACACTTTCCAGGATGCCAAATAACGCCAGCCCCTGGTTGGGTAGATGAGCAATACGGCACACCAACAGCACAGGATTGGGAAGTCGCAAATAAGATAGTAACCGCGGACAGGATAGAATGGGCCCTGAGCAGCTTCAAACCGTTCAAGTCCGCGGGGCTGGATGGGATATTCCCAGCATTACTACAGTGGCAGCCCAATCATGTTATTAAGCACTTACTACCAATCTACAGGGCCTGCATAGCCTTTAAATATATTCCCCAACCTTGGAGAGAGGCAAAAGTAATTTTCCTACCGAAGCCGGGTAAGGAGGATTACACACATGCCAAATCTTTCAGGCCAATTAGTCTAACATCATTCCTGCTAAAAACTCTGGAAAGATTAGTAGACCGACACCTTAGGGATGGAACACTGAAAAGCAAACCGTTTCACCCTCAACAACATGCCTATAGGAAAGGCAGATCAACAGAGTCAGCACTACATATGGTAGTGCACAAAATAGAATCGGCTATCACAAATAAAGCGTCAACACTGGCTGCTTTTATAGACATAGAAGGAGCTTTTGACAAAACCATGCACAACAGCATTAACCACGCCCTACGAAAACGGAACGTAGAACCAGCCTTAAGAGAGTGGATCACTGCGCTGGTTAGCAAAAGGGCGGTTCAGATAGTGGTGAACACTACTACGAGGGCTAAAGTAGTTAGAGGGTGCCCTCAAGGAGGGGTGTTATCACCACTTCTATGGAACATAGTAGTAGACAGCCTCATTAACAAACTCAATGATAGAGGATACACTACTATTGGTTATGCGGATGACTTAGCAATACTGATAAATGGGAGCGCTGAAAATGTGTTATGCAAAGTGATGCGCTCAGCCCTTCAGATTGTGGAAGACTGGTGTGACGAACACAAATTGTCAGTAAACCCGAAAAAAACAGAACTTATCCTTTTCACCAACAAAAGGAAGTTACCAGAACTCCAACCACCAAAACTCTTTAACACCAACCTCTCCCTATCAACTCAAGTAAAATATCTGGGAGTCATCCTGGATAATAAACTGAATTGGGCGAGGCACATTGATGCAAAAATAAAGAAGGCCTGTATAGCGTTTGGGCAGTGTAGAAGACTTGTTGGGAAAAAATGGGGTCTAAATCCAAAAATCACACTTTGGGTATACACATCAGTTATCAGACCTTCCTTAACCTACGGATCAGTTGTCTGGTGGCCCAGAACCCAACTGGTCACGGTAAAAGCAAAACTCCAGAGTCTGCAACGCCTAGCAAGCGTAGCAGCCACGGGGTGCATGAGAACAACTTCATCAGCCGCTCTGGAGTATATATTGAACTTAAGACCTCTAGATCTGGTCATTCAAGAGGAAGCCAAGGGCGCAGCCTTAAGACTAAGATCTAACGGGTTATGGAAACAAAGCATAACTACACACTCAAAGATTCTGCAGGCAAGCCTGAAAGAAATACCGTTTCTTGAAGCGCCCATGGACAGAATACCATGTCACCACGTCTTCGATAGAAGATACAATATCCAACTTACTGCGGAACCAGTTGATAGCTCTGGCATCAATGAAGTTAGGATATACACAGACGGGTCCAAAACCGCACACGGCACTGGAGCGGGTGTCTTCTCGAATGACTTAAATATAAAAATTTCAACAACTTTAGACAAGTTAAATACAATCTTTCAAGCAGAATGTATTGGTATCACCAAGGCGGCACAGGCGGTTGCAGCCAGAGCTGTCAGAGACCTAAATATAAAAATTGTCTCAGATAGTGCATCCGTACTTCAAGCTTTAAAAAACAACACCATAACCTCTGTCCTTGTACTGGAATGTCATAACACTCTCCAATCCATAGCAGAGGCAAACAAAGTAACTTTGCAATGGATCAAAGGACACAGCAACTCACAGGGTAATGACGCCGCTGACGAACTAGCCAAAAGAGGATCGATGGCAGCAGTTTATGGACCGGAACCACTGCTGCCCATACCTCAGGCCCAGATAAAAACGTGGCTGCGCAAATTAACCGAAGATGAACATCTAACAGAATGGAGAAACAGTGTAGGTAGCAGGCAAACCAAGAATGCAGTTCCGGTGGCATCAAAAAAGCTTGCACGCAACCTCCTTAGATTAAACAGGGACAGGATCCGTAAAATCATCGGTATTATTACTGGTCATTGTCCCTTAAACAAGCACCTATTTACGATAGGTGTGACCGACAGCCCTCTATGCAGAGGATGCATGGAGGCGGAAGAAACGCCACAACACGTGCTCATGGAGTGCAGGAGTGTGGCAGACGAACGGGCACGGTTTCTCCAAACACCCAGAACGCGTGCGGAAGCCTGCAGCAGCCTGAAAAGGCTGCAAGCCTTCTGGGATAATCTGGGTTGGTTGGAGTAGGCAGAAGGTACAATACGTACAATGGCCAAATCGAATGGCTAAGTGCGGATACAGCCCAGTATAACTAACTAACTAACTAACGTCAAGCCGAGGACAGGGCGCTATGGCGATCATTAGAGGAGGCCTATGTCCAGCAGTGGACTCAGATAGGCTGATGATGAAGCATTAGTACATGGCTTTTATCGGACCTGCTGTCCCCGATCCGATCCGAACCCTTCGGAGACTCTGGGAGGGCACGGGGACTCGCACTTTTAAGTGTGCGATGCCGTACCCTCTAGAAATCCTCCGAAGGTGATTCGTTTCAACATGGCTTGAGGTACACTTTACGCACCTCGCCGCCCCAAAAAAAGCCCGGTGAAGCTGAAAATGCCCCCTGGGGCAATCAGCAGTCCCTCTCCAAAAAAAAAAACCTGCTGTTAAGTGATGATATGAAGCGCACTTCACCCGGAATCCTCAACAACTGATGCACATGCATCTCTCTCTCTCTCATCTATCTTATCTCTAGCTGCCGAAACATAACAATACTACTGACATTGATGTTATAGTGACATATTTAGTTAAGATAGTGGCGCCCGCGTCGTGCTCCCGCTTAACGCAGCGGACGCCCGAAAACCTTGAAATATTATAGTGAAAAGTATCCGAGACTTTATTTTGAAGGTAACCCTATATCACAACCGTCTGTTGACGAATTTAAATTGTGTTTTCAGACGGGCCCGCTGTTTGCTCTCCAGATGAGACCCTAAATAGAAAAGACTCGGAAATGTTTATCGACATTGATCTCGCTTCTTCTATTATTTATGTCAACCAAGATATTCTAATACTGCTCATACAAAAAAACGATTATAACAAAACACTGTTTGTTATTGCATTATATTATAAAATTACTTAATTTTAGAGGCACGGAGTGTAGATATGACCCGTCGACTCATACATGAGTGGTAGAGCGACGCTGCGTTGCAGCATGAAATGGGCCGGCTCGCCCGGCGTAATACCACCCTCTCACAGAATATCGGCGTGAAACAATTGCACTCGTTGCTGTTGTGTTTCGTTCGGTGAGTGAAAGTACCGGAGGCCCATCTCTCACCCCTCCCCTTCCCAATTCCTACTCCCTCCTCAAGATCCAACTCCTTCCTCAAGGCCGGCAACGCATCTGCGATTACTTTGGTTTTGCGGGTGTCCATGGGCGGCGGTGATTACTTTCCATCTGGTGACCCGCCGGCTCGTTTGCCTCCATACATAAAAAAAACATGAATTGTGGATACTGTAAGTTAATCAGTTTTTCATGTGTTATGGGGCGACGCTGAGAGTAGATAAAGTTACAAAGATTTTAGTAATTGTTTCAAAATTAATATTTCTAAAAAACATGCAACGTCTAGTTTTCATATTATATTGAACCGTGTATCACGGATGAAGGAGACCTCATTCGCCTGACCTATTTCGTACTCTAAAGCACTAAAGTACACTAAAGCGAATGACCTCTTTTAATTTAATTATCGAACTTCTGAGACGACAGCAGCCTAGCATATAAAAGCTGCAAGGCTTCAGCCACACTATGTATACTTACATGCAAACCCGGGCTTAAGTTGCACTGTCTTCGTCCTAATAGCATTAGTCGAAACTGTGACTGGTCTAAACTATCATGAGATAAGACGACATTCAGCCACTAAAGCGGAGGACGTTGGCAAGTAACAAGCCTTTGATAAATTAAGCGTACCTCATACCGTGACCACAGTTGAAGTTTATGAAGCAGTATATTTTATTTTATAAGTTTAAAAACAAGTGTTGAAAATATGGATATTTTATTTTATTGCAGATTAGAATCGTTTTTCATAACGTTTTATTCCTATTTTTACTGTTAAAATTTAATTGGGAATCACACATTGCTTCTTATTTTATATGTTCAGCAGAAAATATTTCATTTGAACCTCTGATGATGTGTCAAATAGCTTTATAGCTAAGTTTGTTTTTATTTTGGCTAACACACCATTGTCGCCCCTCTGGTGTGGCTATGCAGCCAAGTTTTTAATCCTTCTGTTTAACACACCTCTGTCATCTTGGCTAACAGTGTTAAGAAAGAGTAAATTCCGCTACTGTGCAGTAGAAAAGCTTTGTACGTGTACACCACTTGCATTCAATAAACTTGTTTAGTAGAAGGACAGAAAGTATTCTTTCTATCCTTCTACTATGTTAGTTCTTGACTTCTTTCTTTCCACAAACGCAGACATTGTTTTTCTTAGAACAGGCACTTAGAAAAATTACAGAGAATGAAAAAGAGATTTTTATATTGTGCCCGACATTGATGCTATTTTTACTGCTCATAGCGTTATTGGACGGGTTGGTCTGACCCGGATATTTTGAAATGCCACTGTTACAAGATTTGATGTTCGAATTTTACTACAAGTCACCACTGACTTTATATTTCATTGCGTAAACATTTTTTTAAATTGCAAAATTTTGTAGATAATGCTCTTGATGGACTCTAAAATATTATATGAACTGTTAATCGCATCGCATCAGTGTTTTCTTATCGAAGTATCAGTCAATGAAAAGTAGATTCTGGGAAAAGATTTTTTTATTGAAGTAACTGTGTAAATATGTACGACGTATAGTACGTAGCTCAAAGCTACGTATTTGATGGAAATGTGTTAGAAATATAAACTCACGCCATCGTACACTCTAAAAAAACATGATACCGCCACGTTTACGGTACGATTCCCGCAATGTTACCGTGAAGTGAACAAGATGAACTAATAAAACGTACGCTACGCCTCGAGCAGAGTGCGGCCACTCCGACAAATTGTCGGGCGGCCGTGCGTGATTGCCAGTGCAGGTGGACCTGGCTGGGACGTGATCACCGGGAACAATGGAGCGACGAAATCTTGGCCGCACGGGACAGCGTGCGTACGTTTTAGCTCGGCCACTCGATGCCTATGAAGGCCGTAATAACTGCTGCACTGGCAATTACACTTTACACGACAGTTGGTAAGGACTATTATAAAATATACTACAAAATATTCTACAGTCAATAGTTACCATGCTATCCCCTAATGATATGTTCTTGAAATTTTTATTTGGTTTATGATGCACTGCCTACGACGAGTCTCTACATCTTTTGCATCTAAATATTGCGGGGATGAGACCACCTTTAATGATAAGGCAGCCCTAAGTGCGACTTCTATTTATTTCTCAAATGACTTCTTATTATAACAAAAATAAATAAATAATATTTATCTTATTTAAATATCTGTGCCTCGCCCTGTGATTGACAATTTAGTATAAAAACTTTTTTCCTTAATTATAACTTCTTTCCACAACGTCTTTGAACACGTCTTTTTAATTAGTGTGTCCTGCCAACTATGACCTACGGTGCTGAGACATGGCGCCTCACTAGGGAAGCTGTGCACATAATTAGTGTTGCACAGAGAGCCATGGAACGCGCCATGCTTGGCATCACACTCTTAGACCGCGTCCCAAACACTGAAATCCGCAAGCGGACTAAAGTCCAAGATGCTAGCGAGCGGATATTGACGCTCAAGTGGAGTTGGGCACCACTTGGCAAGGCGAAGTGACGACAGGTGGACCAGAAAGCTGACTAAGTGGTGGCAAAGAGACGGTTACAGAAAATGGGGACGTCCACCGACGAGATGGGTCGACGATATAACCAAGACCGTGGGTTGCACGTGGCCCAAACTAGCGCATGGTCGAGGCGAATGGCAGGAGCAAAAAGAGGCCTATAGCCAGCAGTGGGTCGAGAGGTTCTGATGATGATGATAACAACTTCTTTAAAAAGTCTAAAACGGAGTGTCTATACATATAATAAAGCTAAAGAGGATCAAAAGTGGAAACATGGAAGATATTCAAAAAAATGTTGAAACTTGTTCTGTTATCGATTCTAAGTATAGAATCGATAACAGAACACGTTCCAACATTTTTTTGAATTTTTGTCTGTTTGTCTGTTTATTTGACCGCGCATCACGTGAAAATGGCTGAACGGATTTGGATGAAACTTTGCACATAGACAGACCATGACCCGGACATAAGGACATTTTTTACCCCGGTAACAGGTTCCAGTGGGATAGTCTAGACTTCGCGAACGAAGTCGCGGGCATCTAGTAAAAGATTAAGATGAAGATCTAATATGAGATACAGAAATGGCAAAACGAGATTTTAAATTATGAAACTAGATCATTTTTAATATATAATATTTAAATTATTAATAATACACATATCATTACTTATTTTTTCCTAGAATATAATTTTTTTTGTTTTTTTTTTTTATATTAGAAGGAGGCAAACGAGCAGGCGGGTCACCTGATGGAAAGCAATCACCGCCGCCCATGGACGCCCGCAAAACCAGAGGAATCACAGATGCGTTGCCGGCCTTTAAGGAAGGAATAGGCTCGTTTCTTGAAGATTCCTAAGTCATATTAATTACTCGTAATACGCGCGAAAACTTACCACATACGTTATTTTTTACTTTCCGACTGCTTTACATCAGTCATGGCCATTGTTATTTTATTTATTTAATGTTGTTCTTTTAGCTTTTAATTACAATACTCGTAGAAAGTGTGGCATGACACATATAATGTCCTCACGCAAAAATCCTCTGAGTAATATTAGCTCAAGGATAAAGACAACATGAATACGTTTCGGCACAGTGACCTCTTTGCGAACAAAAAACTCAAGTGGCTTCACTCCGAGCGAAATACTAGCAAAACCAGTAATGGCTGTCTGTACGCACACAAAAGAAGGACCCAGGAGGCAAGCTTATACATACCGCGCGCGAGCAACGCACACATAGACCCAGTGGCCAGTATACATTTCAAGTATATAGGTATCATTATGAAATAGTTTGCTTCCTGGGGGGTAACCACGAGCTCTTATAGCAGTATTATTGCAGTTGTGGAAACGAGACGCGTGTAGCGGCGAATATAGTCGCGTCTCGTTTCCACAACTGCAATAATACTGCTATAAGAGGTCATAGTCAGGGGGCTGCCCCCTGACAGGTACATAGAATGTTGACAATATTTTTATAAACAATTGGCATGATTAACATTTTGCGTTACTGGCATTTTGCGTTTCTAGCATTTTGTGTTCCTGGCATTTTACGTTTCTGGCATTTTGCGTTTCTGGCATTTTGCGTTTCTGGCATTTTGTGTTTCTGGCTTTCTGTGTTTCTGGCTTTCTGCGTCTGGCTTTCTGCGTTTCTGGCTTTTTGTCTAACTGGCATTTTGCGTTCCTGACCACATGCGTACATACGATAGACCCCTTGGACGGACACGGATCTCGGCACAGAATAACTAATAGTAATACCGTACAGAAGACTCACTCTCTAACAAAAGTCAAGTTTTGGTATAAAAATTTGCCTACTCTTTACGACTTTCACGCGAAATTTTGACTTACCGTGTGACCCGAGCGTTCACATTCCGTTAGGCAACGCTGACTTGATATCGATTTGACGTCAGGAGCGCAGAGTTCCCACTCATGGATATATTTAAGTATTAAAATGTTAATTTCGATTCATTGTTCTTTCTTTTATTTAGACACCCGTAAACACAGCAGTATCTTTTATACGGATTATAAGATCATTTGGTAGTCATTGTTCGGTGTACAAAAATCACAGAAATGATGGTTCGTTTTACGCACGACGACGCGCGAAGTGCCGAGCGGCAGCCTACTGCTATACGCCTGCCCGGGAGGCGCGCGCCGGCCGAAAGTACCTAAACTGCGGAGTGACACCCCCTTATAGTTGTAAACCAGCGACTTGTAAGCCGGTAGTTACCAAAACCAGCGGCTAGAAACGAATTACCAGCCGCTTGATACCGGGTAGACACCCGACTTGAGCACGAAAAAAAACGATTTTAATACCTTTTTTATTGTTAAACTCTTATTTTTGTTATACAGTAGCACTTATTATGTTCTTCTATTTTTGTTTTTTTTTTAAATAAACACCGAAGACATCGTTTAATCTTACTAATTTACCAGACAGGGGGTTAATTCAGAGACGAACAGGAAACTATGAAACAACGTTTGTTTTTAGGTGGTGGTGTAATTATGTAAAATATAAGAATAAAGGTAGCTAAATTCGTTTACTTTTGATTTAATCATGATTATAAACCAATAAATTGTAAATAACTACAACTAAATGCTTACTAGTACTAGGTATCTGTCCACACTTATTTCATGGATAAATACCTATTTCCAAAACATCTCTGACAAATAAATTATTAAGATAGTCCTATTCCACTGCTGTGCCACATTTTTATGTTAAATGTATCCTTGAGTAAATAAATCAGAAGAGAAACAACAAAAACAAAAAACTAATCATGTGGATATATCAATGAAAGAAATGTAAGCAGCTGTTTCCAGCCGCTAGTTATCGCTAGAAATGATAATAAGCCAAATGAGCCGTTTTTAGCCGGTAACCAGCTTTTCACAGCTATACACCTCCCTGATCTCGGTACAGCTCGGACCAGTTCGAGCGCTGCTGTAGCGAGATTCCGCGTCCATGAGAGGTTGTCTATGTGTGCGGTGCTAGAGCGCGATTGTGTGGAGTTTACTTTCTGTAGTCTCCTTATTTTTGGTAAGTTCTCGTATATGTATAGTGGACTAGTGTTTTTCTTTCCATTATCGTAGATGTAGTTCTGCGACCTTCTTATTCACAAACGAACTGTTCGATCGGATAGCTTCCGAAAAGCTTTATATCATACTAGCGGCCGCTCACGGTTTCACCCGCGTGGTTCCCGTTCCCGGGGGAATATCGAGATAAAAAGTATTCTATGTTTTAATCCAGATAGTTTACTATCTGTATGCCGAATTTCATCTGAATCCATCCATCCGTTGCAGCGTGAAGAAGCAACAAATATACACACATACATAGACACAAACTTTCACATTTATAATATTAGTGTGACTAGCCGTCACCCGCCCGCTTCGTTGTGCGAAAATTTGTGATTTTTTTTATAGCCTATCATTTGCCCAATCTCATATCCTTACTACGTACAAATTTTCATCAAGATCGATCAGGCCGTTCTTGAGTTCTAAGAGGACATACATTTTAGAGCCTACAGATTTATATAATAGTATAGATTTAGACAAGACAGAGCCAGTCTATATGTTTTGACAAAAGTTTAGAGGAAGCAGGACCTCCGCTTGGGTGGAGGCAAAATATGGGTGCGCTAATATTTATTTTGACAGTGTATTGACGTCCGCGCGTATGTTCCGAGCAAATACGACTGTTGTCTATTCCAGGCACGTTCCTCATCTTGAGCCTTTTTGTTGTTGAAACGTAACTTTCTTTATAAGACTCCGGCTAACTAATGAAAACAAAGGAAACATCTAATACAAGCTAAGCTTGCCGTGCGTTTTGTCAAAGACTTTTCTCAAGTTTAAGTTTAATAACGCTTTTTTTAAGATAATATGATAATGGTAGCAATAGCTGAGTGAAATAGATAAAACTATTTATTTTCGATTATATTATATTATCTAATAATATTTAACTGTATACTATGCCTTATGTCAATCGCTTGTGGACTACTGTATTTCTGCATGGGGAGAGGTTGCTAAATACCATCTGCTCGAAGCTGAAAGAGCTCACGCACGATCTTAAAAGTTGTTGCAGGTCTACCTTTTCGCTACCCAACTGTTGATCTTTATAGGGATTGGGACGTACTCTCAGTTAGACAGTCTTTCATTCTACATACTGTACTGAAGAAGCATTCAGAGTTGCAGTACGACCCGCTATTACTAGAGCATAAACGGAGGAAAGATAAAGTTTGTTCTCTCCAACGTTTTAGAACCGCCTCTTCGCACAACTTTTTCTGTTTTCATGGCTGTTACTTGTACAACAAATTAAACCGGGCCCTAAATCTGTCTGTAAAGTAACTGTCTCGAAATATCTTAAAACACTAGACTATAAAACAACTGAGGAATTTCTTATCCCCCCGGTCTAAATTTCAGTCTAAATAATATAATATAAAATATATTTTCAAATTTAATCCAAAAATAAGTATATCTCAAAATATAATAAAGACAAAAAAAAATTAGTATCACATCTATCCACACAGACTACCACTTCTAATTTTCACATTCACTTACACTTACTAACACTCACTCACACTCATTCACACATACACTAAATCGTATACGATCCACATCAATACGTACATACGTAGGTAGGGAAATTCTGCAGTTTTACCGTAGTGTTAATTTAGTTTTTACTTTATTTTATTTTTTTATCAATAGTCCATTTAGGGTACTTATTTTCTGACTTTGTTGTGGTCAGGGCTTCTGGATCCTAAATTATCTGTTTCTTTGTTCTTTTCCACCTCTTTATATCTTACTCATGTTGCTATATATTACAATTATATACTGTCTATGTCCGCGAGGGGGTCCTGGTGACCTGTATTTGCAGGTTTCTTATTTCAGGCACAAGTCTCTCACAAATGATAGGAAGCTATGTATCTTAGTGATGTCTCGTGAAGAGAAACCAAACGTTTATTTATTTTTATTATTATTATTAACCAACGTTTCTGTAGTAAATTAAAAGTGTGCTTTTTAAAATTGAAAATGTACCTTTAACTATTTCTTTCAATATAAAACGAAATAACTAAACTATTAAGACGACGCATTGGTAATTTACGTGGCGGGGATGTTGATTTTTCTCAGCAATTACAAAACATATGAAAGTGATATTTGATGACATGATTTTTCATATAATTGACTTCATTTTGTTAGTTGCAGAAACACGATTTTTCAACTTTTATAACAGAGAAAAAATATCAAAGTAACCTCTTTTAAAACATAGATTCACATTTTACAGGCTAACCAGACCGATTTAAGCATCAAAATTTTCTTAGTAGATTAGTCGTAACACACACATCAAAATTGTAGTTCATTTTTTTTTAAATAATTTGTAGTTTTAATTTGAAGGAAAAAAACCAGTTTTTCTTATGGTACGGGGCGCAAACGCTCGTATCAAAACGTATGAGATTTATTGTATAGCGATGCGTCGCCTTAAGGGATTATCAATAGAGGGCCATCTTTAACTCGAATTAAAAAATATGTTATTACTACAGTGTTTTGATTCTTGCATTAATATTGTTTGTTTATCAATATTCTGTTTAAATTAAAGCTGTCGCTGTTGGTCCTTAAATAAATTACCTATGAACTCAAGTAATGTGCTATAAACGTTTATATGGTGACAGACTTTCTAAGTACGTATTGCTTTAATTCTTCTTTTATGAAGTCTAGACTTAATATAGTTCAAGCAATGTCCAGTTTCTAATGGCCCGCTAGGGATAACATTAAAAGGTCCGCTTTCGTATAAGATGTTCTAAGTCAAAGTCGGAGGAAAAATTCAAAATCATCATCATCATCTTCATTTCACCCCGTGAGCACCCACTGCTGGGTAGCTTACTCTTTAACACGCCAACTTAGACGGTCCCGTGAGTCCCGTGCGAGCTTCATCCACTACCTTCCAGCTAAAAATATCCTGATTCAATTAAAATTAACTTGCAAGCACCTTTATATCGTCCAAAAATGTATCCTTGCCAGCTCTATATTTTATTCTAAATTTTCCTTTATAGAGAAAGCAATCTGCAATACATCAGCTTAAAAGTCCCAGCGTTCAACAACACTTTCTACTTCCATGAACACGGGGATCTCCCTTAGCCTGGCTGAGAATGCAATTTGTAATGCGTAGCGGCGGCGACTCGACGTGGCAACGATTAGTCGCGGCTGTATCTATTTTCTCGCATACAATGCTTCCTACGTATAGCTTTCACTCGGCTTGTTTGAGGTTACACAAGCTATGTATAACGTTATGATGCATCGTTGTTTGTTAATGTTAATCACTCACAAATATGCATACAGTTACCTGGTATGGGCAATAATCTTTAGTATAAATTAGAGACGAGATTTGTTCGCAGCACAGAAACGTTATTGTAGTAAACATGAAGTGTTTGATTCTTGTCGCTATTGCCATCGCGGCTGTTGTTGCTGCTTCGGAGGAGGGAGTCCATTACTCCGGTGGTGAGTTTAATTAATTTTATTGATATTAAAATATTATTTTTACTAAAAAACAGGATGCTGTTTTTGTAACTATAGGTACTAGATAATATATATATATATACATATACATCCCACAAAAAAAGTTGCGTCCTCCTATTTGACTAAATTATCATATAAACGGCGGACGCACGTTTATTAAATTTGTACTAAACTTTCAAATGTGGAACAAAATTGCGTCCACCAATTTTTTTTATTTATTCCCATTTTTTCACTCAGAATCAATATTGAATCCGTCCAAAATTAAATTATTACTAGTGGACCCGGCGGACTTCGTACCGTTTTGTCAGTTTCCATCAGTGATTAAATTCTCTTTGGTTTCCATGACAACAAAAAAGCAAATCATTTTGTATTGGAAAATTAAATTGTCGTTTTTAGTATATTTATAGTGTGATTCCCGTGGGAATATCGGAATAAAAACTCTTCTGTGTTAATCCAGATTATAAACTATCTGTATGCCGAGTTTCATCCAAATCCATCCATCCGTTACAGCGTGAAGAAGGAACAAATATACAGACATACACACAAACTTTCGCATTTATAATATTAGTGTGATTATAATATTATATTATTATTTTGCAATTTTTATATATACATAATATATAGCATTGTGAATGCAAAATTCAAAATAATTAAAATACTATTTGTTAAAATTCTCGGTTGGGACCAGGTTGGGACCGATTGTAATTGGTAAGCAACTTTCGTCAGGCCGGTTCCTGGATCGGTGACCAACTTTTATCTTTCCATAAAAAGCAATTACTTTTAGACTAGTGGCATAGTGCTAGTACCCGTAGAATAGAAATGGAATAGATGAACAAAACGTATGATTTGGTCATAAAGTCAATCAAACGTCATTTTTACATATCGTTGGCTTGTGTCAATCCCATTCGCAAATAAATCTATTCCGTTTCTATTCTATTAGCGATAAACCAGTTGTTTCGGGGTCAGATAAACTGACAAGTTAAGTAGTTAATTCCTCTACAAACAAAAACATATCAACAAATTATAATATAAACTCACGTTTAAATATAATTGTACAAAGATTTAATAATTATTTTGTCAACAGTTGAAACAGGACCCAGTATCTCCCTCGAGAGGCGTTCAGTGCCGGACGCTTCAGTCAAGAGCTCAGGTAAACAAATAAAAAACACATGTGAAACAAATTGTTCTTACCTAATGTATTATTTATGCTATTTTTATACGGTATAAAAATATTAAAATAAGCTACGGGGCTTAACTTTTAGTTGTTAAGCTTATTACTCTAACTTTTTTTTTTTTTTTTTTTATACACAGCTCGGCAAATGACTCCACTCCACCTGATGTTAAGTGGAAATGGAGTCCAGACGTAAGGACAACTGGTGCAGCGAGAAAACAACGCAGCATCAGTCACCCTCACCCTGCCGGCCCACAAGGTGCCTCTTCACGCCTCGTTTGAAGGACCCCATGTCATAGGAAGGAGGGAAAACGTGTGCTGGTAGACTATTCCATCTTTTGGAAGTGCGGCAGAAAAACGAGTCACCAAATTTCTTTGTGCGCGATGGAATGTTCGAGACAGTACAGCGGTGACTCCGGAGAGCAGCACGCGTACTCCTATGGAGAAAGGGAGAAGGTGGAATGAGGTCAAAAAGCTCTTCAGAGCACTCGCCGTGGTATAAGTGGTAGAAGACGCTGAGTGACGCTATATCTCTACGCAATTGCAGGGGCTCGAGAGCATTAGTGACCTCTGCACTGCCGATAATGCGTATAGCGCGCCGCTGCAATCTGTCCAAGGCATCGAGAAGGTACTTTGCGGAACCGTCCCAGAGGTGCGAGCAATATTCCACGCAAGATCGCACCTGTGTCTTGTACAAAAGGCACAACTGATCCGGCGTGAAGAATCGCCGCACCCTGTTCAGGACACCGAGTTTACGTGACGCTGTTTTTATCACGGTTTCAATATAGTCCCTCTGGTTCAGATCGCAGCGAATCTCCATACCAAGCATGTTTACTGCAGTACTCAGAGACGTAAATTAAGTTTTAATGACAATTAAATGTCTTTCCTTCTCTATTTAGCACTATACATAAGAAAGTGACAGCAAGAGACTTTATTGTCATTAAAACTTAATTGACGTCTCTGAGTACGGCATGTAAGTCTTACCTTTTACTTACCGATTAATGGTAAAATGTAACCAACATGCTATTTGCGAATAAACGTTTATAATTTGTTACAAAAAAATAAATATATATTTGTCATTATCATAAAATCACAATAATTGTCGTTTCGCTGCCAACAGCATTGCCTTTCTTTTTCTTATTTTTGGCGAACCTGGACCTTTATAACCATTCTTAATAAACATATGCTTTTGTTTCAGTACCGAAACATTCGATCGTGCCACGAGCAACGGGTTGCAGCGCCACCGGCTGCAACACGTTCTGCCGCAAGCTCGGCCACTCCCGCGGCGTTTGCATCGGATCCTACTGCCAATGCCGGTTCTAGGACCAACAGCTACGTTGCCTTGTCCGAGCCAGAATTTGTATAGCAAACATTGAAACTCTCCTTGTTTGTAGCACATAGTGCGAGTTTTATTTACCATCCGAATTTATTCGACCACGTTAGTTAAACGCATATTAATTTTATGACGCATTTTACGCGTCCTCCTCGTTTGTCACCAGTAGGCTTAGCCAAAGTAACATGTCAATCCCATACATTTTATTCTTTTCGAACTTCGCTATTGTTTTCTTAATGTTACTTTGGCTACTGCCACAGGAAGCTCTGCTTCAAAGTCATACAAATTTTCGTATTCGTTAACGTGATCAAATGGGGAATAAAACTCGCACTAGGCAGTCAGTTCAGATATGCGATTGTGACATTTTCGACGTTTCAATGAAACGCCGTCTGTGAGTTATTATGTAAAAGACCATTTGTAGGTACGGTCACCCTAAGGTTGAATGTCGCATGGCATGCATAGGCGACAAAGATTAGTTTCGCTTGCAGATCGATCTGACAACTTCTATTGCCATCTTTATTTGATTAGATTACTGTTTGTTTTGACAAAATGTCAAATGTCAGTTTTATTTTTATCAAATTTAATTTGGTTGTCTAATATAAATAGTTTTTATTAGTTATTTTTATTTAAAAAAAAATACATTTTCTTTACAGTAATTAATGTCTTCTCTATTTGTAATAAAGGTTAAAATGTCATGCACTTAAAAGTAACCTATGACGTATGAATACTTAGCAATTAGGTTTACATCATTATTATGCATATCTTTCAGTGATATCTAGTATGACGTTGTTGTAATTTTCGATGACTAGAAAACTAAATCAAAACTGGTACACCACTTTCTTGGGCCTACCTAACTTACCTAGCATGTGAGTTGACCTAAAATGCTTTAAATTCTCGTTACTAGATTATATACCATTCTGTTAGTAATATTTAATCTAATTCAGTATTTGTAATAAGTTCATTACTTTAAAATTAGTAGGTTGTATCTATTCCTTGCTATTATCATTTCACCCAAAATAGCAAAAAAACTATTTGGTGTAAGATTAGGAACAATCTAACCTACTTAATTAGCCAGGACGCTGTTAATATATGTTGACACTTGAAGCTTGTTAAACATAGTCCTACTACTACATACTAATAAGACTACATATTAATAAGTTAATTTAAAAAATAAAACGTAATCAATAATCATTGTTATTTATTTTGAGTTATTTTCTAATTACATCAGTTCAGCTTTGTTTATTTTAGAATGATAGTTTAACTTGTCTATATTCATCGTCATCATCAGCTCATTTTACGCCCCTACGAGCCTTCCCTATGGATGGATAGGGAGAACGGGCCCTAAACCACCACACGGGTCTATATTAGGAAATATATAAATAATTGTGTAAACATATTCCATCAGACAGAGTTAGAGGAAAACGGCAACGCGATTGTGTCACGATTGAAATAAACCGAACACATAATGAATAAACTATTCAGTGATACCTTATCAGTCGCATGTAAATAAGAACAGTGATGTAAATACATTTGTAGATGATAGTAAACTCTATAACTTAAACATAAGTTTGAAGTTGGCCTAAACGAGTTTACAGTGTAGGAACTCCGAGGATCCGAGGGAGTCCCCCAGCCCAATGTGTAATGCTAAAGGCGCGACATACTCCAATATCTGAAAGTATTCTAAGTAATTTTCTTAGCAGCGGTTATATTTCTGTTTGATCATTTTTATTGTTCGACAACTTCATTAATCATCATCATAATAATCATCATCATCATCATCAGCTTATACTAGTCTATGTCTAGCAGTGGACTTCACTAATAGCAGTAAATAATGTCGAGCTACATGATTTTTTTTTCCATCAATTGGTGGAAGCGCACTTCACCCGGGGTCCTCAACTAGTGAGGCACTGACTAGCTGCCGGAACACAACAATGCTACAAACATTGATGTTATGGCGACATATTTAGATAAGATAGTGGTAGCTAGCCAGGCGGACAAAAGAGTCCTACCACCAACCAAACCGAGTACACAAACATGTACCCCCCGCTGGGAATCGAGCCCGGGACCTCTGGGTCTAAACTGGTGGTCTTAACCACTAGACCACAGGGGCGGTTACTTACTGCTGTATCTTTAATTGCAAACAAAGGTTTTCGAATTGCTCGAGGACCAGTGGCGCAGCGGTTACGCGCTTGGTCAGCGATTACTGAAGTTAAGCAACTCTGGCAAAGGCCGGTAATTGGATGGGTGACCAAACATTTATCATCTTCAGCTCCTCCGTTCTTCGCAAGAAACGTTAAACCGTTAGTCCCGGCTGCATTAGCAGTCGTTAACAACCGTCAATCTGCACTAAGGCAGCATCGTGGTTTATGGCCCGTACTTCATGTGGTGTTTCATAGCGAAGACTCATGCCCCAGCAATGTAAAAACACTCTAGCAAACTCTTGCTTGAGTTATGGGAGTTCGAAATGAACACCTCAAATATTTTTGTTACTGATCCCTGGTTCTTTATCTGTATGAATGGATATCTCTGTTTGATATCTGAAAAGGATTCAATGGTACCTAATAAGAATCAGGCTCACATCAAAGAGGCGAATCGAAAGGGATTTCGTGAAACGCGGATATAATAATCTCAAAGTGATGTACCCACTTGTCGTATGCTCCAGTTATGAATAATATGTAATCCTTTTATAGTTGGGCATTTGGAGAAAATGGATTCCCTTTTTAATATATAAAGATAAAAATCAATCAGATATTTTTATCTTAAGTTTGTTTTATGTATAACCTTAAAGTCATATGAAAACTTACTTAAAGAGGGGGCGTGAAAGCTGCCAGAACAAAGAAAGTGCAACTTGCCTTATTAAAGGTTCAAAACCTGACTAGGGAATAGAAACAGAAATATAAATAGGTATAAATTCTTTACACTATTAACTAGATTCGACTCTTATTCCATTGTATTAAGAGTTTCAATGTTTACATGTTTATGCTGTTACTGTGTACAACTTTTACTATTATGTATTCTGTGGTACAACATAGAAATAAAAAAAGATTTGAAAAAGTTGTAAACCCTGTGTAAGGAGAAAACATGTAACCTGCCGTAAAAACCTGCCAAAGAAGGCATACGTGAAATAAATGAATAATCTACATAAGCAAAGATGCAATTAACTGTGTAAGCATGATACTTCATGCTGATGTAGACAGTGAAGTCGCAAAAGCTTATTAGTGCTAATAGATTATATCGACGTGAATAAGGACAAATACTTTTTACAAAAACCGATATCTCCCGAGACGTAATTTAATATTGGCCTATAAAACTATACTTTTAAAAAGTGTTTTATAAAATTGAAAGAACTAAGTCTCATTATGTCACTCCTTAGGGATAATGTTCTTATGTCTGCGGCTTCGCCCACGTGTAATTCAGTATGGCACAAAAGTCTGTCCTATTCCAAGTCGGCTCTTATATCTAAATAGATAGAAAAAAGATAGAAAAAGAATTATAGAAGAAAAGGACAATGTCTATGACAAAATTATATACATTTCTGTTTATATAAGATATAAGAACCGAATGGGTGAATGTCTATTCTAAGCTCTTACTAAGTTTCTTACTAGCTCCTGCCACTTTTTTTTCCAGTACAAGTCCCCCGCCGTAGACGTGCTAATCGATGGCATAGTGACTTCTATAACAGCTCAAATGCACCATTCATCTGAAAAACAGTAAACCATTCCCACAACTAGTTAATCTTAATCATGAAAGCCGCGTGTCCAGCCAAAACTCCGATTCCACAAGATTCTACTAGATTCCACGAGATTCTAAGAGATTCCACGAGCCGTGATCAAGATATCTCCCCACCCCACAGTATTGACAAACCGCCTCTTGTTATCGACAATGCTGCGCTTAATAATTTTCCTCTCGAACAATGACTCCTGGGTATCGGGAAGTATGCCGAAGTTGTTCCTGACGAGCCACTCATCGTAATGAATCAGCTGGCAGTTATTCAACGGGAGGTACTCCCTATACAGGTCTCTAAAGACGTTTTGTTCGGAACGCGCAAACGTTTCCAGAGAATATTTTTCGGGATTGATTATTCCCTTGACGACGCCGATTTTGTAGGTTTTATAGATGGTCGCGTTTGATGGGGCGGCCATTTTTATCTGAGAAAGACATAAAGTGTAAGTTTCGAAAGATAAATCGCTTGTTCGGTTGCTTTAATGAAAAAGCGAACGGTCTCTATTATATTACTATGAAAGTTGTAATTTTTAGAACTATTTATGGCGAAATAACTTTTACTTAAATTTTTAAATATTGAAAAAAAACTGTATGTTTTATTCGTACGCATCCTGTGATGGCTTGTTGTTGTGAGGTTTACCTCGTTGCGCGAATGTTAATGTACGATTATGATTTTTTTGGCAGTCAAGTTCCCAACGACAAGGTAGGCAATGTATTCCAATAACCGATATGATAGGGGGATACCCTATTATAGTAACTACTTACTATGCTATGCCTGTTTACTTAGTTGACCACTTTATCTTTTGTAAGTTATGGGCCTTCTATATTTTGCTTGGTAAGAAATGAAAATTATTTTAAATTAAATTTTTACTTTTTGTTATTTTCAAGTACTTAATTACTGCACTGAAGCTAAATTAAATATTTATAAAATTTATAAATATCAAATTTAATGAATTTTTTCACTGTATTTTATAAATTTTATAAATATTTATTTTAAATTGACAATTACGTAATAACATATTAAAAATTTATATAGTTAACAACATTACAATTTTAATTATTATTTATGTCAATTGTGCTACAACTTAGAATTTAATTTACAGTCATTTTTGCCGTTTTCGCTTATTATTTGTGTTTTCGACTGCTAAGACTCTAGTAGGTACACTAAATCCATTCTAAATATTATAACAATCACATTCTAATCACATGAATTATATAGGTAGCTAAAAAGTTTCGTTACCAAATAACTGATACGTGCGTTATATTTATTAGCTAGCTAAGTAGGTATGTCTAGCTAATAAAAAAACTTTCGCCCCCCACTCCTAGACATAACGCAAAATGTCCAGACTGGTCCAGACGCTTTAATTACGTCAATGAGCCGAGACGGGCAGGACTTTCAGACGCTAGATTTTAGTCTGTGGCCTCGAGGCTTAAATATTGCCACAGTGTTAGAAAAAAACAGAGACGAACGAAGTTTTAATATAGAAATCGATGAAAGAGAATAAAAACTTTTTCGAGAGTTTGATAGTTGATTTCCGAAATGTTAATTAAATTACCGTTTCTGTAGTTGGTATCTCAGACTAAATTTTACCCAGCGACGAGTATGTGTTATTATAATTTGAATATTGCCACAGCCCTGGAACAAAACAGAGAGAACGGAGATTTTACAGAAATCGGTGATAGACTTCGTAGATAATAAAAACTCTTTCTAAGGGGTTATGATACTTTGAGTCCTTTGGTAGATGACTTTCGAATTGTTGATGACCGTTTCTGTGGCCGTTCTTGGACTAAGAGGTCATGGATTCGATTCTTAGCGAGAGATATATGCTGTGATTGTTAACGACTTCCGAAGCACGGAGAGAGCTCGAAATGATACATTTTTGGTCTCCCATCCATGATGACCTTTGCGAAAGATGCTTGACCTTAGCCAACATACACCGGACGCGTTAACCACTGCGCCATCGAGCTCCTCACATTATGGACTCACTTTGAGGCTATGAAATCTTACGATATATATTTTTTCTTAATGAGAGATGTTAGGTAATTCAGCAGTTGAGGATCCTGGATGAAGTAGCTTCCACCATTACCATCATTCACTTACTATTAGGTGAGATAATGGCCAAGGCTTAACTACGTTCTGGGATAAAATAAAATAAAACTTTTAATCGATAAGGAGCTCTGAAATATACTTCTCAATATTACAAAGGCTTTTGTGAATAGCCATTAGACATCCTACAAGCTATAAAAAGGTGTTCCTATTTTGTTAATGGCTTATTTTGCAAAGTAGCATCGATTTCGCTGCTATGTCGCTTAACTACCTAATCCATAAAAAATACAAACTACAACTAACAGCTCTTGCCCACTCTCGTTAGAATCCGAGGACATTCTAGTGCCTTCCAATTGAGTCAAGCATTATGACAAAAGTTTTATTCCTAAGAAAATTTTGTGTATTTTTATTTAAAAATAATGGAGAATAAATTGTTTGAATGTTTTTACTTTATATGACAAGGACAACTCACCTCGTTGTAACCAGGAGACATTACTTTAATGCTATACTAATCCTCGTTTTTTTTATCACTACGGGTGTGGAGATTTTGTACAAAGAAGAAGCCGCAAGAAACTGGGCTCTTTCTCTAGGGACTCGATTCAACTATTTCTCAATGTCAAATTAAGTATCAAAATCGTGTCTTCGTAACCAGATTCGGATATATTCAATAAGTCACCAGCTCATTTTGTTGTGGTAATATATGGCCCGTTCTGATGGATAGGCAGAATGGGCCATATATTACCACAACGCGGGCCCACATGAGGATTGGTGATTGTTAACAACTGCTTATGCAGCCGGACCAACGGCTTTACGTGCCTTCTGAAGCACGGAGAAGCTCGAGATGATACATTTTTGGTCACCCATTCGCTGACCGGCCTTTGCGGAAGTTGCTTAACCTCAGCACTCGCCGACCGGGCGCGTCAACCAATGCGCCATCAAGCTCCTCGTGTTACATAGAATTAAATGCCCTGTCCGCATTCGGATAGGATTTGGAAACTCTTTGAACAGGGATGTCGGGTATTATAACGCCACATTCTTTACGCTGCCGGTACCAGCGTGGCGCCCCACGATACGGCTTGTTTACAGCAACGAGCTGTTTGTATGCACACACACGCCTTTACATTCCTCAAGCGTTCGCGAAAGCGTATAGATCATATAAATTTATATGACCAGTTAAATCTCTATTTGCATCAAACGACAAATTGGTTGTTTCTTTTTTATGACAAATTAAAGCAGCTTCTGTCTGTCGCGCGTTTGATTAGGAGACGTTGTTGTACCTAAATGAAATCGTCTAGAAAATTTTTGATACAATTCGCAAAAGAGTAAAGAGATTTTCAAATTAAATAATAACAGAATTGCTTTTTTTTCGTTGACAATATAATTGCATGACTCTATTATTGAAACTCGTATTGTTGAATGACATTATGTTTCACGTACATAAAATTGAATTAGAAATGAAAAACGTCGTGACATTCTGAACCCTATCGATTATTGTAAACACAAGTGAGCTCACATTACAATTTCCACAATAGCATTTGTGTAACATTGCACTTTTTCGCCATACACATTGGGTATACAACAGAACATTTCGGGAGTCCCAAAGACGGCAAAAGCTAAAGGAAAAGTTCCGAGTGGAAAGTGGCGGGAAGTGCGTCTAATTTGTACCCGCTCGCGTTGTGCGCGTGTGCTCGGCGAATGTGCGCCCGCGGCTGGAACGCGACGCCAATTAAACAAACAACTCCGCTTTAAATACGCGTCGCATACTAGACGGTGGCTATAAAATACCTACTTGTAATAATATAAAATGTATAACATCATGAATTCAATATGTTTTTTTATATCAATATGTAAATGTTTATATAATTTTTAAAGCAAATTTTGTTGCGAACAAAAGTAAAAAGTAAATAGTGTTGAATAATTTTGGCGGGCTGGTTAGAACCACGATAGCTCAATTGGAAGAGCACCTGACCCGGTATGTCAGAAGGGTGCAGGTTCATACCCTGCTCGTGGAAATTTTTTCAACATTTGTGTTTTTTTAACAATATGTAAATAGGAATATGTTTCTTGCGATGAGCTCGATGGTACATTAGTTAAGGCACTCGGTCTGCGATTGCTGATTTTAAGCAACTTTCGCAAAGGCCGGTTATCGGATGGGTATTTTTTTTTATTATATGGAGGCAAACGAGCAGGCGGGTCACCTGATGGGAAGCAATCACCGCCCCCCATGGACACCCGCAAAACTAGAGGAATCGCAGATGCGTTGCCGGCCTTGAGGAAGGAGTTGGATCTTGAGGAGGGAGTAGGAATTGGGAGGGAAGGGGTGAGAGATGAGCCTCCGGTACTTTCACTCACCGGGCGAAACACAACAGAAACGAGTGCCATTGTTTCACGCCGATATTCTGTGAGAGGGTGGTATTACGCCAGGCGCCAGGCCATGGGTGACCAAAATGTATCATCTTGAGCTCCTCCGTGCTTCGGAAGGCACGTAACGCCCTTGGGCCTGGCTGCATTAGTAGTCGTCAACAACCACCAGTCCGCGCTGCGCTCGCGTAGTGGTTAATTGACCTTCCTCCCCGTGGTGTTACCATTCATAGGGAAGGCTCGTGCCCGAGCAGTGGGAACATAAAAATTTGCTGTTGTTATGGTGATATGTTTTTTTTTTGTTTGCATCGTATGCGTTTCTACATAATTCCCCAAATTACGGTAACACATTGGTAAGATTTTGTGCGCACGCCTGCTAAGGAGTTGATGAAAACATCACGGGATTCACGGTTGTGCACGCAGATCAAGCAGTTCTCATTATTATTGTGAGAACCCTATGTCGATTACTGTTTATCTGAAAAATTATTAAAAAACATGTTATGCATTAATAATATACATTTTTCCAAAAAGCCTTCTAATTTCCCCGTTCATTGAGCGTTCCCCATTTTAGATGTCGGTATATATTGCGTGTTATTATTCAAAAGCGGCGCAAGCAAAGAAACCGAGACGATCCCATAATCTCATTGACAACACAAACTCCTTTGTGAGTATCTCCATCTCCTTATTTCCACAAAACGTATTATAAATAATTAAAAGGACGTAGGTACTGAGTAAGTAACCTAATACAATGCCACCCTATTTTATCTAACTAATGGCAAGAAAATATATTTTAAGAGTAAGAAAATAATAACCTTTTTGTTTAAACCCGCAGCCAAACTAGACAGAAGCGCTGCCCCCTAACTATGAGCTCTAATAGCAGTATTATTGCAGTTGTGGAAAAGAGACGCGAGTATATTCGCCGCTACACGCGTCTCGTTTACACAACTGCAATAATACTGCTATAAGAGCTCGTGGTTACCCCCCTGATGTTTAGATCCAAATGGGAATCATCATCATCATCATATCCCGTGGATAAAATTCCCAAGCCTACGTAAGACTACAACTTAGGCTACACCTCTAAGTTCCAGAATTCCCAGGTTCGATGCCCAGCAAAGCGTATTAGTAAATATATTTACTAATTTTGGCTGTCGTTGTTTTTACTCCATCTTGCTAGCTATCATCATCTTATTTAAGTATGTCGCCATAAAAGCAATGTCAGTATCATTTTTTGCTTTCCGACAGTTAACGTGAAGTTATCCAGTTCAGCTTCAGTACATTTTTATCTCCAAACTTATTGTCACCTACCAATATTGTTTGTTATAAAAATTCTTACAAAAACACTATTTAAAACCAACAAAAATTTTAATAAGTGATTCATGTTGAGTACCGTTACTTTCTATTTTCATTAGCAAAACAAAATAATGGCCTAATTAATTACAAAACACTGTTACAAAAACATTGGCAGTAACGAATTCTTTCTGCGCCTAAATAAATTAAGGTGAACGATATAAATATTCCCGTCGGCCTATCCGAAACTTCGTGGGCAATGCGCTAACAAGTAAGTTGTTTTCGCTTTAGGCGGACGGATCCCGAATAAGATACTTAGCTACGCATCCACCAATTAAGTCACTAGTTGATATTCAACCCACCTATCGGGTTCCCAACAAAGAGTGTTGTAGACTCTTCGGTGAATTCGTTGAATAATCGGATTCGGTATCCGTTTTCGAGGCCTTGTTCGTTAGGCGAAATTAAAAACCCTAACAAGATGGTTGCTTGTTAAAGGTTTGCTGCCGTTGAACTTTTCCTATCGCTAATTAGAGTTAAGTATGATCATTGAGCTCGATGACGCAGTGGTTAACGCGCCCGGTCTGAATTGCTAAGGTTAAGCAACATTCGCAAGGGCCGGTCATCGAATCATCATCAGCTCATTTTTATGTCCCCACTGCTGGGGCACGAGCCTTCCCTATGGATGGATAGGGAGAACGGGCCATAAACCACCACGCGGGCCCAGTGCGGATTGGTGGTTGTTAACGACTGCTAATGCAGCCGGGACCAACGGCTTTGTGCCTTTCGAAGCACGGAGGAGCTTGAAATGATACATTTTTGTTCACCTATTCGATGACCGGCCTTTGCGTTGCTTAACCTCAGCACTCGCAGACCAGGCGCGTTATCCACTGCGTCATCGAATAGGTGAACAAAAATTTGATGAATGATGATGATTGTGTACCTACTTGCAATATAAGATCGAAAGCACGCCTTCTGAGTGGTGTACAACCAACTGTGGACTGTGATAGGCTAATGATGGGTATGACGATGAAATTAAGAATAATAATACAGGTTTTTGGAAAAGGGTATTAAATTCCGTAACATAGTGCACCGTTCACGTGACAGGGCTTTCAAGACTTATGAAGAGATTGGAATATTCTGTTTCATGATATTGCTAGTGTCTGTAGAGTAACTTGTATTCAATCTGTGCTATAGATCGATCTATAGATTTAGCGAATGCATCTGTATAATTAAAGCATATCGAGAGATTAATGTCTGTCTTGACTAACTGCTTTGCAATCGCTGAGAATCATGAAAATAAGCTTTGGAAGATGTTATTAGGTTAAACCCCACTTTTCTTGTATCTAAAATGTAAACTGTACTACCTCAGCACCGACCCCATTCTGATGTTAATTGGTTGTGATAAAAGTCCATCACGCGTATAGTTCCAACACATGACGTCCGAAATCAATCCCGACTTGCTCGGATTTTCAATGTGTTCGTACAAATACACAAGAAAAAAATATACCTGTCACGCCGCCGTGCCGGTCAAATTTCAACCATTGGACCACTTATACTTTTTAGTAGCCAATCTACATACACTCTAGTAAACAAATATGACCTTAATATAATGAAAAATATAATAAACACGTAACGTTGCAATTTGTGATTATCTACAATCATAAAATGCTATAGAGATTATCTGATAAATCTAATAATCTCTGTTAAGCGTAAACCTCGGTCACTTTTCAAGGCTGTGAATATTTAGAGCTTAATTTCTGATAACTCGGTTTCTCGGGGTATATTATAGCATTGTTTTTATCGAATCTAGCCATTCTCTCACACTGCGCACGTTTTTCTCAGTTGAAATGTCAGTAGTGACGCGTGGGACAGTATATAAGCTAATTGTTACTTACATACTTAATGTGATTATACACGATTACTAATCTTTAAATACGTTTGGCTTTCGAAGACAACAGACTGTGAGATAATAATATTTTTCGTCCTTTGTTTTGATTGCCACTTAACGTTTAGAATATACAGAGATTTTATTAGCTCACACAGAGGGCATATGTAATAGGACCTCAGATGCAGACAGCTGATTACATATGCGGTCATCGCCCCAGTTTCCCCCACAAGTCCCAGCTAGAGATTACTCACTTCGCAAAGCTTCCGTCTATAAACGGAATATCGTAGGCCTCTACTGAAATAGAAGTACTTACATCCAACAGAAATGGCTTTAGCGCAATTTTGTTTCTACTACCTTCTTTATCATAGAAAGACGTGTGAACTGTCTTTATTTTGTGTTAAAAACTTTTTTTTATCGAACAACTTCACCCTTGAAGAAACATGCAAGCATTTTAAGTTCATAGGATTTTAGTTCCTAAAATTTTGACTGACGTCAGTCAGTAAGTATGTGAGTAATCTCTAACTCTTACACATATAAAGTAGTGTAGGCGAAATTAAACTAATTATGAATTTACTCGCTTTTAAATTATACTTTTTATTTTCAAGTGCTGATTGCTGCACTGAAGCTAAATTAAAAATTTATAAAATTTTATAAAATACAGTGAAATACCCTGCAGCCACCCGGATTGCGGAAGACCCAGGTTCGATTCCTGGCTGGGTCGGGTAGGCGTTTTTTCACTGTATTTTATAAAATTTTATAAATATTTAATTTAGCTTCAGTGCAGCAATTAGCACTTGCTAATAAAAAGTAAAAATGCTATAGCGTTGTGTTATCAAAGTGGTATTTCATCTGCAAAGATGAATCTGCATAGCCATCGGTTGCAATTACCGTTGTGGCGCACTGTGCCGCTATTAGCTCTCAAAAAATTTAAAAAGCAGTGACAAAATCCAGCTCTTCCGTCAGCCTTCCCGGTAGCATAGCGGTCAGAGCAGCCGCCCGGATTGCGGAAGACCCAGGTTCGATTCCTGGCTGGGTCGGGTAGGCGTTTAATTTTTTCACTGTATTTTATAAAATTTTATAAATATTTAATTCGCCTCAAATTAGTCATTGGATCCACCGTCAAATGGAGACTGAGATGTTGGTCTTTTTTGGTATTCGAGATGTAATTAGTACTTTCAGGTCGTCAAGGTTTCCAAAGCCCTAGTGTTTATTTTTGTCTTGACACCCTGCGACCCACCTGGGACCGTTTTAGAGATCCATGGATAATGTTCCCGCTATACTGACGCTAACGCTAGGTGTTGCCATAGATTAACTAATACATAGTTCCGTAAGGCAAACGAAAATCATTTTGTATTTGCTTCTTTTGTTCATACATGCACATGCATAAGTGATGTTCCTGTGTTTTGAATTTGTATACATACACATGTGTAGTGTATTGTACCAAATAAAGTTTTTTTTCTAATTTTATTGAATTGTATAGCAAAATGTTATGATTATTGACGTACACACGGCGGCAGATCAACCTACCCAAGCCTGTCAAATTTCTCCAATGAATATTGATCCTTATAACCAAACAATAAAGTTCAAAATTGTTTGTAGAAATTTGTCAGTTTTGGGTAGGTTGATCTGCCGCCGTGTGTACATTAAATTAGGTAATACATAAGGTATATACGTGGAGCTCGATGGCGCAGTGGTTAACGCGCCCGATCTGCGAGTGCTGAGGTTAAGCAACTTTCACAAAGGCCGGTCATCGGATGGGTGACCAAAACTTTATCATCTAGAGCTCCTCCGCGCTTCGGAAGGCACGTAACTGTACTACCTCAGCACCGACCGACCGACCGACCGACCGTTGGTCCCGGGTGCATTAGCAGTCGTTAACAACCACCAATTAATCCGCACTGGGCCCGCGTGGTGGTTTAGGGCCGTTCTCCCTATCCAGCCATAGGGATGGCTCGTGCCCCAGCAGTGGGGACATAAAATAAGCTGATGATGATGATTGAATAAGGCTCCTTTAGCTTACAAAGTCAGAGTAGCTGGTGTTGATCAATTTTGGCGGGGACAGTGACACTATAGCATAGTTGGTAGTGCACCTGACCCTGTATGTCATGAGGTGCGGGCTTAAATCCCACCCGTGGATATATATTTTTTACTTTTTAATTTGACATTTGTTCGTAATAAAATTTCCGTAAAATTATATATTACCATAAGTGTGATTATTTCTTTCAATCAGCAAAGCAAACATGTGGCAGTCGATAAAGTAAGTACTTAATTAAGATTTCTCGCTTTCAATCAATCATTCATTACAGTTTTTGAACGAGGCTAATAAACAACACAAAGATTATGAAAGTAATAAATGTTGATGAGCTAGCTATTTCAAATAACCTTATATAATCATTCTTTTGCTATATTTAATATATAAGAATAGTTATAACATTTAGCAAAAGGACTTTGCACAGTGACTTCAAGTTCGAGAGCACGCACGTCCACTTCAGACAGACTGGACTGATGGATCAGGATGGACTAACCACTGGACTGTCCAGTGACTAGATCATCAGTCCACAGACAATATAGAGAGACAGGCAAGAGTTTTAGGTGATTACAAATGTTTAATTACTTTAAAGACCTGATAGTAATTTTGGTAATTATGAAAAATAAAAATACAAGAATCGTGTTGTGTTGTGTTTACAGAAAATTTTGCTGCTTTTGTGCACTTTCTATATATAATATGTATACCAATGCTCGCATGTGCGTGGGAATGCTTGTGCTCAGCCATGGGAAGTAATAGTATAATCTCAGCAGTGTGCAGAGCCGGGGGGCGCGTGTAATCAAACAGCATGTTTACTCACCGGGATAACTGTACCGCCGTATGCAAATCATTAGCACATACTAAATGGAGGTTAATGGAGATATTAGCGCAAACACTCGCGCCTCGTGTACTGAACTACTTGCCCAACGATAACGGAGCGACCTTGTCAGAGTGCATAGTGCGAGCTCTATTTGCCATTCGATTACGTTCAATGTTAATTTTAAAGTTAATATTATTTTTAAAGTAAATGATATTTTTTATTGGAGCAGATGATTTTATGTAACCTTAGCCTTAGCCTTATTTTATTTATTTTGTAATTGCGCTTGATATTTGCTTACTTTGCACATCGACTGACTATTACTATTATTAATTATTTTTATTTTTATTATTAATAATTTATTAATTAATTGTCCGTGTGGTGCCGGGCATAAAGAATTGCACCACCCCATCTCTCCCCGTGGGTGTCGTAGAAGGCGACTAAAGGACCATTCCAGAGGATGGGCAGCAGCATTTCTCTGTGATTACTTTCACCTACTGCGATCGCCAACCCGCCTGCCAAGCGTGGCGAATACTATGGCAAATTCCCCTCATTCTTGGGGGAGGCCTTTGTCCAGCAGTGGACGTCTTTTGGCTGAGATGATGATGATAAGATGATTAATAACTATCTTATCATATCGCCTATTTAATGTTTTATTTCACACTTTATCACACCTAACACACCAATAAGTAAAAAAATATTGTTCTCACGGTGTCCTGAGGCTAAACTCACGGCTTTGGCAGAATAACAGCGTCTACTGCTAACACAGTAGGCATTTGCTGAGTCGAGGCTCATTTGCTGCTGTAGCACACATACTTCAACGGGCACCAAACTGATAAAATACTGTTAGTTTTTTTATTAGATTTTTATTTTAATATTAAATTATTAATGTTGTTGTCTTTGTTGATTTAATTATGTTTGTATTTATGTTTTCTTCCTTTATTGTTATTGTTAATTTAATCGCCTTGTATAAATGTATTTATGTGTGCTTATGTAGTAAATAAATTAATGTCTATGTCTGTGTCTATGTTCACGAAAATGAGTACTTTGCCAACAAGCTGCTTCAATAAAAAAAAAAAAAAACTTTTATTTCAGACCATTCGATTCATAGTTATGTGAGTAACACCACCACCATATTATCTAAATATGTCGCCATAACATCAACGGTTTTGTTCCGGCAGCTTGAGATAAAATAGCCAGTGCCTCAGTAGTTGAGGATCCCGGGTGAAGTACGCTACCGCCATCGGTCTTATCATCACAACATCAGGTGAGATAAACGCACTATGCTTACCCGGAAGATTAAAAAAAAATTAAACTTAAAAAACTATGTTAGTATTTATAACAAAAAAAACGTTATGTTTTTAATTCATACACAGGTATATGAAGGATGCCCTTCCGAAGCACATAGGTACATGTACATGCACACACACTCAGTGCCTCTGAATGACACACTCTGGCCTATGACCAATCACATTCAATGTCATACAAATTATTGTTTTCGTTAACATAATCGAATGTCAAATAAAAGTCGCAATCAGCAATCTGGTCTTGTGTGCGAGTGCGACGTTTAGTTTACAACAGCCCGCCACAAAACGAAAGGGACTTTGGATGTTTTTGCAAGGAAGCTGGCATAGACAGGCGTCGCCATTTTGTTATTTTTTCGCGTTGAAAAAAGATATTCAGATGATTTCCTTCATAGATTCAGATGGTCTCATAAGAGTGGGAGGTAGATTAGCTCAGTCTGACTGTCAATATGATAAGAAACACCGTATCCTACTTGATGCTAAGCATAATTTAACAAAATTATTAATGTCGTATGAACATTTGCGTTTATTTCATGCAGGGCCTCAATTACTTTTGTCATCAGTGCGAGAGAGATGTTGGCCACTAGGTGGTAGAAACTTAACGCGTAACATTACTAAAAAATGCGTCATATGCTCGCAAATGCGTGGGCAAACCGTACAGCCTAAAATGGGGGACTTGACTAATGTGAGAATCAATCCAAACTTTCCATTTAATTCATGTGGTATCGATTTTGCGGGTCCGTTTATGATATCTTCTAAAAAGGGAAAGGGTAACCGCATAACAAATGCCTATCTTTGCGTATTCGTATGCCTTACCACCAAGGCCCTACATTTAGAGGTTGTCAGTGACCTTACCACTGATGCCTTCCTATCATGCCTACGCAGATTTGTATCACGTCGAGGCAAACCCTATTCGATCTATTGCGATAACGGCAGAACATTTGTCGGGGCCAACAATGAGCTAGGAAGAGTTTTACGATCCAGCCGTCAACCAGTCTCGGATTACACTGCTAATGAAGGAATTAAATTAATTTTTTCACCGGCCTATTCTCCACATTTTGGTGGAATATGGGAGGCAGGCGTCAAATCTGCCAAATTTCATTTGAAACGCATTGCGGGCAACGCCGCCTTAACGTTTGAGGAGTTGGCTACTCTTTTCACTCAAATAGAAGCTATCCTCAATTCCCGTCCTGTTTCTCCTCTTTCATCAGACCCTACCGATTTAAATCCTTTAACTCCCAGGCACTTCTTAATTGGCCGTCCGCTGACGTCTGTACCGTCACTACCTGTCAGCTCAGTGAGACCTAACCGATACCAGCGCATCGAGCAAGTCCGGCAGCAATTTTGGGATAGATGGTGTCGGGAGTACATGGCGGAGCTACAGAATCGATATGTTGGGAGTACATGGCGGAGCTACAGAATCGAAATAGAGACAAGAACAGACACCAGAACAAGTCGGAGACCTTATAATTTTAAAGGAGGAAAACCTATCACCACTTCACTGGAGAATGGGCAGAGTCACTAAGCTTTACGAAGGCCGGGACGGAATATGCAGAGATGCTGACGTCTACACTACCAGAGGCACAATCAGACGAGGCGTTAATAAGATTTGCCTTTTACCCGCGCTTGATCTTCTTTACTTCTTCTTCTTCTTCTTCTTTCTTCTACTTCGAATAAACCAAAGTCCGTTATATATAACGCTCGTTTGCTTCTTAAACACCTATTTCAATGAAAACAACTCTTACAGGTATGCATTAAGTACAAGTCATATAGTTCGTTATTAGCGAATCCGAGATATTAAGTTTTTCTGTACACCTATAACTTAAAATGAGAGTTGCAATACTTGGCAAAACGAAAAACCTAGTTATTTACAATGAACTTCACTATTTTTATAGTGGAACACCAAAATGTCTAAATTAAGAAATTCCTTAGTTCAAAGACAAACTTATTCTTAATACTGTGCATTTAAACAACTGCAATACTGAACTGAATTGTCGCACACGACACGGCTATATCAGAATATTCACAAAGTTTGCAACATCGCCCCGTCAAGACTTCATAAACTTCCACCTCATTATAAAATGTAAATGCGAATTGTACCCCAGAAAACAGTAAATAGCGCACGACAATGCTTTGCTAAGGTTCTGCAACAAAGTATAATAACTTAACTTATGAAATAACAGGTTTTAGTTGGTCCTGACACAAAACATGTTGGTGTTACTACCGAATTCGAGTTAAAAAAGTAATACTAGGTAGTTCTTTTTTATTATCTTATTTCTTTGGAGGCTTTTGTCCATTCATAGACATGTCAGTCTCATGGTAACCTAACCTTAATGGTTAACTTAATCTACTTACTTACAGGAAAGGGACTCAGTGATGTGACAAACAGTCCACCAAACATTTTGCAGCTTCTGAAGTTGGTTCTGTTAGGATACTTGTAAATGCCCCTATAATCATATCTCATCATCATCAAGTACCGGAGCCCCATCTCTCACCCCTCCCCCCTCCCAATTCCTACTCCCTCCTCAAGATCCAACTCCTTCCTCAAGGCCGGCAACGCATCTGCGATTACTTTGGTTTTGCGGGTGGGCGGCGGTGATTGCTTTCCATCAGGTGACCCGCATGCTCGTTTGCCTCCTTTTAACATTTAAAAAAATCATCATCAGCCTTTACTAGTCCACTGCTGGACATAGGCCTCTCCAAGTGCACGCCACGGAGCACAATCCGCGGCTACTCTCATCCTGCTCTTGCCAGCCCCCTTGCGAAGATCGTCGCTCCACCTAGTCTGAAAGCGTCCTACACTACGTTTGCCGATACGCGGTCTCCACTCGAGAACAAGTTTACCCCAACGGTTCTCGGTTCTGCGGCTAATATGACCGGCCCACTGCCACTTCAGCCTGCTGATCCGATGGGCTATGTCGATTACTTTCGTTCTCTGTCGGATCATGTCATTCCGAAGTCAATCCATCAGAGAAACTTCGAGCTTAGCCCATTCCATAGCTCACTGAGCGACTTTAATTTGTGACCCAGCCCTACCGTAAGTGTCCACGTTTTGGCTTCGTAGACTTTGTGGAATAGGCTACGTAAAGACCCGACTTAATATTTAATATGTAACGTAATTATTTGGTTGAGTTTATTTATGTCAGTTTTAATTATTTTAACAAACTTAAGCATTAGCCAGCTTGCCTTGAAATGCTCAAAACTCTCTTTCAGCTCTTTAAAAAGGTAAACATTTTTCACGTTGTAGAATGTGTCTAATCCTAAATTCTAAGTAAAAAACAACAAATAACACCTAAATAACGTTGCAAGCGTTCCTTCTTTTAATAAACGTGACAAATACCTTTCCTACATTAAAACATTTAATTTGGATTCTAACAAAAATTCTAAAAACAATAACATGTCCCGTCCGTATAATGAGCGCAGTGCATATCTTAGTCAAAGTGCGTTTCGTTGTAAAATAAACTTCTAACTAGTAAGTAATTTCATTTCCTATAAATGTCTAATTAATTTTGCAATTTAAATAATATATTATTTATACCGACAGTATGCCAAAAAAACACATTGTACCAGTGACGTGGAACGCTAAAATTAAACTTCTGAAAACGTAAACACCCACTCAGGACCTATGAAAACGGGACGCTCAAGTAGGGAGTTAGTTTAGAAGTGTACCTACTTTACCGTTAGTTCCTCCTTGGTTATAATAGTGTAACTTTAAATCATACAATGCCTGCGAAGACTTCATTACAGACAATGTAGTATACAGACAATCTGTGGACAGATATTGATGCTTTATTTCTACATTTTAAAGAAGCTGTAGTAATATAGCGCACCGAAGCGTAAGCGTAATGAAAACAACTCTTAAAGTTAAGTCTTAAATTAATTAATTAATTTCTAGAGATCCTTGGGGGAGGCCTTTGTCCAGCAGTGGTCTTTTGGTTGAGATGATGATGATGAAGCATAATGTAGATGATCATATTCTGGTGAGTCGCAACTCACAAATTTAGTAACTTTTGTAACTCCGGGTCATCGTAAGGTTGATTAAATAAAATATCTCGATTTTTTTTGGGAAGAGTTTTTTGTTGACCTCAAACGACCTTTAAATCGGCACCAGACTTTGCAAAAAATATCTCAAACAGGATTTTGAGACTAAACTAGTTTGCGAATTAGACCCTTACTAGGCATGGCAGGGCGGTTTGGACCCGAGCGCGGTGGGACTCGGGACTACGAGTTTTGCACTGTCTAAGAAAAATGGTAGTTTGGATCACTGCGTCCCCACCGTCACGTTCTCCTCGCAGACCTACACCGGCAGATGCCGTGCACGCAGGCGCCTCGCCCACGGCCCTGGAGGTGGCACGCCTCCTCGCAATCCTTGTGGCAGGGGTGCTTCTGTTTCGTTGCCGCTCCAACTCCTGGCGAGCAATCACTTCAAATTAAAACGTATAAGAAGTGCTGATGTGCAAAACGTTGAAGTGGTTTACTCATTTTTATTTAGGCATTATTTCACATTACAAATCTATTTAAACTTGATAATATTTGGGTATTGCATCTGGAGATTGTGCAAAGAAGCCCGTGCGTGAGTGCTATTATGGCTTTTGGTTGAAATGCACTATTTTATTTCTTTTAAATGTTTATAAATGTGGTATTTGTTTGGTAATGTATTAAAAATACATAACCAAATAAATTTGCAATTTTTTGTTAACTTTAAAAAGATTCTACAATCTCTATAAAGTTAACAAAAAATTGCAATTTATTTGGTTAAAAATACATACTTACAATTTGTTTCACATAAACCTACGTTTATGTGAAACAAATTATAAGTATGTATTTTGTGTAAATAAAAAAAATACCAACACCAAAAATTTATGAACAGTAAGTTCTGCAGTCATTAATCGAATTGTTGTAGCTCATTAACTAAAAAACTACTTGAAATGGAAAAGAAATAACTTTCCACAAGTCTTACATTGACGGATAAGCATTTACAAACAAACCTTGAGTTCCAATATTCGTCAGAGCGGCGATAAGGAAGAAGAATAGTAATATTCCGAATTTCATTTCCGTCGATTGGTAAAAATCACTGACCAAGTTTTTTTCTATATCACCATATATTTGTAGAGTACAGTTCTAGCTATTACACTTTGACAAAATTTTAACACTCATTTATTTATAATTTATATTTACTATAACTCAGAAAGTTGATGAATGACCGCGCTCGCCAATAATGATTTACTATCTGGAGATTGATTATGGACGTGTATTAGTACAGCACTGACTCACGCAACTTACAGAGCCATCTGTCGTTCACCGCAGGAAATAACGGAAACTGGTTATTTGTCATTTGATTGTTTTCTATATTACATACCCAATTCTAAACATGTTGAAGAAAATCATTATTATCAAAACAATATTGAACTTTTATCACGTTTTTTATGTATTGTAGTAGGTACTTGCATTTAAGATAATTGTTAATAAATTCTTGAACAGAATTTAATTTTTCAACTTTATGGTGAAATGGGTCAGTCGGTAAATTATTCTGACCGAGAAACTACACGGACTCGGGTCCCGACGTAATGAAACAGTCTTGGATTAGGATTTTATGATTCCTCCAAAACATTGACATAAATTAAAACTAGAAGATAATTAATAATTAAACGAACTTACCTTGTGAAGTTCGATTATAATTATACGAGTATCACGAAGAAGATTTTTAAACTTTTCTAGTATTATTATTGTAAAAATGTACACAAATTTATGTTTTATGTATTAAAGAAAAGAAAAAGAATTGCTAATTTGTTATTGTCTAGAGATGTACTGATATCTCGATTATAATATTTACGGGAAACTTTCCCGCAGTCTTAAGACCCACGGTTAATCCCGAAGTGGCGCGCGGCCGAGGTGGCCGCGTGTGCTGCGTGCACTAAACAGACCTGTATACCATATATATTCCACTTTTATGCTAATTGTACTATTTCTCAACTCTCATCATTCTAATATTTAAAGTTTTGTTTGTTTTGACTGTAAAGCCTGTGCTGGACATATATTGGGATTTTCTTTAATTGAAGGAAGTCGACAAGTGGTTGGTAGGCGCTGGGTCTGTATGTTTTAATTAGATCAATGATTTTTATTGATATGTAATACTTTTTAACAAGACATATGTTTTAATTTTTCATTAAACTGCATTCTCTGAGCAGATGCAATTGCAAGTAATGTAATTATTTTAAGTGATAAATCACAAAAACTTAAATTATCATATGGGTAAACATCACTTTAATAATAGGACATAAGATTTGGGTTCCATGTATCATGATATTTTGGCTTAGGAGATCTTTACTCGGAAACGCCCTTTAACAGTCTAGTAATCATACCATGTGAGGATACTGAAGTGTTTAAACTATAGTTGATCTTGCCGTATCCACTAGCTCTTGATATTAAATGTTGTGTAAAATATATATAAATATACTTATCACAATAATTGTAATAATTAGCTTGGCAAAACTCCCGCCAAGTCTTTAAAGATGAGTTAAATTGATTCAACGAGGTATCAGAAAAAGAAACCATATTAAAAAAAAAAAGACAGATGGAGCTCCTCTTTTCAAAAGAGCTTGCCGGATAATAAAAGGAGGATATAACAATGACGTATTTGGCTCAAATATAATTTCGTGAGAAACAAACCTTTTTTGATACTTAAGGTGCCACTGCTCAAATGACCAGTGTGACACGACAACAATGCCTTCCGCTTCCAATTTAATTTTTGAATATTTTTTTGGTAATGAAGTGACACGGTAAGAATGCGAAAAAAGTAAGCAATGCTCTTTTCCTGTAACTGTACTGGTAAATTCATTAATTCGGATTGAGGATGAAGCTTCCATGAAGCGCATTTCTAGCATTTGTCATTTTATAAGCTGGTAAAAGGTCAAAGTTCGGCTAGCGAAATGTTCTTATGATTGGTATAAGCGCATATCCAGCAAGTTGCCATTCGGTATCAACATTTAACTGACGTGACGCACGATCGACACGATCAAACTTGTTATTATTGGAATAATAAAAACTAAATATTTTTCCCACTTCAACAATTTTGTGTAAACCCAGCCATAACGAACTGCTGGGCGTGCTAAGGTCAGAAGTTCAATAAATTCAGAAAGTTATCATAAAGTAAATTTGTTGGTATTGAGCAACTTAATAACCTTATCCTTTATTCAAGATTAATTTTATCTGTTAAAGATTTTGTCATGGTTGTTGTATTCAATAAAAAAAAATGCACAACATGCTAGGCACTATCTGACACAATACAGGCCTTAGAAGCACAGAATAGATATAGGATATTTACTCATGTGTTAGAAGTTTCGTGTAAACAAAATGGCGCAGTACACAAAACAAGTAAAGTACAAAAAAAGTAGTAAGATTAATTTGTGTAAAGAACGATCTTCAATATTCATACATGCTAAAAAGTAAGTATATTGTTCTATTGTTGCCATGTTAGTCATTTTGATCCATGAGTTTCAAAACCGTACGGTCTTGCTCATCACTGCTCATGGCTCATAAAACTCATTGAAAATCTTCAATTTTAAAGTGTTCATGATTAACCTTTTAGATTTAATATAAGCTGTGTTTGCCGTTCAATTTAGAAACAGTAAAAATTGCTGAAATGTATTAGTTTTGCGCACGGACTGCAAGTTGAAGTAAAACTAGACTTAGTAAGATTAGAAATGCCACCGTCAATAATTTCGGCCTCTTTTAGTGTACAGCTCTTGTTTTGTAGTAGGTTGTATTCTATTGGATATCTATTATAGAATTTTTGTTGCCATTGACCCAAGATAAAATTATAGGGTCGTTACTAACTAACTAACATTTAGGAACTAGGTACCTCTGAAGTAAAGTTCTCCTCCCACGATTTCGTTGCGTGGTCTTCGAGCTGTAGTTGTTTCGGTTGCAAAACGCCAAAACTGGAGCCGCCTGCTCCTTTTCGGTATGGGGCATGCTCGTGACTCGGTGGCTGATGCTTGCGGCGCCCCCCTTACGTTTAGAGTCAAGCTGAGTAGATGACTTTAAATGTTCCGTAAAATCGGAACTTAACAATTTATGCATCTATTCTAGTGTTGAAACAAAAAAAAAAATTAAACAAAAGGCAATTAAACATACATAGCATTATAGTGTCTTTGTCTTTCACAAAACGATATACGTGAAGTAAATACAGAATTATCCTCAACACGGTTTACGTGGAGTTTAGCAGACAATCCTCAACAATACTTACGTGGAGATCTGCAGACAATCCTCAACACGTTTTAAGTGGAGCTTAGCAGACAATCCTCAACACGATTTACGTGGAGCTTAGCAGATAATCCTCAACACGATTACGTGGAGTTTAGCAGACAATCCTCAACACGACTTACGTGGAGATCTGCAGACAAGCCTCAACACGTTTTACGTGGAGCTTAGCAGAAAATCCTCAACACGATTTACGTGGAGTTTAGCAGACATTTCTCAACACGACTTACGTGGAGTTTAGCAGACATTTCTCAACACGACTTACGTGGAGATCTGCAGACAATCCTCAACACGATTTACGTGGAGTTTAGCAGACAACCCTCAACACGACTTACGTGGAGTTCTGCAGACAATCCTCAACACGATTTTACGTGGAGTTTAGCAGACAATCCTCAACACGACTTACGTGGAGTTCTGCAAACAATCCTCAACACGATTTTACGTGGAGTTTAGCAGACAATCCTCAACACGACTTACGTGGAGATCTGCAGACAATCCTCAACACAATTTACGTGGAGTTTAGCAAACCACCCTCAACACGACTTTCGTGGAGATCTGTGTATTCATTCCATTTCATTTCAATTCATTTCAATGATTTAATTTAATTTAATTTGATTTGATTTAATTTAATTTAATTTAAATTAATTTAATTTAATTTCATATAATTTTATTTTATTTTATTTTATTTCATGTTATTTTATGTTATTTTATTTTATTTTATTTTATTTTATTTTATTCAATTTCATTTAATTTCAATTCATTTCATTTAATTTCAATTCATTTCATTTTACTTTACTTCATTTCATTTCATTTTTAGTTATTAACAATTTAAGGGCTTTTCCCAAACCCGAATAACAAGTGGGTAATTGTTTGTTTTGTCTGAGAACACACATCTTTCTTTTGATTCATTTTTGTAAAAGCCACTATAATTTCTAGATTAAGTATATGCCCAGTGTGACTGGGACAGTTTTCTAAAGTCATGGACGTTTTTAACAACTGTGACTATTTTCTTCGATAAATCATATAATAAAATATGTTACCTACAAGTGGAAACATGTTTGTACAAGTTGTCACTGAATGGTGCAGAATATAGCACTAGAGTTATCGCCCAATATTTTTGAAATAACTTAGTCAATTCAGGATACAACTACATATAAAATTACTTACACCCAAAACAACTTTAATATAAAATTCGTAAAATATTTCCATTCGTAAAGAAGGATACATAATGCAATAAATACTTATGACTATGATTACACTGTTATGTTATTATTTTAAATTTATCAATCTATATAGAATTCTATTGATGCTCAAATACAATACATGGAGCTCATGATATTTGGTCAGTGTAATTAAAAAAGGAAGTAGGTACGATAAACTCTTTTAAATAATTATGTTATTTTATACCATAATTAGGTAGTCGTTTTAAATTTGTATAATTTATTGTATCCTAGATTCTAGGATCTAGGACCTAGAATACTGTTTACTGGTACAAAAGCCAACGCAATAATATACCTAGCATCAAGCAGAATTTTAATACGCTTAGAACAAAAGCCGTCGCGACATGATGGCGCCGGCCGGCGCGGCGCCTATGCACTGTTGGTGTCGCCGAGCGTGTGCATTGGCTTGTTAGAAAATCTTTTAGCAAACAAAGGAATCCTACTTACAGTGTGTTCCTTAACCGTTTTTAATGAGATGACTCGTTTTAAAGATTCACTTTTGGAGGTTAATATTTTTCTACGATGCACATGACGATAACGCCGTGATTTATTATTTTGTTCTAATGAACATAATCGTCGTCTCTCGACCGCTTTTTTCCACTCATAGTAGCACTAATGATCGCAATTGAAGTATTACTAACTATTAACAACACGAACGTGTGACTTAGACCGCACAAAAAAACGTAATGGCGGCCGTCTGGCGACCGGCTGTGTAGGGCGGCAGGGAGTGAGACAGAGATTTTTTTTTTTTCTTTAGTAGCTTTAACATATGTGACAAGGACTGCATCAGACTACGTACTGCTGCATGTTAACTGGTAATCATCTTCGAAGAGATACGAAGTATAATATTGTTTTTTCAAAGGTTACGCGAAAACTACACATTAAAGTGAAACCACTTTCGCGGATCTACTCTTCATTATTTTACACATTTTTTCCTGAGGTTACAGAGAGAAAGTCTCGCTGTGTGTACTTATCAAACAATGAACTTAGTGTTTTACCGTAGAAGACTCTTCATCAGCTAAAGAAATAAACACAGGAAAAAGGGCCATATGATTTGTTGTTTAGTAAAACGCTATACCTTTCAAAGACTATGCAGGATTGGGACTATCTCTCTATTTTAGTTAAACAACTTTTGCGATATTTTACACATTTTTATCTTCAGGCGACGCACCGCTATACAATTAATCTAATACGGAGCGTTTGCGCCCCGTACCATAAGAAAAACTGTTTTTGTCTTTCCAATTAAAACTACAAATAAGTTTTAAAAAATGAACTAGCAAATTGATGTATGTGTTAAGACTAATCTACTAAGAAAATTTAGATGCTTAAATCGGTCTGGTTTGCCTGTAAAATGCAAATCTTTATTTTAAAAGAGGTTACTTTGACATTTTTTTCTCTGTTATAAAAGTTAACAAATCGTGTTTCTGCAACTAGCAAGTCAATTAAATGAAAAATCATGTTATCAAATATCACTTTCACATGTTTTGTAATTGTTGGGAAAAATCAAGATCCCCGCCACGTAAATTTCCAATGCGTCGCCTTAAGGTTTCGAACTCTTTTACCGGGTTTATGGTCACAGGGACAAAGTCTCCCAAACCCTTCATATTGAAGAAGCTGCTACAACGTCTGAATGGTTACGGCTTTAACAACAAATCATTTAACCCTTTACGCTGTGTATTTCATTATCTATTGCACGGACGATAAGTATCTACATTGTGGTTAATACGAAGTTCATTGCTTGATAAGTAAACAAATAAGATGATACAACATATTACAAATTGTTTCAGAAATAGTCAACAACTGATTAAGCAGGTAGCCGAAGACTCTAGTCTCTAATTAGACTTAAAATTTCAATGAAATAAAGAAAACTTTTATTATTATTACTAGCTGACCCGGCGGACTTCGTATCACTTTGACAGTTTCTACGACAACAAAACAAACAAATCATGGGACATTTTGTATTGGAAAATTAAATTGTAAAAATAAAATGTTTGGGGTGAACCACCCTTTTCACTTACTTTTCAGGGGTATAAAAAGTAGATTACGACCTATTGTCAGACCTATCGATTAAACGAGCCGTTTCGGAGGAGTATGGCAATTAACATGTGGAACGAGAATTTTATATATATTATATATATATATATATATATATAAGATTCTTTTGGGTTGTTATTGTCCTTTACATGTTGTGTGTGTTTATTTGTAATAGACAGTGTGCCTCTACGGCAGGGCATTTAGCAGTTTTGCAGCAAGTAAGTTTCATACAAACACGATCAAGCAACGCACACATAAACAACCTTTCACCGACACGAAATCTCGCTACAGATGTGCTCGGACTGTCCTGGGCTGTTATGAGTACTGAGAAGTGAGTGGGCTTACAACTCCGCCACCAAGGAGGACATTTGGTAGTCGACTTTAGAGTTGACCCAAGCAATGGAATTTGCGAGTTGTGCTCTTAGTGCAAGGAGAAGTGAGCGAGCTTACAGCTCCGGTAATCTATCTGGATATTAGGTAGTGGACTATACGTGTCCACGGGGCAACTAGCTCGAGACACTAGTTTTAAAAGTACCGGATGAAGGATGCGTTTCGGCGCGTTCTGATCTGGCGTTATGACCTGACGTAGCTATGGTCCCTTGTGCTTGCGTAAGGATGTCTGACACCTTTAACTTTATAACCGTCAGGTTGGTAGGGGGTGTCAGTATAAACTTTAAAGTAGTGTGTAGCAGGGTGTTCTGGGCTGTTCTGAGATCGGTGGGAGGGTTTATGTGTACATGGATTGAACTCGGTATTTAGTTTACCTGATCTTCTTATTTTGTGCTTCAGAGGTGTTTACTGTACTGCAACATGAGGTTCTTCAAGACGCGTGTAAATAAGACTCTCAAAGTCTTCATAAAAAACTCCCCGGGTGCTGCAAATGTCCAAGGATGGCGATGACCACTTCCCATCACTGCTCGTTTTTTTTTACGGGTAAGCACAGTGCCTTGATCTCACCTGATGTAAAGTGATGATAAGGCCAATGATGGAAGCGCACTTCACCCGAGAACCTCAACTAGCGAGGCACTGGCTATCTTATCTCTAGCTGCCGGAACACAACAATGCTACAAACATTGATGTTATGGCATTTGCTGTCTTTTTGCTTATAAAATGGATTTTGTTAGTGTTTAAATTTAATCTATAGTATAAATTTTAACGAATATAAGTAAAATAATTTATTATGTAAAAGTGATCATTTTTATTTGATTATAGCCTTTATCATTGATTAACTAAAATACGTAAGGCATAAAATTTTGATCAGCAGGGTTGTCTACTAATGACTTAATCATGTTTAAAGATCAAAATATGTCTGAATTACCTTTGAGAACCTACATCATCCTCATCATCAATAGTGCACTTTATGTCCCCACTGCTGGGGCACGAGCCTTCCCTAATGGATGGAAAGGAAGAACGGGCCATAACTCACCACGCGGGTTAAGTGCGGATTAGTGGTTGTTAACGACTACTAATTCAGTCGAGACCAACGGCTTTACGTGCCTTCCGAAGCACGGAGGCGCTAGAAATGATGCATTTGGTCACTAAACCGATGACTGGCCTTTGCTAAAGTTGCTTAACCTTAGCAATCGTAGACCGGACGCATGAACCACTGAGCCATCGACCTCCTCTGAAGATCTAAATCTGCAGCCAATCATGTACAAGTGCTCAGTTTGGTAGTCCCTTTCTTTTCCGAATATCGATCGTCCGAAAATCAAAATCCCTAACGCGTTTGCTATAATCATCACTATCCATAATGTTCGCGTATACGAAATTTTATTTTACCTAATCGTCTTTAATTCAAATGCTTTTGTGTCATAATATCGGATGCTATAATAATTAGATATCGTAATTTTTCTTGCTATAAAGTCACATGTCCTAAGTGTTATATTGTATAATGTATGTTAGTCCGAATGGTGGTTTAAATAATAATATTGTTAGTCCTAAAACATATGTTAAAATGTGTAATAAAAATTGTGTAATTAAAATGATAAAATTACAAATTTATTTATTTTTATTTATTAGACAACAGAAATACTAGCTGCCCTACTCCTGTAGGTCACGTGATAGGTTAAAAAAGTTAAGACAATCGATCGATCGATTGTCTTGAATTTCGAGGTTATTTTTTTTAGACAACAGAAATCTAGCTTCGTAATTTCGATTTTAGGGCACGTTATATTATGAGACATTACGTTAGGGCTTAATAACTATTATAGAAAAGCCTTTTATGTTTTTTAAATATTATAGATTGTAATATTTATAGCAAAAAAATTTAGGTCATTATATTTAGGGATTTCGATTTTATGGCAAGTGATATTATGAGACATTAAGTTAGGGCTTATCTAATCATTAACTTATCATTCGGACACATGATGATTATGTCACAAAACATTATGACACGTTAGGTTATGGATAAAAAAATTATGAGACAAAATAGAGAACCGCTTTACTTTCTTTTAGATATCTTTTAAATTATTTTCTTGAACAAAAAACATCTTTTATTATTATTGCTAAATATTAATAAATGTTGTTACATTTACATTTAGATTAAGACATCCCCAGAATAAAGTAAAATTAACAAAATACACAATAACAAGAACTTATATTACTTTAGATATAAATCTTAAATGACGGCAGGATTTTATGACAATGTATGTATTTTTGATGGGAAGTGTCTTGCTATGATAGGGCATTTGCTCAGGGAGAAAAGAAATTCCCATGCTGACTTTCTTGCTGGTTCTTCTCAGTACAAGGTCTCCCGCATTGTGTATACTTACGAAACGTTGGCATTGTGACATTCATAAGAGCTACTTGTAGCCTAAACTAAATAAGCGTTAGAATTTTTGAATTTTGACAGCCCTGCAGAACTTTCAATCGACATGACTTATCAAAGCCTAAATATAAAAGATTGGTTTGATTGATTTACTTCATTCCGTCGTAACCGGTAACACCAATAACATGATAGTTATAAGAATAGCGATCATTTTAGCGTGCATCTGCATAGTAAAGGCATCGGTTCTTATTCCCGACATTGCTGGTAAGAAGAAAATATGATAATTTAATTTACCAGGATTCTTTAGCACCTTTTTTCTCCGTTGTTTTAATAATATTGTATTCCTTTATTTTACATGCTGCTATTGGGTGCTACAGTTGTAAGTTTGTAACGTTTGATATAAATATTAATGTTAACGTTTCGTGGCAGAGTGGCGTAGCGCTCGGCCCGATACCCGGAGGTCCCGTGTTCTTTTCCCAGATCGGTCAAAATGTGTTTCTGATTTTTCGATGCATAGCCCGGGTTTGTGATCACCACCACCACCAACTTGATTTCAATGATGGAGGCCTTTGCCCAGCAGTGGGATAGTTATAGGCTATACTTACTTTTTTACTTACCATTATTAGTAAAACGTATAATTTCATTTGACACAATTTCGTAATATATCATAAACAAGTCAACATTTAATATAATTTCATATTTTATATATCCATAATTATGTCACATTACGCATTTAATCTAACACTCATAATTTAGCTAGTAATCGTAAGATATAAAGCTTAATTGATACAATATTCAGATAAGATAGCCAACATTTAAATAACGCCTTTTAGATTTCAATAACAAATACTGAGATCAAATCAAGGATGTCACATTTTCGAGCGAGCTTCGGTAGTCTCTGCTCGCTTCGCTCTTTCCGCTGCACATGGTCACAGGTGGAACCTAACCTAACCAATAGCTGTAGCTTTCGTATTCTAAGCTTTTCTTTGCAGCGGACCCTCCGAGCAGGGGTCCCTTGCACCGTCCGGCGAGCAATCAAACGTGTATTTTTGAACGTATCTATGTAAAGGACGCCCGAACTCAATATTTTAGACCAAGCAAAAATAATATTGCATAATTTTTGTACTATAAAATCTTTATAGATAATGGTACCTAATTATGTATTTGAATATTATATCAAAGGAAACATACACGAAAAAAATTATACCAAATGATCGTTAATAACTACAAAATTATTATTTATAGCGATAAAACAAAATTATTGAAAATGAAGCGCACCGATAAATAAGATTTTGATTGATAAAATGTTGTCTATGATAACATAGAGCTTGATTGAGCGTTTTACAATAAGTATTTGCCTAATTTACTAAGACCATCCATATGTTGATTGAAGTTGTGTGCGTCGTGTAGTGTGTGTGTATGGTGCAGGCTTCAGCTATTAATATATTTAACATAAACTTTGATGAGGAACACATTCTATGATTTTGTTTTCTCCTTGTTTCCTTTCCTGTCTCCAAGTGCCAATCCTTGTGACCGCGAACCCATTAAAAGGTTCGAAAGGTCAGATTAAAAGAATATATTGGGATATATATAGGGATTTGTACCCGCACCCCCATGACATACCGGGTCATAATGCTTAGTTTTTAGTCAAAAGCATTATACATTCATTCATACATAAAAACCGTTGTTTGTTCCCAAACAGATATAAAATTCAAGTTTAAATATTTTTGGTCATAGAAACTGAGGCGGTAGTGATTCGTGGAGTGGATATTGTAAATAAAACTGTGACAGGTACTAATTTAATAAAAAGCTAATCTCCAAATAATAATAATCGGGTCACCTGATGGAAAGCAATCACCGCCGCCCATGCACACCCGCAAAACCAGAGGAATCACAGATGAGTTGCCGGCCTTTAAGGAAGGAATAGGCTCGTTTCTTGAAGATTCCTAAGTCGTATTGGTCCGGGAATACCGCCGCTGAGAGCTGGTTCCACAGCACTGTTCGAAATTATTGGTTGCAGAAACTGAGGCGGCAGTGACTCATGGAGTGAAAGTTGAAGATAAGCCTGTAACTGGTACTTATTTAAATTACATTACTTAAAAACCGTTGTTTGTGGGAACAAGATAACAACAGATAATAAAGTTCAAGTTTAAATTGTTTTTATGATCACAGAAATTGAGGCGGCAGTGATTCGTGGAGTGGATGTTGAAAATAAATCTGTGACAGGTACTGATTTACATTACAAATGAAGAATGGATGAAACTTTTTATATCACAGACACATAATAGTAACTTCTATGACTTCTCCTGAGTGCTGAGTACGAGTTTTATTCACAAGTCGGTCAATTTGTGTGGTGAAATTACAACTCGTTTTAATATTTCTGATCACAGTAACTGAAGCGGCAATAAGTCATGGAGTGGATGTTGAAGATAAATCTGTAACAGGTACTAACTTATAAAAAAATATTTATATAAAATACAGTGAAAAAATTCAATTAAATGCCTACCCGACCCAGCCAGGAATCGAACCTGGGTCTTCCGCAATCTAGGCGGCTGAACTGACCATTATGCTACCGGGAAGGCTGAAGTAAGCACTGAATTTTTCCACAGCTTTTAAATTTTTGAGTGCTTTTTAGCATTTAATTTTTTCAAAATATTTAATTCAGCTTCAGTGCAGCAATTAGCACTTAAAAATAAAAAGTAAAATTTAATAAAAAAACTAAATCGTCTACAGCTAGACCGCTTAACTGAGTCCTCGTCTGCGGTAGGTACGGGAGATACATATAGGGCCTCTGCCACGAGTACGAGCGTTTTGCGATGCGGCGAACAGTTTCTAGTTCATTGCGTTATTTCTATAACCGTTGACCATGACTGCCGTTGTACAGCGCGCAATAAACTAGAAATCCGTTCGCCGCGTCGCAAGTCGCTCGTGTTCGTGGCAGAGGCCCTACGTACTTCCCGCCCCGCGTACCTACCGCAGGCGAGGACTCAGTTAAGCGGTCTTGCTATAGTCGCTAATATTCAGGAATAAACAATTGAAAGGAGAATGCGACAAACAACTAATCTAGTCACTTTCTTTTAAAAATAAACAAATGAAGTGTGGATGCAACATTTTATATATCGGATACAAATCATAACTTCTATAACGTTTTCTGAGAGCGGTCGAGTACGAATTTTGTTAACATGTCGGTCAATGTGTATGGCAAAGTCACAACTCACCTCGATTGTAACCAAGTGGCGCTTTAATATGCTACTAAATTAATTATTCTTCTATGCACTATGCTTCTATTTACATTACGGTGAACGAACGGTGAACATAACTAACACCAAGCACTCTGTTAAAGAACTAAGACATATTGCGACGACGCCGCAAAGAGACAAGGTTTTTATTTTATATAAAATAAGAAGTGTAACATTTACCTAAACAGTTGATAAGAAGAATAGACCAACTGCAAGACCAACCACAAGACCAACAACAAGACCAACCACAAGACCACCAACCACAAGACCAATCTCAACAACGACCACTCCAAGACCTCCGTCCTGCGATTTGGTCTCATGCGACATCAGCTGCAAAACTTTGGACTACTCGTGGGGCGTCTGCATCAGCTTCACCTGCATCTGTTACGGCCGAGAGACATCCGAACCCGATACAACGGAGGGCTGCAACCACCATACTAATACAACTATTACAACTACTGCTACTGTTCCTGAAGGTATTACTGTCAATCAATATACATAAAAATAGACAAACACACACATGAACCAGTGGTCCTGGACTCGATTCCCAGCGAGGGGGGTATATGTTTGTACTCGGTTTGGCTGGTGGTAGGGCTTGTTTTAAGCTTGCCTGGCTAGTTAGCACCATCTTATTTAAATTTGTCGCCATTACATCTATGTTTGTAGCATTGTTGTGTTCCGGCAGCAAGGGATGAGCCAGTGCCAATGGGTGAAATGTACGTCTATCTTCGGCTTTAACGTCACTTAAAATCAGGTAAAATTAAGACCAAGAAATAAAAAAAAGGTTACACACATTTTCATGAACCTTCTACTAAGGTATATGTGTGCTTTGAACGAGTTTTATTAATCATTCGTTGACGTTAACTTTATTTTACCATACAAATTCTAGTTTTCGTTAACGTTATCGAATACTGTATAATATTTTTACTTAGCACCCAAGCTTACGGCCTGCCAGCGGCGGCGGCGGCGCCGAATGGTAAACGGTTACACGTGTTGGCAACCCTGTAAAAATCTTTTAACACCCTTTTTGAAGAACCTCATGTTGTACTACTTTAATAAACAGCTGGACCGATTTGGTCGATTTTTTTTGTGTGTGTTCAAGTGGATTAGAGAATGGTTTAGATTTACAATTGGACTCGGTAGGTGGCACTGCTATAGGGGTCCATCATGGGATACGGGTGTTCTTAAGCGGACGAATGATTTGTTTGTTTTGTTGTCATGGAAACTGTCAAAGCGGTACGAAGTCCGCCGGTCAGCTAGTATATATATACATGATGTATAAACTCCTTTGTAACAACGTTGAACTTTTCTCTCCTTTGTCGAGTTAATTTGGTACTTATCTCTTACTATATTGCCCATAAGAGAAAAAGTTTAAAGCGTTGTACGCTATAGCATTTACCCTTTTATGAGTAATGTTCATACGATATTACTTTAATTTTGCAGTGGGAACCACCTTAACACCTCCAATGGGCGGCAGTTGCAATTCTAATTATTGCAGTGGCTCTTGCCGAAACCAAAGCGTACCGACTGGATTCTGCTCTAACTGCGTGTGTACCTGTAGCGGCAACGCCTACGTTACTAGTCCTATTATTGGAGGTAACGCCACTACTGCCCTTATAATACTCTTTTACTTTGCTATCAATTATTACTCGTGAAACCAAATAAAAGCTTGTTTGATTTATTTATTTCTAAACTTTATGCGAACACACGTTGAAAAGTAACAGTTTCACAAATCATTAATTGAATGAATGAGTGGTCATCATCATTCATTCGTTCATTTGTTCATTCAAATTATAAATTGTAGCGACTAGATTTCAAATCATGGAGGCCTTAGCCTGCCAGTGGGACAGTATATTGTCTAGTTACTAACATATAGGTACTTACTCGAGGTTCTTTTAGTATGGGATCTGACCAAACAGGTTATTAAATTAATCCAAATATTTTATAAAGATGCCATTAGGCTTGTATTTATCAAAATATTCTAATAAGAAAAATACTAGACATATAATTATTGATGATTGATTGTCCTTAGTCTAGTAACATGCATTTTTACATAGTTTATCTTATCACTAAATATTATAATGTCACTGTTAATAAGTCTTTTAAAATTTTATAAGAATAAGATTAACAAATTATTTATTGACGTTCACACAGACATAACAGAAAAAAAAGACAATGAATAAGGAAACAATTTTCTTGATTTATAGTTTTATTAACTGTATTGTATCTGTTTTAAATATTTATTATTAGTGGAGAAGAAAAATCAAATGTTATGGATAAGCGGAATGATAATTGCTTAAGTTTACAAGTACCTATAGATGCTTGTTGATGCACTCTTTATGGGGTATCATTCAAAGGAAATGGCTCAGTTTCGGCTTTTCACGAACAAGTTATTTCTTTAAATGTATTTTTACAGTAAAATATAAATAAATATAATAAAAATATCTTTGATACTGTGTCGTCGCCGGAAAGTAAATATTAAATTAATTAGTTTTAAAAGTATTTTTGAAGGAAAGTCACACCATTAATTCCTGTGTTGCTTTATCAACAAATATGGAATAAAAATCTTTAATTGCTATTAAGAAATCGATACGTAATTACCGATTATAAAAATAATTATTCTCCTTAGACTTATACGATCAAGTAATCTTTCGCAAATTAATTTAACTATTTACCTTTAAATCAACTGAAACTCGCAAAACACTATGTTTTACTGCAAATTGTATTACATGACAATTAGAAAAAATCGATTATTCCTGTATCGATTTTACTTTCTATTTTTTATATGAAAACATCAGCCTGTAAACATTGATGTGTAATGTGTCCGAAACGTCAGCGTGCCGTGATGGTGACGTTTGTAAAAAAAGTAGGTATTCGCTTTGCCTTCGTGTACTGTGAATCCTACTTCATCACTACATAGTATAAAACAAAGTCGCTTCCCGCTGTCCCTATGTGTGTATGTATGCTTAGATCTTTAAAACTACGCAACGGATTTTGATGTGGTTTTTTTTAATAGATAGAGTGATTCAAAGGGAAGGTTTGTGTGTATAATACATGCTGCAATGCATGCATAATATAGTAGAGAAACACTGATAATTGAAGAGGTTTCACATTTTTTTGCGCTTACATTGCAAACGCTGGCTGAACCCTACGAGATAGATCAAAATAATGTACTACAGTATTGTACACCTTAAAAAGGTCTACAAAAAAGTCCGCGATGGTATATGTCTATCTCTTAGGGATAACCCACAATAATAATTTTTTTGTCCTTTACTTTTTACGAGAAATAACGGCTTATTTACGAAGCAATTTTAAGCAATACAGCATTATTCCTTATCCAATTAAGTACCTTAAATAAATTGTGCATTTAATATAGATCAATATGGCCCTTTAGAGCATGTAATTTAATTAAGTATTTTCGAAGATATTACAGATTTAAAATGCAGGGACATAGCGGTTGCGGCGGTACCGGCCGGGGGGCTATTTACGAAGCGATTTTAAGCAATACAGCATTAATCCTTATCCAATTAAGTACCTTAAATACATTCTGCATTTAATATAAATCAATGTGGCCCTTTACAGCATGTAATTTAAATGAATATTTTCGAAGATATTACAGATTTAAAATGCAGGCACATAGCATAGCTCAAGATGAGCCACGATTGAACGTCGATCAGAAAAAGTATTCACTACATTACTATCTTCAATTGATAATAATGAAGGAAAAATATTTTTCCTTGATGCCCCAGGAGGTACAGGAAAAACATTTTTAATCAATTTGCTTTTAACAAAAGTGAGATCTACCGGAAAAATTGCATTAGCTGTCGCATCATCCGGCATTGCGGATGATCCGATGATGAGAAGGAGGCCGAACCGCACACTCTACATTCAAGCTCCCGCTGAAAATCGTCACCAATGATGATAACAGCGTCTGTAGTGTTTCTAAACAGAGCAATATAGGAAAATTGATGCGTGACTGCTCATTAACAGTCTGGGATGAAGCCACCATGTCAAACAAGACGTCTGTGGAGGCACTGGATAGGACAATGCGCGATTTGCGCAGCAAAAATTCACCTATGGGTGGATGTACAATTCTGTTCTCAGGAGACTTTCGTCAAATCCTACCAGTTGTGACTCGAGGAACACGTGCTGACGAAATAAATGCTTCCCTAAAAAGGGACATAGCCACATGTTAATAAATTAGAGCTTAAAACTAACATGAGGGTTTCGTTATCTTCACGTAAGAACAGGCTTTTTTCAGAGATGCTGCTAAAAGTTGGCAATGAAGAGTTAACACAAAGTGATGGAAGGATTAACCTAGAAAACCTTTGTGTTTTGACAGACAACATCCAAGAGTTGGTCAACAATGTCTATCCCGACATTGATAACATAAGTTGTAAGGCTATATCTTGGTTAAAAAGAAAGAGTGATTCTGTCACCAACTAACGAACAAGTAGATAAGGTAAAGGTAACTTGATTCTTTCAAAGATTGATGCGCCGACGCAAATATACTACTCGGTCGATACTGTTCTCGATTTGGAAGAAGCTGTCCATTTTCCTACAGAATTTCTTAATTCTTTGAACCCGTCTGGACTCCCTGCTCATAAAATGGTGTTATAAGTAGGTTGTCCTGTTATTTAATTAAGAAACCTGAATCCACCTAAACTTTGCAATGGCACGCGTTTGCCGGTAAAATCACTAAAAACTTTCATAACAGTGTGCACAATACTCACCGGATGTGGTACCGGAGAAGATGTATTGATTCCCCGAATTCCTCTGATACCATCGGATTTACCATTCCAATTTGAACGCCTATAATTTCCGGTAAAAATATATTTGCAATGACCATTAATAAATCGCAGGGTCAAACTTTCAACGTTGCAGGCTTAGATTTCAGCGTTGAGTGTTTTTCTCATGGCCAATTATATGTCGCTCTTTCAAGAGTAACCTCTAAAGAAAACATGTTTGTAATGTCTAATCACAAAAAAGTTGTGAACGTTGTATATAAAGACATTCTGTAGTATATTTAGTATCAGCATTGCACCCGTGCGAAGCCGGGGCGGGTCACTAGTATATTATAAATGCGAAAGTTTGTGTGTATGTTTGTATATTTGTTGCTTCTTCACGCTGCAACGGATGGATGGATTTGGATGAAATTGACATACAGATAGTTTATAACTTGGATTATAACATAGAATACTTTTTATCCCGATATTCCCACGGGAACGGGAACCACGCGGGTGAAACCGCGAGCGGCCGCTAGTATTACAATATTATTGTAATTGCCTTAAGGACGAAGAACAGTCAGTTGCTGTGCTCACGTAAGTAATGACCATTAAATGGTATTTAAGCTGGGCAAGCCACGAACACAATATTAGGCCACCAGCACAGTTTTTAGATCACATCTTAATTACTTACGATGATTCAGATTTCAGAATAAAATCATTAAAACAAAACTGTTATATGTTTTATTTCATATTATATTCATTTATATTATAGCATTATTTTAAATGGGAAAATATATTAAAATTTTAAAACAAAGGTTAGTCATTTATTTTATTATCAGAATTACATTGTTTCAGCAATAATTGCAGCATTAAACAATAACATTATACTTGCTTATTTATACACATATTACATCATCATCATCATCAGCTCATTGTTTATGTCCCCACTGCTGGAGCACGAGCCTTCCCTATGGGTGGATAGGAAGAACGGGCCATAAACCACCACGCAAGCCCACTGCGGGTTGGTGGTTGTTAACGACTGCTAATGCAACCGGGACCAACGGCTTTACGTGCCTTCCAAAGCACGGAGGAACTCGAGATGATAAATATTTGGTCACCCATCCGATGACCGGCCTTTGCGAAAGTTGCTTAACCTCAGCACTCGCAGACCGGGCGCATTAACCACTGCGCCATCGAGCTCCTCACACATATTACGTTTTCCTGCTATTATATTGCTATAATTACTTTCTTTTAGATATACCAAAGAATTAAAAATACCAATTTTTGATAATATTAGTTAATGTTCACTTTAAGCCAAAGCGCCCTAGTAAACTGACGAATTCCCTTTAATACTATTATATTAAAACACTTTTGTATAAACTTATGTATTCTTATGTATTTTACATGATCTGATATTTCTCGAAATAAATAATAATATAAACTAGTTACAATATCAATTTTATAACAATACTTTTGTTGCAAATAAACAGGCATTTATTTTTGTTAGAAATAAAACTTTGATTGATATTATGGATGAATCGATTATCGAGATTCAATTTTGTTTGGTGGCATAATGGCCCCATCACTAGTTGTTCTTTTTTTATTCACTCTTGTCTCTGGAAAGCAAATATGGCTGGATCATAGGTTAACGTGTGTGAATAATTAAATAGTTTTATGTAGTAATAAGGGCATTTGGAGCCGTATTATTATACTTAAGTGGATAGTGAAAATTGTGTGTGCGTCGTAAACTAATTGTTTCGGGAAAACAATTAGCCTGGATTCGGCGTCACCGCGGTTGAAGTAAACAGGTATTTTTCGTGGGAAGTGCACTTTGGGGTAGTTTGGGTGTGTTTAGGGACCCTAGAAGACCCGGAGCCGGATTCGGGCCCCATCGGATCATATGGATCCCGTTCAGGACGGCGGGAGCAGTCTGGAACTGTAAGTGAATTTTTTTCTTATTTGTAAGGTGTATTTCTAAGCAATAATTTTAGTGTCTGTTGTGGGTTTCCGCATCATTTTGGTAGCAGAGCGTGGTTAATACCGGACCTCTAGGTTAATCGGTGTAATTTTGTGTATTTTTTGTTAGTTCGTAATAGGTTAAGCTCATTTTGTGTAAAATCGCACTTCCGGGACAGGTGCGGTTAAATTGTAAGGTTGGTAGTACCGTTGTTTTCGTTCGTTCATTCATTTGGGCTGGGACATTTCTCAGAACGTTAATTTAATTTAATTTCGTTCAATTGAAAGCATCGAGTCGATTCGGATAATCGATTCCGTGTTTTCATTGACTCGTTTTAATTTTGTGTTTAGGTTTATTTAGTTTAAATTATTTATAATGACAGCGTCACGGCAGGAGTTGGCTCAGCAGCTCCGGTGGTTCACCGGGCTGCTTGCATTAGTAGATCGGCCTAACCGGGAGGACGCCTTGGAGACGCGTTCGAGGGAAATGCAGGCTCGTTTTTTGTTGGCCGAGCGGTCGGTAACCGCCCTATTGTCAACCGACCCGGTCGGGGAGAAGGAGCTGGCCCTCCACGCCCAATATGTCAAGGATCTGGAGCACATCCAAGACATTTACGACGAGGTCCTTCAGCGGGTGAAGGACATCGAGCGACTGCGGGAGGGGAAGCCTGTTGCGCGCCCCGCTTCGCTCCACACCCCTGGACCCAGCGCCATGGGAAGATTGGGTGCCCTGGAGGTCCCGCATTTCACCGGATGTATGCGGGATTGGGCTGGATTCCGGAACATGTTTTTGGCCTTGGTGGATACTCGGAAGGATTTCACCAAGGCCGAAAAGCTGGCATATCTCCGTTCCTTCCTAGACGGAGAACCCAGACAGCTCGTACAGCATCTGGAGCTGCAGGATGCGAGCTACGACACCGCCATGCAGCTGCTGGAGAAGCGGTACGAAAAGCCGCGTCTTCAGGCGGACGCGCACGTGACCCATCTGCTGGGATTGCCGAGGGTCAACCATAGGGCTCAGCTGAGGACGCAGCTGATCACCCCGCTCACAGTGTCCTTAAACGGGTTAAGGACGCTCGGACTGCCCGTCGACCAGTGGTCCTTCCTTCTTCTGCACATAGTTCTGGCCAAGTTGTCGCAGGAGATGAGGGACAAGTTCGAGCGGAATCGACTGGTCCACAAGGATCTCGGCAGCGTTCTGCCCTCGATAGGGGAACTTCTGGAGTTCCTGGAAGAGGAGGCTGGCCTGCTGGAAAACCAGCTAGCCTCCCAGGAGGCTCCGACAAGTGCGCCGGCCCGCACTTCCGGAGTCTACGGCGCCCAGCCGCCACGCAACCCAGGGAAGGGTCGCGGCAGGCTGGTGGCTGCGGCCGCCATCAACCCCGGCTCTGGATGCCGGATTTGCGGGCAGCAGCACTTGGAGCAGCTATGTCCAGCAATTCTCGGGCTGCCCACGAAAGAGCGCCGAAACCTCGTTCGGACACGAGGATTGTGTTATGCCTGCCTGGGAGGACATAGGTATAATGAGTGTCCCCAGGTGAGGCCTTGCGATGTGTGCGGCGGACCGCACCATCGCTTACTGTGCACCCGTAGTGCTGAGGGCTCAGCACCGGTTCGGGAGAGGGGATCTCCCACGGGTGGCGGTTTGGGGCCGGGGTCAACTCCGCCTCCGGAAAGACGGAGTCCGCCACGGCCGCCACACTACAACCCCTCGTACACCCCGGCTCAGGTGAGTTGGGGACCGCCGGAGCGGAGCCGGGTTCTGGCTACAACCCGGCACCCGGCGCGACCAACACCAGGAGTTGGTGCCTCTAAGGGCCACTGGGTACAGGGAGCCCCACCTCCGGACCCAACACCCGGATACTCGTACGCGTATCCTCCGCCGCCGTTACCGGAACAACAACGACGTGAGAACCGTCAACAGTTCTCACCGGTACTGCACGAGTACCCGAGGTTGGAATACCACCCACCCTATCACCGGTATGGTAGGGCAGCTGGATACGCACCACCCCGGATGGTGGCCTGCACGCGTCCGACTTACTGGCCGAGTCATCACGGTTCGACAGGGTCGGCTGCTGGCTCTGACGCGTGACTAGCCTGTGGTCGGGCTACGTCGGAACCGAGGACGGTTCTTTTGCCCATCGCGCAGGTACGCGTTTGGGGACCTAGGGGGGACTTCGTCCGGATACGAGCCCTCCTAGACACTGGGGCACAGGGCTGCTTAATTACTACGAGGGTAGCGAGGCGCCTACGTCTGGAGTGCGCGCCTCCCTCAGTTCCGATTCGGGGAGTCGGAGATACAGAAGTGGGGGGTCTGTCCGGTCAGACCCACATTTCCTTCTCTCCTGTGCATTCCGCTTCGATACGGATTGCGGCGGCCGCGATCGTACTCGACAATTTGCTGGGTTGGCATCCACCGACAGACATTCCGCGGGACGCAATGCCTGACACATCAGGTCTCATGCTGGCAGACCCTCATTTCGAGGAGCCGGCTCCGGTGGACCTCATATTGGGAGCGGATGTACTGGGCTGGATCCTCTTAGGGCCTCAGCGGATTCTGGGCCGCTCTTCGTTGGTAGCTATACCTACCATCTTTGGACACGTTTTAATGGGACCGGTTTTCGACCAGGAGACGCGGGATGTCTCACCTGTCGTCGCTACTACCTCCATCGCTAGGACGATGCAGAAATTCTGGGAACTGGAAGAGCCTCCCATGGTCTCCCGTCTGGATCCGGAGCATGTGGAGTGCGAAACCTTTTATAAGGATCACACACGCCGGATGGCGTCGGGTAGGATCGAAACTCGACTGCCTTTTATCGACTGTCCCCCTCTCTTGGGAAAATCGAGGGCGTTGGCAGAGAAACGACTCTTGTCCATGGAGCGTCGTATGTCTCGCGATCCGGTACTTCGGGAAAAGTATATCGAGTTCATGCGAGAATACGAGACCTTGGGGCATATGTCGCGGGCGACTGTCGACTGGACAACGACAGATCATTTTTTCTTGCCTCACCACGCGGTGTTGAAGGCCTCATCTGGAAAACTACGGACGGTTTTTGACGGATGGACTGTTACGCGTTGGAGGTCGCCTCAAAAATGCCGACCTGCCCTTCGGTAGCCGTCATCCTCTGCTACTCCCCAAAGGAGGACCTTTGGTAGAACTGGTGGTCTCGGATAGACACCTGAAAAACGCTCACGCGGGGTGTAATGCGTTACTGGCGATATTACAGAGGGAGTTCTGGATTTTGTCCTCTCGGAGAGTGGTTCGCAGCGTGTTATTTAAGTGTGTGGCTTGTTATCGGGTGAAGGCCTCCACTATGCAGCCACAGATGGGGGATCTCCCTTCTGACCGGGTTTGTCAGACTACTAGGCCGTTCGACGGGGTCGGTACGGATTTTGCTGGACCGTTTCTGGTGAAAACCACAGCCTATCGTAACACTAGGGTCACGAAAGCATACCTGTGCGTTTTTGTCTGCCTGGCCACTAAGGCCGTCCACCTGGAAGTGGTTTCGGCTCTGTCTACGGAAGCCTTTGTCGCCACGCTGGATCGTTTTGTTTCGCGACGGGGTTTACCTTCTCTCATTCGGTCCGACAACGGTACCAACTACAGGGGCACTGCCAACTACTTAAAAGATGTGAACGATTTTCTGGATAAAAATTGTAATAGCATAAGTCAAGCTCTCGCACAGCGGGGAATCACATGGCGATTTAGTGTGCCAGCCTGTCCCCACTGGGGCGGGATATTTGAAGCCGCGGTAAAATCGGCAAAAACCCACTTGCGCCGGGTAGTCGGGGAAACTACCCTCACGTATGAGGAACTTACAACTGTGTTTTGTAAGGTTGAGGCGGTTCTCAACTCGCGTCCGCTTTGTCCACTCTCCTCTGACGCAAATGACATGGAAGTCCTGACCCCTGGTCATTTTTTGGTCGGTCAGCCACTCACTGCCCTGCCCGAGTATCCCTGGAAGGATGAACGCAGACACCGGATGTCTCGTTTTCAAATGATACAACAAATGAGTCAGGACTTGTGGCGTCGTTGGTCACTGGAGTATCTGCATTTATTGCAGCAGCGTGTAAAGTGGACAGACCGGACGTCGCCCCCTTCGGAGGGGGATCTGGTTTTATTAAAAGAGGCTAATTTGCCATCGTTATTTTGGAGACGAGGTCGCATTTTAAAGTTAATCTGGGGCGCGGACGGGACTCCGCGTGTGGCGCAAGTGTTGGTTGATGGATCGGTGCTAAATCGCGCGGTCGCGACCTTAGCTCGATTACCGGTTGACTAGTTTAAGATTTCAGGCTAGAAAGCGGTACGTCCGCTTTGGGTGGCGGGATGTTGCAAATAAACAGGCATTTATTTTTGTTAGAAATAAAACTTTGATTTATATTATGGACGAATCGATTATCGAGATTCAATTTTGTTTGGTGGCATAATGGCCCCATCACTAGTTGTTCTTTTTTTATTCACTCTTGTCTCTGGAAAGCAAATATGGCTGGATCATAGGTTAACGTGTGTGAATAATTAAATAGTTTTATGTAGTAATAAGGGCATTTGGAGCCGTATTATTATACTTAAGTGGATAGTGAAAATTGTGTGTGCGTCGTAAACTAATTGTTTCGGGAAAACAATTAGCCTGGATTCGGCGTCACCGCGGTTGAAGTAAACAGGTATTTTTCGTGGGAAGTGCACTTTGGGGTAGTTTGGGTGTGTTTAGGGACCCTAGAAGACCCGGAGCCGGATTCGGGCCCCATCGGATCATATGGATCCCGTTCAGGACGGCGGGAGCAGTCTGGAACTGTAAGTGAATTTTTTTCTTATTTGTAAGGTGTATTTCTAAGCAATAATTTTAGTGTCTGTTGTGGGTTTCCGCAACAACTTTATTGACATGACTTGAATTCACACCAGACCGACTTACTGAGTTGGCTTGGCTGAAAAAAAAGAAAGATTTCAGTACTTTGGGAATAACCTCATAGATGGGCTAGGGGGAAGCCATTGCCCAGCTCAAAAAAACACATTATTTATTTATATATTTATGGACATCCAACAAAGCATACACCAAGACATACATAATTTTTAATACCCTAAAACTATTACACAGGCGCTGCTTTAATTAAAGGCTGCCACGGCATGCTTAATTTCAAACTAGTAAACAAAGTAACTTAAAACTAGAGATAACAGAGCAGAATCACTCCGCTTATCTTCTTGTAAGTGTTATCTAATATATTTTTTTAACTTATTTAGGAACTAGACGTGCTTTAACATTGATCTGTGAAAGAAGTATACAAAAAAGACTTGAATTTAATTTATTATTGAAAAACTGTACCAGAATTAATAACATAATATAACTAATAATATAAACATCCGTTTAAGTACTCTGTTTAAAATAGCTTTGGGCTGATTACAGAGCAGTGCACATGGTGCTTTTAAGACTTGTGCTCCCCATGCAAAACTTTTACAATATGACTATCAGTGGTGTTAATAATAATATAATTAGCAAAAATATTTACAGTGCTCCTGATGATAAGCGGTTTCGGCATATTTTTGATAAGTAGATATTTGTATTAGCATTTGCTGAGCTCAGCTCCTGCTGCTACCATAAAAGTCTCCAACTGAAGAAGTGGAATTAAACAACACCACCAAACTCTGATTGACTTAGCCTTACTCTTGACTTGATGATGGTGGTGATAATAATTATGAACGAAAAACATAGCCATTGTATTTTATAATATTTTAATATTAAAAAGTATTCTTACTTATCTTGTGATTAACAGCAGATCGGTATACTTTTTGACGCAAATTCTATCATCAATCGATCTCATTAACTAAAACCAAAATTTGTGACATACAGATATAGAGGTGAGTTGCTAGATTGCAACTCACCAGGAATTTTCCTTTTCGTTCACGTAATCGATGGTAAATTTACTAGTACATCCGCTAACTCGGTCCAATGGTGAATACCACCCACACTAGGCAAGGCACCCTGGTAGCTGTGATGGCTGCTGCACCACCGACAATCACGTTCCCCTCGCAGACCTGCAGCGACAGACGCCGTGCACGCAGGCGCCTCGCCCCCTGCCCTGGAGGTGGCACGCCTCCTCGCAATCCTGGTAGCAGGGATGCTTCTGCTTCGTTGCCGCTCCAACTCCTGGTGAACAATCAGTTTAAATTTTTTATGCTGGTTTTTTGCTTTTCGATGGAGGATTTACGAGGCATGGAGAAACGGTCAGCAAGGTGACGGGGCATTAAACTCTGAGGATAACTCTGAGGATTTGAACATAAAATGAACAAGTAAATAAATAAATACTAGGCACAATTCTGCTCCACTAGTTTTGCGTATAGACTCCACTTCTACTTCAATATCAGGTGGAGCAGTGTCATTTGTGTACCTGTTCAATCTATACTAACATTATAAAGAGCAAACCTTTGTATTTTTGTATGTATGTATGTTTGCAACGAATAAACTCAAAAACTACTGGACTGATTTAAAAAAATCTTTCACCATCAGAATGCTACATTAGCGCTGAGTAACATAGCCTATATTAAAAAAAATGTCCACCCATGCGAAGCAGGGACGGGCTGCTAGTATAGAATAAAACAAAAGAAGATTTATTTATCTATTCCGTGACTACGAGTAGTATAGGATCCAAATAGGTTCACATAGCGACGAGCTTGAGAAACCAGCATAAACTAGATAACGCTGCTTTCTTCAAATACTAAGTACAATAATAATAAGTAGGTAAGTTAATTTAAATTTTGTTTGTTAATTTTTATTTTTATTTCTTCTTCTCAGTATAAGGTCTCCCGCTCAGTAGACTTACGAACCGATGGCATAATGACGTTCATAAGAGCTATTTGTAGCCTTAACTGAATAAATGATATTGAGTTTTGAATTGAATTTTGAATGTGAAAACTTACTTGATCGAATGTAAACAGCCTACATCTGTACCACTGCTGGGCAAAGGCCTCCATCATTGAAATGAAGTCATGCACGTTTGCCAAATGAGGGTTGGTGATCTCAAACCCGGGCTATATACATCGAAAATTCCGAAATACATTTTCCCGATCTGGGAATTGAACCCGGGACCTTCGGGTATTGGGCTGAGCGCTCTGCCACTCGGCCACCGAGGTGATCAAATGAATTTAAGTTAACTACTAACTGTATACTGAAAAAGTCGCACTAGGCAAAGTCAAAATCAAATCGTTTATTCAATATATGCCTTTACACGCACTTATTGACGTCAAACCTAAGTATGAAATTCGAATGATAATAAACTGAAATTTAGGCAGCTTGAGGTTAACAACCAGTGAATAACTAATATCAAAGGATAATGATAGCTCATGAAGAAAAAACGCTGGCCCGTCGCAAGAATTTGAAATAGTGTTCTGCATTAGACGGCATTTCAAAACTATTTTATTGATGTACCTACTTACGACATCGCTAATTGTATTAGTTGGGGTAATTTTTGTACACAATTTATTAATTGCACTTTTTGATTGTATTATCTTAAACTAGCGGCCGCTTGCGGTTTCACCAGCGGGATTCCCGTTCCCGTGAGAATATCGGGATAAAAAGTATTCTATGTTTTAATCCAGGTTATAAACTATCTGTATGCCAAATTTCATCCAAATCCATTCAGTAGTTTTTACGTGAAAGAGTAACACACATCCATCCATACTTACAAACTTTCGCGTTTATAATATTAGTAGGATATTCAGCTAAATAGTCTCATCTAATCCTATCTTAGTGACTGACGCAGTAGCACCAAAAAACTATATCTAGTGTGCTTGATGAATGAATGATCATGAAGTCGGTTTGAGAAAAAAACCCAGGCCAAGAGCAAACGAAACGTTTCGTAGTAGTTTAGTAAAAATGAGTAGTAATATTTAGCATAGAGCGTATTCTTAAAATTAATTTCATTAAGGTACGATATTGCTTATTGTTTTACGGCAGGGTGCCCAATAAATAGTATATTTATGTCTTTATTTATTAAAACTTTATTGCAAAACATGAGTCGGTACAATAACGGGTACTGTTGGTTGCTCCGGGCTTGGGTTTTTATGAGTTATCATCATTTAGAAATCGATGAAAACTATAACTTGACAGAAAAAATATAACAAATTGTACAATGATATTCGCTATTAAATATTAAGTAGATGTATGATTCACGGAAAATGTACATGTAATTCACAATATTCTAGTTATTCGCGATTTTAGAATATCGCATCTCTGACAAACATAAAAAGGAGTTAACAGAGAATTATTTCCTATGAAACATAAGAACACATATGAAAGAAACAAGCTTTATTTGTACACACACACACACACATTTGACAGAAATAAAATGACATAAAAAATACACAAAAATAAAAATAAATGTTACAGAAGACAGTAATATGTATCATTCAGGGATTATGTTTATGTATTACAAAGTTCTAGTAGTTTGTGAATTCATTCCGATTATATCTCTTTTGTCATAGGTTGCTAGAAGCACTTTTTTGAATCAAAATCGCATCTTTCTCGCCTTTCATTGTAAATGAATGTAAACTTCAATAACACCTCAAATAATGATCACATTACTGTCGGTCTATAATTACTTTTAAAAAGGGAATATATTTCAAAATCTCACACCTCCTGAATGGATATTAAATAAGTTGGTTGGAACGATTTATTTAGATTATTTAGTCATAAAGCATTTGAGTCACGAAAAATATAAGATCCGTTCATTAGTACGTAGCGTCAAGGGCAAACTCTTTTTAGTTTAATATTGGTAATTTCAATAACATTCAAGAGAATTTCAAACATTAAGTTTCAAGATAAAATAGTAAAGTTTTCTATTTAATTTCGTAGATTGAGTTTTATCTCTTTAAATAAGGAGTTAATAACCGTTAAATAAATGGAAAAATAAGTGCGCTCTGGGTAGACGCCCTACGTGATATAGCCACAATCATATATTGGGTTGAAAAAACCTTACCTATGAAATTGGCGGTTTTTTTCTCAGTCATTAAATAGATGTATTACTTCTAAAACTCGATACCGGTTCTTAATATTATTCATTATCATCATCATCATCTCAGCCAAAAGACGTCCACTGCTGGACAAAAGCCCCCAAGGATCTCCACAACGACCGGTTTTGTGCTGCTCGAATCCAGCGGCTTCCCGCAACCTTTACCAGATCGTCGGTTCACCTTGTTGAAGGCCTGCCCACACTGCGCCTTCCGGTACGCGGTCGCCACTCAAGGACTATCCCGCCCCAGCGGCCATCAGTCCTGCGAGCAATGTGCCCTGGCCACTTGAGCTTAGCAACTCTTCGGGCTATGTCGGTTACCTTTGTTCTGCGGATCTCCTCATTTCTGATTCGATCACGCAGAGAAACCCCGAGCATAGCCCTCTCCATTGCTCTTTTAGTGACCTTGAGCCTTTTTATGAGGCCCATAGTGAGCGACCACGTCTCAGTCCCGTATGTCATCACCGGCAACACACACTGGTCAAAGACTTTCGTCATGAGACACTGCGGTATATCGGACGAGAAGATATTTCGTAGTTTACCGAACGCTGCCCAGCCTAATTGGATTCGACGATTGACCTCTTTGCTGAAATTGGACCTACCTAGCTGGACCGTTTGTCTCAGGTAAACATAATCATCCACAACTTCAAGGGCAGAGTCCCCAACCTTCAGAGGAGAGGGTACGACACGTGAGCTCGACATGACTTTCGTCTTCTCCATGTTCATTTTAAGACCCACTTGTTGAGAGACTCTGTTGAGGTCACCGAGCATTGTGCCGAGATCTTCCAGGGTCTCAGCCATGACCACTGTATCGTCAGCAAATCGAAGGTGAGTGATGTATACACCGTTGACGTTGATGCCGAGTCCTTTCCAATCTAGAAGCTTGAAAACATCTTCTAGTGCAGCAGTGAACAGTTTCGGAGATATCACATCTCCCTGTCTCACTCCTCGCTGCAACTGGATAAGTTTCGAGCTGCGGTCCTGAAGACGGACTGACATAGTGGCGCTTTCATACAAACACTTCATCACTTCGATGTACCGGTAGTCAATTTGGCACCGGAGAGACTGTAGCACGGCTCATGTTTCAATCGAATCGAAGGCTTTTTCATAGTCTGGTTATACTCTTCGGTATTCTGTATATTCTGCCGCAGCGTATGTATGTGGTCTATGTTGCTGAAGCCTTTTCGAAAACCGGCTTGTTCGTCATCAAACCTGCGTGCGAGACGATTCGTTATGACTCTCGAAAACAGCTTGTAGACGTGGCTTAGAAGTGAGATGGGCCTGTGGTTCTTCAGCAGGGTTTTGTCGCCCTTTTTGAAGAACAGTACCACCATACCTTCGTGCCACGTTTCTGGCGTTTTGCCCCCTAATACGACGGAATTAAATAGCTTTTGAAGAACTACGAGTACCGGTCTTCCGCCTGCTTTCAGAAGCTCGGCCGTAATTCCGTCAGCACCTGGTGCCCTGCCGTTTTTGAGCTGTTTGAGAGCCATACTAATCTCGTACAGGCTGATGCCAGGGATGTCTTCGGTTTAGTGCCGGGTTAACTTAGCTCTAGGGTATATAGCTAAGCTTTGTACAGGTGGCCGTGTGGATGTGTATAGCTGTCCATAGAACTTTTCGACCTCTCCCATAACATCGGTCTTGGTCGTGACAGTTCTGCCATCATAGGTTTTCAGCGTCGTCAGTCGGCACTGCCCAATACCCAGATCTCTTGCGAACACTTTTGAGCTGTTGTTTCGCTCAATGGCCTCTTTAATATGGTTAGTATTAAATCGGCGCGTGTCGCGAGTCATAGACTTCGAGATCTGCCTATTAAGCCGCCGAAACTGAGACGCATCACCTGAGGAAAGCAGAACCATTGTGCGCCGCTCTACCGTTAGTTTTAATATTAATACACATTTAATTAAGACTATGTTACTCAGGCTTCAGTAATAACAATGATTTTTAATTTGTCTTTATGGCCCAATTTTTTTTTTAATTGATTTCTTTTTTTGTTAGCGAAGTTGACCTTTTGTTTTATTGTAGCTTTAAAGTAACTTGATTTTTTATCTTTTTAAGGTTTTTAGAAACCGAAACAAACACACTGCCCTACAATTTTTTATAGTGGTAACATAAATAGATGCTAAGAAAATTTTAAAAACGTTAGTATGAAAAATATTTTTTTTTTGAAAAATCTTCATACAAAACGGCAATTTCTTTAAAACTTTATAGACACCTATATTTAGTAATTATTAGGTATTCCTTGATTGACTATTTGTATGATTTTGGATATAATAAAATAATGATTGGTGTAAGATTTAGAACCGTAAATAAAAATATTTTGAGATAGGTACCTACTACTTTTTTGCAAATAAAAGCCAGATATTTTCTTTTTTTCTAAGTATTCTTTTTGGCAATATTTTAGTAGTATCTACAAAAACTTCAAGGCACAAGGAGATCGGCTTTCTAGCGAATATGGAAAATAATAATTTGAACCAGACGAGATTCTTATACATCATCATCATCAGCCTATACTAGTCCACTGCTGGACATAGGCATCTCCAAGTGCACAAAGTGTTTTTAAACATAATCGGTAATAATACATAATTATGGTCAAATCGGTAAGGACGGATCAATCACCAAGATCGATCGCTGCGAAGGTCGCGCCCAAAATGGAGTTATCAAAAAAGAACGATACTCGACGACTTAAGTCATTAAAATTATAATGGCTGCATTTTAAATACTGCTATACCTCGATAATACTTATTATCGCTTATCGCTAAGAGAACTATTTTATTAGTCATAATTGTTCAAATACTAAATCATGAATGGATTGTTTTTGTTGTCATATTATTATTACACACATGAAAAGTTAGGTTTAGATGATAAAATCTTTGATTATTATAAGGATAAAATAACATACACAAAAAACTTCATTAATAAACAGAACATTCTGTGAAATCTATCTGCGATATCTAAATGAACACTGATTACATTTCATACAGATTAAGATAGGACGGTTATCACTTGAAATAATTCATGAATGAAAAACTGCTGGAAATAGAAACTAACTTTTTTATAAATATTATGTTGATTGCTAATGTATGAACATACCTTGAATTCCAATATTCGTCAGCGCGGCGATAAGGAAGAAGAAAAGTAATACTCCGAATTTCATTTCTGTCGTTTGGTAAAGATCACTGTACACAATATAATACACAATATATTTGTAGGAAATGGTTTTTACGAATATATTTTTGCACAAATTTAACACTCATTTATTAAACTCAGAAAGTTGATGAATGACCGAATGACCGTACTCGCCAATAATGATTAACCATCTGGAGATGGATTATGGACGTGTCAACATAAATACTATACAATACAGACTCACGTAACGCACAGAGCCATCTGTCGTTCACCGCAGGAAATATCGGAAACTGGTTATTTGTCATTTGATTGTTTGCAACACATACATACATAATTCGTCATTAATATATATAACTTAACATTTTAAGAAAATTAAACAGAACAACAGTAAACTATAAGGGTTTTACAAATAAACAAAGAATAAGGTCCGAATAGTTATTCCGTGTTTTGTCTCTTTTACTCTAATTTGAAATGACGTTTACATGACAGGAACAAAACACGGAATAACTTTTCCGACCTTATTCTTTATTTATTTGTAAGTCACTAAAATTATATATTCGGAGTTGTAGTACACACGACGACGCCTTCTCATCTGACTACCACATACTTTGAGCTGTATGGCTTTGGTATATGGTTGATTATTTGTTGAAGAAATTGTACAGTTCTGGATAGTTTGATTTGCGCCGTCTGCACATTAAATTAGGTCACCAAGTTCGCGTCTAAAAACGTGTAGGTATTTTATTGACATACCAACAGAACCAACAAATCACCAGATATGTTATCAAATACATGAAATTAATTTAACTTTTAACATAATGGTTGTGAGATAAGAAATTGGTCTGCCGGTCTCGGGTTCGAATCAAAATTAAAAAAAAAAAAAACAAAATTCAAAATCATTTATTCAGTTTAGGCTACAAGTAGCTCTTGTGAATGTCATTATGCCATCGGTTCGTAAATCTACTCTGGGCGGGAGATCTTGTACTGAGAAGAACCGGCAAGAAACTCAGCAAGTGTCCAGCTCTTTTCTCCCTTACAGCGTCAAAAATATTGGAAAATGCCCTATCATAGCAGAACACTTTCCATTACAAATAAACACAAAAAATATATATAAGACAACCACAACATGTAAAAAAAACAAAATAAAAAATGTTTACATCAGATAATTATGTAAAGGTTTCAATTTCCACAATGTCATACAGCACCACTACAGTACTCTAGTAAAAGTTAAAAATTGTTTAGGTAATACAAAGTCAAACTATAATTAATAATACTAAAAATAAGATAAGTATGCAAGAGCAGACCAGCCTCCCAGTGATGAACATTAAGGCTAATGCCTTGGACTTGTTTGTCCAAGAGATTCTTTGAAGGGTGTGTCGGCTATTACTAAACAACAAATCACTTGGCCCATTTCGCCATGGTCATTTCTTTATCTATTGCGCGCGGATAATATATCTACAGGTGCTAAACGCTAAGTTTATTGCTTGATAAGTACACAAATGAGGTGACACAACATAATTATAAAATGTTCCAGGAATAGTCAACAACTGATTAGGTTAGGTTACATTTCTTATCGTTGCAACTAACTAGCAGGGTTGAACTTTGATTTTTAAATGAATGAAACAATTATTATTAGCTTCTTAAATTTTAAATTGCACAGCGTGTTGTAATGTTCTATTGCTTTGTAATCTTATTCTAAGTGTAATAGGTACTAGCAAATAGTAGTGGTAAATAATTACTTTCTAAGAAATTCGAAAAGTAATTCGGGCTTCATAACATTCAACGATATCTAAAGGTCTAATTATAAGAGATTATAATATTAAAATTCAACAAAAAATTTGATAAGTCTTATCCTTTAATATAAACATTCGTATAGAAAGATAAATGATTTCTATAGTTGTTACGACGGCAAAGTCAACTCTACCTTCGCATCCTAAGTAAAACTAGCGTTCAGATGCGAAGGAAGCTGCTACGACAAAATCCTTCAATAATTCACACAACTGCACTAATTATCTGTCTTAACCTATGAAGAGCATTTACAATTACAATAGCTACAATATAACTGTTAAACATATATTACTTATGTGGCAAAATAAAACCTGTGAACCTGGTCATGCAAGCATTTGCGGGATTTTGACCCAGCATCTGTAGGTTTTGCAGTCAGTATCACAAATACAAAGACCTATTTGTCCATGATGCTGAAGAAAAGGTTAGAATTGTCAACATCTCGCCTTGAATTTGAACCCATTGAATTGGGTCCGCTCCATATGTCATTAATATAGTTTTACTTTTCCCCTAAATCAATGAACTACGCAGACGAACGACGAATATTCTCAGAAATGACCATACGTAGTACCATACGAGCAATTTTAGCGCAGCATGTTTAGATGGTGATGTTTGAGCAGCAAAGCCCACAGCTGCCAGGCTCCGCAAGATTCGTTATTAAATATAGACCATTCACATTATACCACTATCACCACTCGTCACTGCATCTTCTGTAGCCAGAATCACCAGCGCATCACGAGGTTCAACTCCCAATGAAAATAAATTGTTATTAAAGCTAGATAAAATATTAAATTAAGAAGTAAGTAACTTAAACCTATTTCCCTAAATATGCTATTGTTGACAGCCCTATAACAGAGATTGGTAAGGAACTGCAGCTGTTACAGCGTTCGATGATTCACCTATATTTTCAATCGTTCGAGGTGAAGTCCCGATGTCTCGACATCGCGACTCGCATCGAGTCCCGTATATAAGCGGCAGCTAGCTGGTCGAAGGGATATCAGTTGGAATCTATTGGAAGTGCTAAAAATGTTTGCTAAGGTTGAGGTCTTGTTGGTGTGCCTTAGTGTTGTTAAAGCTACGGTTTTCACCGTCGACGCTTACGAAGACGAAAATAATGGTAAGAAATTACTGAAATTATTATTATTATTATAAAATTACATATTATTGAGTGAACCAATTACTAGCACAGTTTCTATTCGAATTCATTTCAGTGATCTATTGCAAAACAGAATGAAAGTTTCTGGTCGGCTTCTAAGAGTTAGATGTCCAAGTAGACTACTTAAATATCAATATGGCTCGCATTTATTTATTTTTTGAATTATGTGGAAAACAAATTGGGTGACAATAAAAAGCCAAAAAATATGCTATAGTACTTCTTCTTCTTGTACTTAAATGTAATCTATACTTAATTAATCAAGATGTAAAGTTTGTTCGTTTGATTGCGGAGGGTAATCTCTGGAATTACTGTCCAAAAAATCTTTCCTAGAAATTTAATATTACTACTTACTTAACTGCTCACCCTATACCTACGTTATGGGAAACTATGTGTAATTACAAGTTAAAATGTCCGTGTGGTGCCGGGGATAAAGAATTGCACCACCCCATCTCTCCCCGTGGGTGACGTAAAAGGCGACTAAGGGACCATTCCAGAGGATGGCCAGCAGCATCTCTCTGTGACTACTTTCACCTACTGCGATCGCCAACCCGCATGCCAAGCAAATTGTCTAGGCAAAATGGCAAATTCCCCTCATTCTTGGGGAAGGCCTTTGTCCAGCAGTGGACGTATTTTGGCTGAGATGATGATGATGATGATGATGACAAGTTAAGATAGGTGATTTATTATCTGCTAGACAAAAGAGGTAGTTAATGCAGCGGCTACTGAGTGCTCATAAATTGTATCTGTCGCAATAATATTTTTCATGCAAAATACACTCTAGTCTACTGACAGAGTCCAAGACATTTTGTTCCGCAAAAAAAATTGGTGTCAAGTGACGTAGTAAATATTTGTTAACGGGTAATTGAAGATGTTTACACTGCGCAGGGTATTTTTACACGTAAAAAAATGCGAGTCTATTAATAGATTTAGCATTTATGTGTAGGCTAGTGTACTGTCTCGCCTAGGCGCAATATCAATGGTTTTTTTCCTTTTTCGGAATCTTTTATAAGTATAATAATATCAATTTATCAATATGAAAAGGAACATAAACTTAAATATCATAGAAAGAACTATTGTCATAGTGTTATGTCACAAAAATAAAACTTATCTTACTAAATTTCTACGATCTACTAGATACTACTAGATTACGATTCACATATTATTGAACTGAGTATGTCTGCCTGGCTAACTACCATCTTATCTAAGTCTGTAACCACAACAACAGTCTTAGAAACATTAATGTGTTCAAAAAAGATAAAATATGCGTCAGTGATTGAGGATTCCAGGTGAAGTGCTCATTGTCGGCCTTGTCGTGTGATGAGGCCCAATGCTTTAATTGAATAAAGTTTTACTTTTATTTTGTTACTAGAAATAAGCGATGTTGCTGACGAGTCTGCGGTCCGTACCCTGCGCAGCTGCGGCTACGCAGAATGCAACGCGTTCTGCCGCAAGTTAGGGTACGCCCGGGGAGTGTGCATCGGGACCTACTGCCAATGCCGCATGCGCTCTGCGGCCGCCGCCGTTGAGATCCCTAAACCAGGTACGACACGTGATATGCAACGAGTTTTGCTGCAAAGCAACCTTAACTGCACGCCGGGAATATTCATTATGAACTATTGCCAATGCCGTGTGCGCTCTGCGGCCGCCACCGCCGTTGAGATCCCTAAACCAGGTACGACACACTATATGTAACGAGTTTTGCTGCAACCTTTGCTGCACGCGGGGAGTATTCATTAGGAACTGTTGCCAATGCCGGTCAAGCTCTACAGCTAGAATCCCAGAACAAAACAGGTAAATGAACAATACACATTTGACAGTAGATGTCCTTACTAGGCTTAAGTCTACTAACCAACGTTGATGAGTAAGCGTAATAAATCTTACTTTTATCAAAATTTCAAGTCATTTTGGTCTATGGTTTCATGCATGTCCGGTGCCTAGTTTCTTTACCATCTATAAGTATAAATGTATTGTGATTTTTACTTATCCTGTACACAATTATGTACTCAAATCGATTGAAGAGAGGTATTTCGCTTTCCCAAGCTGGTCCAACATCTGACTTATGTATGGAACAGGATATACATCATGCTTTGAAATAGCGTTGAACTTCCTACTGTCCAAACAGAAACGCCAAGATTCGTCTGATTTGGGAACCAGGGTGATAGGATTATTCCACGGACTACTGCTAGGCTCTACGACATCATCAGCCAGCATTTGATCTAGTTGCCTGTTCATTTCCGCCAACTTCTCGGGAGACAAAGAGTAGTAACGCTATTTAATGGGGTACCATAACTATGTGTTAAACCACCTCCTCACACCTTCACTTTTAAAATTGTTTTGTTTTTATTAGAAACTATTGAAGCTGCGGTTGAAACGGAGAGTCAGTCCGTTCGCAATTGCAATATAAAGGAATGCAACGAGTACTGCCGCAAGCGAGGTTTCGTACGAGGAGACTGCATCGGCACATTCTGTCAGTGTCGCATATTCCTTGCCAACAAATCACTCACAGGCGGTAGCAGTTAAGAAAATATTTCATGCACGTTTTGGTCAGGATTCTTTAAAGTCTGTCATACCATAGTCTGCGCATGCAGAGTATTTCTAATTGAACCGCTTATTGTCGCTCAATTGTTCTGCATGTATGCTGCATTCTACTTCACGCCTACAAGCAAGCTGCTTAGTGAGTTTTGAGTATGGCTACAACTCGACCGGTATCAAGGTAGTGTTGTGACGTCCTCTGTTTTAGAAATAAGCTACGTGGCTGATATAACAGAGAATACAAACATACGCATTTGTCAATCGTCGGAATGTAACTGGTACTGTCGTAAGCGAGGGTATACATGGGGAGTCTGCATCGACGAAACACACTGCCAGTGCCGTATGACCTTTGCCGACATTTCTCCAAGGTTCAGTAAGTATTTAATTATAGTTGTCCTTTTCTCAAATGTGTCTCTGTATGTCTACGGTAGCAGCTGTATGAGTGGCTTGCAACCCTGATTTCAAACTTTTAGATACGGTTTGATATAGTCACACTAATATTATAAATGCGAAAGTTTGAATGTATGTATGTTCGTATATTTGTTGCTACTTCATACTGCAACGGATGGATGAATTTGGATGAAATTCGGCATACAGATAATTTATAACCTGGATTAACACATAGGATAGTTTTTATCCCGATATTCCCACGGGAATCACACTATAAATATACTAAATACGACAATTTCATTTTCCAACAAAAAATTGTTTGTTTGTTTGTTTTGCTGTCATGGAAACCAAAAAGAATTTAATCACTTGATGGAAGCTGTCAAAGCGGTACGAAGTCCGCCGGGTAACTAATATCTATAATTATAGCGATACGAAGGTTTCTTCCTTCATTGGTATGCTACATACAGCTAACCTTTCCTGAGGAGACCTGTAGACAAATTAGCAAGGGCGTTTCTTTTTTTTCATCCTTTTACAGCTTCAGTTAATTGCAAAATAGAGTCCTTTCTAAACATTGAAAGACACTTTGTTTTAGAAATAAGCATACAAAAATTATAGAAACCATTTACACACTGGGTATTCATGTTACCAAAGAAACTAAAGTTAAATAAGAACTTGCAAAACAAAAATAATATATTTTTTCTTTTTTAGCGAGTGAAGAGATTCCTGAGGCGTTAGTGCTAAAAAGTCTGCGTTCTGCATCGCCTCTATCAGAATCCGACTTTGGTATGAACACTTAAAACTATTACTAAAACTAAATATATTATTGTGTTCATTAATTATTTATTTTGAAGTAGGTTGTCTGCATTCGATGTTGATAACTGATAAGTATCTACAGTGTTAATATATTTTTTTAGAATCTGACGAATCTGAAATCGCAGAACCGTTGCGGTTGAGGAAAGCGTTGAGGTTTTGCAACTTGCGTGCGTGCGCAAAGTCCTGCCGTCGCATCGGCTTTTGGGGCGGAGTGTGCGTAAACTTTCGTTGCAAATGCAACATACGGCGGCGCTCGGCACTTTTAGCGTCCGCGCTCACAGCATCTGAGGGTATAACCTTTACTAATTATTTCAATACTACTACACACCCACGATTTTCCCACATTCCCATGCACTGTAGCTTAAGTCCATAAGACACCATACACGTAGAATAAGAGAATTGGTTCACTCGCGAGGTCCTAGCGTTTAGTTAGAGGCACCTTTGGTACTAACCTCGTCAACCGACGAAACGCCGCCGCCGCAGAGTATCTAGCAGGGTGCGCTTGCGTGACACAGCCCCTCTAGAAAACCTTTGACGTTTATTCAGACAACTAGAGCTTGGAGAACCTCCAATATCTTAACGCCTAATAAAATCAGTCACGCTATAAAGTCAATATTAAAATGATTGAAAAAAAGGGGTGTACAGTGTAAAGTGCGTACAGGGTAAAAGGCGGTATATAGTGTTCCTAAGCAGGTATATTTCTATGCACAATGTACATTACTTGTTTTGGAATCTAAAAGCTAATATTAAAGATAATTTTGACACAAAACCGAATTAATTTTTACCCAAAGTTAAGTTTAATTACTTAAGTTTAAGACCTAATTAACTAATGTTTTAGATAACAACGATGAAATCGCTAGTGATGCTAATCCGGAAGATGACGCAACTGCTGGTGGTGACAACGATAGCTCCGAAAATGGTGTCTGTATGTAAACATAGGAATTTTGTTTTGATAATAGTCCGTTATCTGTACTTAATATTATAAACCGGAAAGCTTTGTATTTTTGTATGTTTGCAACGAGTAAACTCAAAAACTACTGGACCGATTTAAAAAATTACACATTAGCGCTGAGTAACATATATATATATATATATATTTAGGTATAAGCCAGGACGGGCCGCTAGTATTTTATAATCTAAGAAAAAATATAAATATATATCTCTCTACTTTGACAGTTATTATAAAATCTATAGCAGTAATAAAACTGGTACTAATAAAGATTTAACAGATGTTTGTTCATTCTCGAAATTTAATTAACAAATAATGTTCTAATTTTACAGATTAAGCGTTGCTGAAGATGAAGTAACCTGAGCCAGTAACAGCAAGCAAGAATCAACACAATTTCGAAAGCAATATTAGATTAATAGATTTATATACATTTGTAGAAGCACCGTTCTCCCGTTCCCTTCTGAAAGCGCTTAGAAGTCATCCCGACCATTAGCTCAAACAGTATTAATCTGAAAACAGCCTATTGCCTTATCCTTATTTTAATATCCTTTATATTGTTAACATTATAATTTTTTACGCCCCAATATAACAATGTATTGTCATTTGTCACTTAAAGCATATTAAATAGTCAGTATTCAAAATAATGTTTTAATAAAACTTGCCCACTTCCCTCTACGACCCAAAACAGATTATAGGAACAGGAAATTGGAACGTAAAGGACGGCATACATATCGATATGTTAACTAGGTTTAGCGCTAATTCTGCCCCAAATCTCTGTACATCTGACATATATACGAAGTATGCAAATCAATACACCACTACTTGAAAAGGGTGCCCTTTCAATCACCTAAAATTGGTGGTCCTAATTTCATTTGGCCAAAGCTCAATGGCCTTAACTTCTTACGCACAACTTTTGTTTTGCTTAACCGATGTTTTCGCACAATATAATAATACTTGTACCTACTTTGGCCAAAAAATTAAAAACCCTAATTTTAAAAATCTCTAATATCAATTGTACTCAAATCTTTTTGCATACGTTTTTTTAAACACAACGATGAATATGCCGAAGTATTTCTTACCCTAACATTGTTAATTGTGGGAATTGCATCTGACAACTACTGGTAGGTTAGATTTGGTAACATTTAGCATTATATAGGTAGATTCCGGTGGAGGGTTTAGGGGTACAGAGCCTCTGCTACTTGTACAAAGAAAAGCTGAGAGATCGAAAATTTTGGTGGATTCTAACTACTAAGTGCTTTACTTTTGTTTACTTATTTCGCAAAAATAAAAAAACTATTAAGTAGGCGTTACCTTTTTAGGCGAAATATAATTTAGTAAATGGTATAGTTAGGGATAATAAAAAGGGTGTGCCTAATGACGAATTTTGGGAAGATAAAATGCGGCAATAAAATTGGGGGCGAAGTAAAAATAGACAACACAAGTATAGGATAACTAAAAATTGTGCGAAATAAATATAGACCTCGTAGTTTGTGTACCAATGACAATTAGGGCTAAAAAAAATTAAGCGTTCCAATATACACCCAAAAATTACTAAATCAAAAAATAAATCAGACGTTTGTAAAATAACAGTATCGAAACTTCTTAGAAAACCGTTGTACTTAATAATTACTGTTGTAAATATGAACTTTGTTTGAAGTTAGACGAAACTAACAGTTAGAACCATTCAAACTTTCCAAATTAAAAGTTTGTATATTCTTGACTAACGAATACATTAATTGCTAAATGAAACAAATATTGTTTATTAATTAAAGGTTAACGCCTCGGTAACTAAGTGGCAAAGTGATCGGCCCGATCTCCATCCCCAGAGGTCTCGGGTTCGATTTCCTAGTTGGATAAGTTTATTTTGGAATATTTTTGATGCATAACACGAGTTTGTGATCAACAACCCGCATTTGGCAAGCCAATACCTACCAATTGAATTTCAATGATCGAGGCCTGTTCCAAGCAGTGGAAAAGTAAATAGTCTATTTATTTTACTTTATAAAGTTAAAATTAAGATATAATTTTCGCCATATCACCTTAGACATACATACCATACCACATACCATACATACCTACCTAGATATACCTTAGACAACACGTGTTAATAAGAACGACGTGTTTAGAATTTCTTTTTCTCTATTGAAAACATTAGATCCATAAACAGGTTTGTTGATTAATATTTAGCTTTATTTACAATATTTTATGTAAGTAATTTTAACATTTTGTACTGAATCTGATCTTATAATGGAAGAGGCAAATCAAATCAAATATATTTATTTGCATAAAAAGTGGTACGTATGGTCTTAAATTAATGTTGAGTCGCACACTATTCACCAGAAACTGGCATGCAAATTGGCATTGTCTACTGAAACGCAGTATTTCCTAGCTTTGGAGCCAGAGCTCATATTTAATTATAAAATAGTCACTATTAAATATCTATATTTATTAGTGACGATTTTGTATCCGTTGGTTAGGAAAGCTATAGTTCCCGAAAAACTCAACCAAATTTAATTCTGTTTGTATCTTTCTGCTTCAACCTTCCTTTCATTCTTGCGACTGTTTGTACACCTTTGTTTATTATCTGTATTACCTACAAAGGTACTAACATCTACAAATAGCGCTGTCTGAAAATGTTAATAGCTACTCTTTCTTTAAATCACATGCTCAATAGATGGCGCTGCCATCTTTCGCATCAAAAAAACGTTAAGTTGATGGCAGTTTTTTTTAAATAATAAACCATAATATTTTATGCCAAAGCATATACTGCTACTGGTTAAGCGAATATACCTACTATATAACAAAAATATGTTTAACTGCTTATTGCAAATGTTTACTAATATCATTAGAATGCCAAATAGTTATCTACACATAAGTTGGAATAGATTAAAATATTAAATATTTATTAATCAAATGCCAATATCAATTAAATTATGATATCATTCTGGTAATGGCTCGTATCAGAGACAGATGATGTGCACATCCGCTTGTGATATGAGTCTCATTGTAATTTACTGCATATAGTTAATAAGTGATAAGAAAAAAAGAATCTATAGTATGGTCAAATCTGAAACAATAGGAGATACAGGAAATCTGTCTTAGAACCCAAAAGCTCTTTTTTGTGAAAATAATTTTGACATAGCAAATTTCTTAATCAACTTTAAGTTATACCTACACAAAAAATAGTCAAAAAAATGTTTTTTTTTTATGCTGATCAACTGTTATTATGTAAATTCAATGTATCGAAAGAAAAAATCGGAGCAAAGTTTAAAATTTTTTTTTTTTAAATTAAATGTTTTCTCACTTTCTTTTAACGTAATCTGTACCTATACGTTAATAAAACTAACGCAATACGTAGATGTTCAGAAGAGCTTTCACCTAAAGTCGTATATATCGTCCATGATTTAATTAATTGTTGCCTTATCATGGATTAAACGAATTACATTAGACATAAGATTTTAATCAGCAGGGCTGTCTACTAATAATATAATGTCAAAAGATCAAAATATGACTGAAGGTTCTTTGAGGACAGATCTGTTGTAACTACAAGCAATCATAAAAGAATGTATAAAAGAATGAACAAGTGCTCAGTTTACTTTCTGATTTATAGCTTCCTTGTACAAAAAGCATCTATCATTGCACAACACAAATGTTGTACACTTATTTACGACAAAGGCTGTGTTGTTTTCATTAGAGAAAATCAAAGTTGTTTTATGTAGATCAAGAAGAGTGTAGGGACAAGTAAAGACCTCTACAAAACTCCATAACTTTATTTTTTTTAAGAAATTGTATGAGAAAACATTTGACTAACTTCTGCCGCTCCGATTTTTTTTCCAATACAGTGAAATAATCTTAACGTAAAACAGAGTCAGTCCACATCAAAAAAAAATTGATCAATTTGACTCATTTTAATGTACAACTTACACTTGACGAAAAAATATGCTTTGCGAAAATTAAATCACAAAAAAGGACTTGATGGCTCTTAAGACAGTTTCTTTGTATCTCATAAGATTTCGGACTTCCTCATACAGCCCCAATTTAAAAAAAAAACACTCTGTATATAAAAACACAAGTGTTGGAAAAATTTCCACGAGCTGAACTTGCACCCTTCTCACATACCGGGTCAGGTGCTCTCCCAAATGAGCTATCGTGGTTCTAATCAGCCCGTCGAAATTATTCAACACTATTTACTTTTTTACTTTAAAGCCAAAGGCGCCCATTCAATTCACTCGGTATATAATTCTTTCATACGTGTAAATCACTGAAATCCTCCTAAACGGCTGGACGATGATTGAAGTCTGATTTTGACGAAACTTTTTGTGTGTGACTGAGTAATTGTTTGACAACCCTGTAAAACTTACAATCAAGATGATTGTCAAAGCTAAAATATAAAAGAAGGGTTTGACTGATTTACTTCATTCTATCGTAATCGCCATTTCCGCCATCATGGCAGTTACACAAATAGCGATCCTTATATCATGCATGTGCATAGTTAAGGCATCGATTCTTAGGCCCGACTTTGTTGGTAAGAATACAATTATTATAATATTAATCTACGTACATAGATCCTTTAGAACCTTTTTTTTTCATTGTGATAGTTACTGTATTTTTATTTATTAATGTAGTACCTACGTGCTGCTGTTACATGTGCTCAACTATCCATGTTTGTAATTGATAGTATTGACACATAATAATAAGACCAAGAAGGTGAGGTTTGTATGAAGTTTAACTTCTGCAGTCTCCTTATTTTGTGGTCAATACCACGTAAGAGTACATAAGAGTTTTAGTTTTGCCTACTCTTAAAACTATTATTTTTTGTTTATTTCATTTAATTTCATTTTAAAAATTAGTGTTATTTTTTTGAGACATGGTGTTGTTCTCAAAAATATGTGCATATACATTGCTTTAAAAAAACACCAAAGACGGAAAACTTGTCACGATTTTGAGAAGACGCATTGGCTCATGTCCCACCTGTAATAATTTTTATGTAAAATTTATTTTAATTAATTAACTAATTTAGTTAGTGAAGTGTTTGTATAAAAGCACCACTATAACTGTCCGTCTTCAGGACCAGAGCACGAAACCTATCCAGTTGCAGCGAGGAGTGAGACAGGGAGATGTGATATCTCCGACACTGTTCACTGCTGCACTGGAAGATGTTTTAGCTTCTGGACTAGAAAAGGACTCGGCATCAACGTCTACGGCATATACATCACTCACCCTCGATTTGCTGACGATATAGTGGTCTTGGCTGAGACCCCGGAAGACCTCGGCACAATGTTCGGTGACCTGAACAGAGTCTCTCAACAAGTGGGTCTTAAAATGAACATGGAGAAGACAAAAGTTATGTCGAACTCACGTGTCGTACCCACTACTCTGAAGGTTGGAGACTCTGCCCTTAAAGTTGTGGACGATTATGTTTACCTGGGACAAACGGTCCAGCTAGGTAGGTCCAACTTCAGCAAAGAGGTCAATCGTCGAATCCAATTAGGCTGGGCAGCATTCGGTAAGCTGCGAAATATCTTTTCGCCCGATATACCGCAGCGTCTCAAGACGAAAGTCATTGACCAGTGTGTGTTGCCAGTGATGACATACGGGATTGAGACGTGGTCGCTCACTATGGGCCTCATAAAAAGGCTCAAGGTCACTCAAAGAGCAATGGAGAGGGCTATGCTCGGGGTTTCTCTGCGTGATCGAATCAGAAATGAGGAGATCCGCAGAAGAACAAAGGTAACCGACATACCACGAAGAGTTACTAAACTCAAGTGGCAGTGGGCAGAGCACATTGCTCACAGGACTGATGGCCGCTGGGGTGGAATAGTCCTTGAGTGGCGACCGCGTACCGGAAAGTGCAGTGTAGGCCGGCTTCTACCAAGGTGGGCCGACGATCTAGTAAAGGTCCCCGGAAGCCGCTGGATGGGAGCAGCACAAAACCGGTCGTTGTGGAGATTCTTGGGGGAGGCCTTTGTTGTCCAGCTGTGGACGTATTTTGGCTGAGATGATGAACTTATTTAGTTTCATAACATTAACATTGTCTTTATCATGTTAAAAACATAACAGCTAATTTAACAATATTACTTCATTGGCAGAAACAAAGAATGACATCAAAGATGCGGCTAGTCAACTTCCATTCATCAACAGTTCAAACTTCACTATCCCCGGTAAACCAAACATAACTACGAACTGGCCTTCTTACTTCACGACTCCAAGCGGTCCATACAACGCAACTACAGGCAAGCCGATCTACACGACCACTCCAAGCGGACCCTCCAACATCACAACTAGCTGGCCATCCAACAACACGACACCCACTTGGCCAAACACTACTACGAGCTGGCCCTCCAACAACACGACGCCCACTTGGCCAAACACTACAACGAGCTGGCCCTTCAATAACACGACCCCAACTTGGCCAAATACCACTACGAGCTGGCCCTCCAACAACACGACGCCCACTTGGCCTAACACCACTACGAGCTGGCCCTCTAACAATACTACCCCTACTTTTCCAAATACCACTACGAGCTGGCCCTCCAACAACACGACGCCCACTTGGCCTAACACCACTACTAGCTGGTCCTCCAACAATACTACCCCTACTTGGCCAAATACCACTACGAGCTGGCCCTCTAACAATACTACCCCTACTTGGCCAAATACCACTACGAGCTGGCCCTCCAACAACACAACGCTCACTTGGCCTAACACCACTACGAGCTCGCCCTCCAACAATACTACCCCTACTTGGCCAAATACCACTACGAGCTGGCCCTCCAACAACACGACGCCCACTTGGCCTAACACCACTACGAGCTCGCCCACCAACAATACTACCCCTACTTGGCCAAATACCACTACGAGCTGGCCCTCTAACAATACTACCCCTACTTGGCCAAATACCACTACGAGCTGGCCCTCCAACAACACGACGCCCACTTGGCCTAACACCACTACGAGCTCGCCCTCCAACAATACTACCCCTACTTGGCCAAATACCACTACGAGCTGGCCCTCCAACAACACGACGCCCACTTGGCCTAACACCACTACGAGCTGGCCCTCTAACAACACGACGCCTACTGGGCCAAACACCACTACGAGCTGGCCCTCCAACAATACTACTCCTACTTGGCCAAATACCACTACGAGCTGGCCCTCTAACAATACTACCCCTACTTGGCCAAATACCACTACGAGCTCGCCCTCCAACAATACTACCCCTACTTGGCCTAATACCACTACGAGCTGGCCCTCCAACAATACTACCCCTACTTGGCCAAATACCACTACGAGCTGGCCCTCCAACAACACGACGCCCACTTGGCCTAACACCACTACTAGCTGGCCCTCCAACAATACTACTCCTACTTGGCCAAACACCACTACGAGCTGGCCCTCCAACAACACGACGCCTACTTGGTCAAACACCACTACGAGCTGGCCTTCCAACAACACAACGCCCACTTGGCCAAACACTACCACGAGCTGGCCCTCCAACTACACGACCCCAAGCAGTCCATTCAACACAACTACAAGCAAACCAAATTGGACGACCCTTAATTCTACAGGTCAGTCATTATTACACTTTAAAATTAAAAGTTGAGCTTTGTGACATTTCATTCAACATTTATTAAGATTCTCTGCATGAACTTTTTGACACTAAAATAAACATTTTCTTTTTTTAGTTGTTCTGACCGCAGAAGCAACAGCTTTGTCCCATGGCAACACAGTGTGTACCCTTGCGGATTGTCGCCTTAAGTGCCGCTATGATGGATACTTGACAGGCCGCTGCTACGCCAAACAGTGCAAGTGCCGTTACAACTCTTTCACGGTAAGCAAACTTATTGCGCCTGTCCTTTAAACATTTTATAAGGCAGCTTCGTTACCACCAATCATTGAACGCTCTACTCCGACTTACAACACTTACAATTTAAAACTATAAAAACATTAACACGGTAGGTTTGTTATAGGTTTAATGATAAGCAGCACAAACAACAATATAGAGACCTTTTGGAACAATGATTACAAGATGACTACTATTTTTTATGTTATTTTTTAAAGTATTGGCAAAGGTGCATGTGCCAAAATCACCGCAGTAACTTCATAGTCAAAGTGATGGTTATAATTTTAAAGTAGACTTGCTCCTATGAAATCGGAGTTATAAGGTTTCTTTTCTCAAAGAAGTAGAAACAGAAGTAAAAAATAAGCCTTTAGTAAACATACTTTATTAATAATTGCTGAATAAAAGCTTTCATCATTGAAATCAAGTTATCACTATTGGTTTTTTTTCTCTATCCGCATTCCGTATACAATATATTGTTTTTTTTCTTCTAGCAAACTAGAAGATAGTTCCTAGAGAGAAGTAAGCTGCCGCACAATCAACTTTAGACCAACGATTTTTATGGTTACATCAATGAAAAACTTTACAATTACAACTACAACAAAAGTAAATGTTAGAGCTTTTGTTGTCCGAAATAAAATTACTTAAAATATAAAACAAAATGATCGATTCATGTTTAGGTATATCAAAATAAAATATCATTTTTTTAAATAGCTTGTCCTATTCCTATGACCAAAGACCATTTTGTAAAAATATTATTGCTTATTCTCATAATATTGTACCTATTATCTCTTATGCACATATCCAGTCTAAAACTATTAGAGATATATATTACGTTTGTGTCCTTTTATTGCTATTATTAAATGTTAATAAAAAGAATAAGTACCTATTAAATATTTTGTCTTTTTTTTAAACATGGGACATTTCGGATATCATCATCATCATCAGCTCATAATGTCCCCACTGCTGGGGCACGAGCCTTCCCTATATCCATAGTAGGGAGGGATTGTAGGGAGAACGGACTATAAACCATCACGCGGGCCCAGTGCGGATTGGTGGTGGTTAACGACTGCTAATGCAGCCGGGACCAACGGCTTTACGTGCCTTCCGAAGCACGAAGAAGCTCAAGATGATATACATATATTTGGCCACACATCCGTTGACCGGCCTGTACGAAAGTTGCTTAATTTGAGTTAAATATTATGTAACTTTCTAAGTTATCACTACAATTGTTCATGGATTAAGAAGATTAACGGACTACACACGACTTTAACCTTTTTACCGCCAACAACTTCTATAGAAGTTCGAGATTTTCGTGCCGTCCACGCCAGCACTTCTATAGAAGTTCTTCTTTGTATCTACTTTATTAAAATACATTTATACGTTGGCGTACAGCGGGACATCGCGTGCAGGATAGTTGGGCGGTGAAAAGGTTAAAGAGATGTTACAAGTCCCCTCTAAATTGGAGCAGCCTATATACACGGGTGCGGGCGCACATCTGGAATTAATTTTCCTATTCAATGACGGTGGTTGCCGCTGAAGTCGTTGTCTTTGCGCGCACGGTCGCTCAATTTATTTATAAGATACCTGTTTTTGTATTATTATTTCTTAGGATTTCTTTATATTTATATACTGAGAACCTAGTATCTAGACAAACCTATTTAAGCTTTAAGATACTATTAACCAATTCTGTACCTTATAACATGTATTGTTAATAAATTAAAAACTAAAAAATGATTGGTCGAGTAACGAGTTGACAACCTCCTTGGTCGAGCTGTTTGTACACCGGTTTTCATGGTGTCGCCATCTCTGAGGTCCCGGGTTCGATCCCCGGTCGGGTCAATTTAGATTTTATTGTTTTCCTAAATTGTCTCTGGTCTGAGTGTTTTCTATGTTTAATAAGTATGTATTTAGGTATTTTAAGTATGTTTATCCGTTGTCTAGTAGCCATTTAACGAGTTGCATAACGAAGCTTCTCTTGGGCTAGATAATTGGTGTGAGTATAGGAATGTTTATTTATTTATCTAAGTAAAAAAGCTTGTAAAAATGAAAAAAAAACAAACATACACCGAGACATTTTAGTGGCTGTTTTCCCGCAGGTGGGTAGATCAGACCATGGAACTGAACAACTTTCCCCAAGAAACATAGGTCAGAAAACGAGATAATTTTCTCACTTTTATATACAAAGCCTCTATTGACCGAGCATGGTTTGTATGGGAAAGTTAAAAAATTCTCTCGTTTTCTGACCTATGTTTCTTGGGGAAAGTTCAGTTCATGGTCTGATCTACCCACCTGCGGGAAAACAACCACTAAAATGTCTCGGTGTATATCACAGAGCTGCTCACGGACTGTTCCGAGATTCCGTGCCCGTGAAAGGGTATATGTCTGCGTTGCTCGAAGCTTGCCTTCCACAGTCTCCTTATCTTATCTTATCTTATCTTAGTGGGGCCTGCTGAGGTTTCCTTCTCTCAGTAACACTTCGACCCACCGTTTGTGCAACCCCATCCTTTCACCCTTCCTCCTCTGTAAAAAAAAATGCCGTAAGTATGGCAACATCCTTAAGAGCGAAGAGCCTGAAGTCTTCCGTTTTCGGATAGGCCGTCTCAGTCTGTAGTCTCCTTACTTTGTGCATAGTTGCAATAAAAATAACAATGTAAATAAATAAAAGAAAAGGGAACAAATTGTAGTTTAACAACATCACGTACATACATTACATACATCACATATTTGTTCTGATCCCAAGGTAAGTAGCTAAAGCACTCGTTTAATGGAAATCAGAAACAATGACACGGTACCACAACCACCCAGACCCGACACAATATCGAAAAGTTCGTTTTCAACATTGACCCGACCGGGAATCGAACCCGGGACCTCAGAGTTAGCGCCGCCCAAAGTCTGGCGTGCAAGCCACTCGGCTACGGAGGTCGGAGGAGGAGTTTTATAGGCATTACGTCATTAGTGTAAATTCATGTAACATTGGTTATTTTGATGTGTAACATCTTTTCGCTCGCTTTCTATTAGGTCCTGACCTATGAAATTGACGTTTTGTATGAAGATTTTTTATATAATTATATTTTCATACTAACGTTTTTTTTTAATTTTCTTAGCATCTATTTATGTTAACACTATAAAATTGTAGAGTAGTGTGTTTGTTTCACTAGCTAAATATAGCAGTTATAAAGAAAAAAATTAAGACCCTTCAAAGCAATAATGAAACAAAAGTTCAATTCCGCGAACAAAAACCATGTCAATTTAATTAAAATTGGGCGATAAAGACACAAAATGAATAATCATTGTTATTACTGAAGCCTAAGTAACATAGTCCTAATTAAAGGTGTATAATAATAACAACCGGTATTGACTTTTAGAAGTAATACACCTATTAATAAGTGAGAAAAAAACGAACCCAATTATATACATTTTGTGGGAGCAAATTTCGTAGAAAAGGGACAAAAGTAGGGTCGTAACAGTGTGATCCTGTAACTGTTACGTGTTAGTCGGGGAAGCCACCAGTTGACACTTTAAGCCCAATGTCCATTATAGGTCGTAATATTTGTTGGAGTGATTTCGCAGAAATGTGATCGTGACAGTATAACAGGATAACCGTTTGACATGTCTTCTAATGAGTATTTACTGCATTCTCTATAAGATTTGTAAATCTATATTCTATTTTCTATTGCAATATTGATTTCAACCATTGACTTTTAAACAAATTTAAAAAAAAAGAAAAAAATATACGTCTTTTTTAATTCTACTATGTGTCAAATGTTACACATCACTACTGTAAGGCTCGTTCGTTTTTTTAACATAACAGCTTAAATATTTAATATGTACTATGGCCTGGCACTGCTGGTGGGCTGATGTCAGGGGCTTGTGTTGTCTGGCGTTAATACGGGGCTTTAGTGGTAGGCCATCTTGCCTTTCGTCTCGGTGATGCATACTCAACGCATTAATAAAAATTTACCATTCTATACGTTGAGCTAACACCTTTTTAAATTTCATTCTAATTTAATCTGTTAAGATGTGAACGCTAACTTAGTTCAACAAAGGTTTAATACTCGTATACTATACAAAAACTGTGAATACCTATCTCATAGAATTACAGTTTTATTTGATCATTCTTTGTTTTCACAGGCCTGTGTGGGCTGACGTCCTGTCCTTGTACATACTGACGATGTAGAAATGAAAAGTGATTAAGTTTGGCGATTGTTAGGGTATGTTATGTGATGACTTATTATCTTTAAGAACTGAAACGTCATCATCTATAAAATATAAGACAACACACGTCGCATTTAAGACAGAAACTGATTAAATGACATGATATAAAATGATCCCCACAGTTATTCATTGATTTTGATTGTATTTGATGTTAATACGTATTTTTTCTCCGTCGTTACACTCAAAGTTTTAATAATTAAAAAACTTAATTGATTACTTTTAAATCGCCCAAAAATATTTTTACGTTTGGCGTTTAAATCATCATTTAGCTTTGGAGAAGAATGGGCACAAGAAACTGGACAGCTTTTATAAAAATAGTAAGATTTACAAAAAATATATATTGAAGTTACCAAATTAAACTAAATCTCATAACGAGGATTAACGCAAACTAGTTAACATACGTTTCGACCGAGTGTCAACGGCCGTGGTCAGCGTGCTGTCTGTCGCATGCATAAGTCGCATGTCGCATTTACAATAATTAAAACTTATTTTAAGAATTAATAAAATCTCTTGGCAGAGTGGTCGTGGTCGTCACTTCCCTCGTAGTGAGCTGCTTGACTAGCCATCGCCATTTCTCTCTGACGATGTCGGTTACTTTAGTTCACGCGTATAATGGGTTCTCTACGGCTACCCTGCCCTGGGATAGCCGTAGAGAACCCAAGATTTCTATCAGTTATAATGTACCTATATAGAGTTACAACTACTCCTTTTTAACCGACTTCAAAAAAGGAGGAGGTTACTCAATTCGACTCGTATATATATATATTTTTATTTTTTATGTGTGTTCGCGGATAACTTCGTCGTTTATGAACCGATTTTAATGACTCTTTTTTTGTTGGAAAGGAGATTTCCCAAGGGTGGTACCATGATAAGGAAACCAGGATCTGATGATGGCATCCCAGAGAAATCGAGGGGAACTTTCGAAAATTGTAGGGGCGACTAGTGTGTTTGTTAATGTTTTCATTAAGTATTTTAAAGCACTACTACTTAATGAAGGTCTGGAGTCGATCTGATGATGGAGCCGAAAGACAGTTAAGGGAACTCCTCAACGATTTACAGCAATTACATGGTGTTTGGGCTTGATTAATTTGTATTGATGAGAACTTTACACTTAGATAGGTTGTGACTGCCATTAGAGGTCTGATGATGAAGACGAAGGACAGTCAAGGGAACTCCTCAACGTTTTACAGTAGCTACCTTGTGTTTAGTCTTAATTCATTTCTATTGATAAGAACTTTGCATCAACAATAATAAAAACAAAACTATAAATGGACATGGAAATTAATAATCGGTTGCATTCGGAAATGCGATGTTTTTCGATAGTCATAAATAGAAGCATTGTATTTAAGAACATAGGTATATTTTTTGTCCTTGAATGAAAACAATAATATTCACAAATTCAAATCATACTAGTGACTGAGACTAGTGTGGGGTGATGATGTTGATGATGATGCTGTTGTAAATAATCATAGTCTTGTCCAGGGCCTGGCGCCTTGTAAAACAGGTTCATATGAAACCTACTTCAGACACAAGTCTTTTACAGACACAATTTTTTCATCCACCCACACCTTTTAGATTTATAAGTGCCTTACTTACGTGTTGATAAAATAAACATTTATTTGTTTTAAAACCTTTAATACCAATCAACTGTCAATAAGGCAACAGCAAGATATTTGGATACTGACGTTGCTATCAAATTTTGTTGTGACGATCAAAGCTGGATATATATAAACAGAACCAACAAATCACCAGATACGTTATCAAATACATGAAATTAATTTAACTTTTAACATAATGGTTGTGAGATAAGAAATTGGTCTGCCGGTCTCGGGTTCGAATCTCACAGTGATGAACATTAGCCTTGGACTTGTTTGTCCAAGACATTCTTTGAAGGGTGTGTCGGCTATTACTAAACAACAAATCACTTGGCCCATTTCGCCATGGTCATTTCTTTATCTATTGCACCGCGGACAATATATGTACAGGTGCTAAACGCTAAGTTTATTGCTTGATAAGTACACAAATGAGGTGACACAATATAATTATAAAATGTTCCAGGAATAGTTAACAACTGATTAGGTTAGGTTACATTTCTTATCGTTGCAACTAACTCTAACAGGGTTGAACTTTGATTTTTAAATGAAAGAAACAATTATTTTAGCTTTTTAATTTTAAATTGCACAGCGTGTTGTAATGTTCTATTGCTTTGTAATCTTATTCTAAGTGTAAAAGGTACTAGCAAATAGTAGTGGTAAATAATTACTTTCTAAGAAATTCGTAAAGTAATTCGGGCTTATCAAAACATTCAACGATATCTAAAGGTCTAAATAAGAGATGATCATATTTAAATTCAACAAAAAAATTTGATAAGTCTTAATCCTATAATGTAAACATTCACTTTGACGACCTCCTTGGTCAAGTGGTTTGTACACCGGTTTTCATGGTGTGTCGCCATCTCTGAGGTCCCGTATTCGATACCCGGTCGGGTCAATTTAGAAATTATTGTTTTTCTGAATTGTCTCGGGTCTGGGTGTTTTTTATGTAAGTAGTAGTAGTAATAAGTATATATTTAAGTATTTTAAGTATGTTTATCCGTTGTCTAGTAACCATTTAACGAGTTTCATAACGAAACTTCTCTTGGGCTAGATAATTGGTGTGAGTGTAGGAAAGTTTATTTATTTATTTATTCGTATAGAAAGATAAATGATTTCTATAGTTGTTACGACGGCAATGTCAACTCTATCTTAGCGTCCTAAGTAAAAACTAGAACTCAGATGCGAAGGGAGCTGCTACGACAAAATCCTTCAAGAATTCACACAACCGCACTAATTATCTGTCTTAACCTAGGAAGAGCATTTACAATAGCTACAATATAACTGTCAAACATACTTATGTGGCAAAATAAAATCTCTGAACCTGGTCATGCAAGCATTTGCGGAATTTTGACCCAGCGTCTGTAGGTTTTGCAGTCAGTATCACAAATACAAATACCAATTTGTCCGTGATGCTGAAGAAAAGGTTAGAATCGTCAACATCCTGCCTTGAATTTAAACCCATTGAACATTGGGTCCGCTCTATATGTCGTTATTATTGTTTTACTTTTCTACTAAATCACTGAACTACGCAGACGAACGACGAATGTTCTCAGAAATGACCATACGTAGTACCATACGAGCAATTTTAGCGCAGCATGTTTAGATGGTGATGATGTTTGAGCAGCAAAGCCAACAGCTGCCGCAACAGGCTCCGCAAGATTCGTTATTAAATATAAACCATTCACATTATACCACTATCAACACTCGTCACTGCACCTTCTGTAGCCAGAATCACCAGCGCATCACGAGGTTCAAATCTCCCAATGAAATGAAACTGTTATTTAAGCTAGGTAAAATATTTATAAAAGAAGTAAGTAACTTAAACATATTTCCCTACATATGCTATTGTTGACAGCCCTATAATAGGGATTGGTAAGGAACCACAGCTCTTACAGCGTCGGTGATTCACCTATATTTTCAACCGTTCGAGGTGAAGTCCCGATGTCGAGAGTCCCGTATATAAGCGGCAGCTAGCTGATCGAATGGATATCAGTTGAAAGCTATTGGAAGTGCTAACGATGTTTTCTAAGGTTGTGATCTTGTTGGTGTGCCTTAGTGTTGTGAAAGCTACGGTTTTCACCGTCAACGCTAACGAAGACGAAAATAATGGTAAGAAATTACTAAAATTATTATTATTATTATACCCTTTATTTATTTTTTATTTTTTATTATTATTATGAAATTACATATTATTGAGTGAACCAATTACTAGCACAGTTGCTATTCGAATTCATTTCAGTGGTCTATTGCAAAACAGAATGAAAGTTTCTGGTCGGCTTCTAAGAGTTAGATGTTCAAGTAGACTACTTAAATATCAATATGACTCGCATTTATTTATTTTTTGAATTATGTGGAAAACAAATCGGGTGACAATAAAACGCCAAAAAATATGCTATACTTAGTATTTCTTCTTCTTGTACTTGAATGTAATCTATACTAAATTAATAAAGAGGTAAATTTAAAAAAAAACATAAATGTTGAAAAAATTTCCACGAGCAGGGTTTGAACCTGCACCCTTCTGACATAACGGGTCAGGTGCTCTTCCAATTGAGCTATCGTGGTTCTAACCAGCCTGCCGAAATTATTCAACACTATTTACTTTTTTAATATTATGATCGGATGTTAATGACGGTAGTTGTTAACATTGAATAGGCGCCTTTGGCTTTCAAAGTAAAAAAGTAAATAGTGTTGAATAATTTCGGCGGGCTGGTTAGAACCACGATAGCTCAATTGGGTTTGACCCTGCTCGTGGAAATTTTTTCAGCATTTGTGTTTTTGTAATTTGTTCGCAACAAAATTTGCGTTAAAAATTATATAAACATTTTTCTAGCATTCTCTTTTACAGAGATAGACAACCTGTCCGAAGACGCTGTGGCGAGGTCCGCCCGCACCTGCTTCAACTCCCAGTGCCACAGGGTTTGCCGTCGACTTGGCCACGTTCGCGGCTTTTGCGTCAGCCCCAACGTATGCCGGTGCCGAGGACGCCTTGGACGGTCGGCAGCTTTCGATGCTGAAGAAGTCTCAGACCCAGAGGTCGCAGGTATGATTACGATCTCACATATTATTGAACTGAGTATGTCTGCCTGGTTAACTACCATCTTATCTAAGTATGTAACCATAACAACAGTGTTAGAAACATTAATGTGTTCAAAAAAGATAAAATATGCGTCAGTGATTGAGGATTCCAGGTGAAGTGCTCATTGTCGGCCTTGTCGTGTGATGAGGCCCAATGCTTTAATTGAATAAAGTTTTACTTTATTTTGTTACTAGAAATAAGCAATGTTGCTGACGAGTCTGCGGTCCGTACCCTGCGCAGCTGCGGCTACGCAGAATGCAACGCGTTCTGCCGCAAGTTAGGGTACGCCCGGGGAGTGTGCATCGGGACCTACTGCCAATGCCGCATGCGCTCTGCGGCCGCCGCCGTTGAGATCCCTAAACCAGGTACGACAGTGATATGCAACGAATTTTGCTGCAACCTTTGCTGCACGCGGGGAGTATTCATTAGGAACTGTTGCCAATGCCGTCCAAGCTCGACAGCTAGAATCCCAAAACAATACAGGTAAATTAAGAAAACACATTTGACAAAAGATGTCACTACTAGGCTTAAGTCTACTAACCAACGCTGATGAGTAAGCGTAATAAATCTTACTTTTATCAAAATTTCAAGTCATTTTGGTCCATGGTTTCATGCATGTCCGGTGCTTAGTTTCTTTATCAACTATAAGTATAAATGTATTGTGATTTTTACTTATCCTGTACACAATTTTTCCATATTTGTGTGTTAAACCACCTCCTCACACTTTCACCTTGAAAATTGTTTTGTTTTTATTAGTAACTGTTAAAGCTGCGGTTGAAACGGAGAGTCGGTCCTTTTGCAATTGCAATATAAAGGAATGCAACAAGTACTGCCGCAAGCGAGGCTTCGTACGCGGTGTCTGCATCGGCACATACTGTCAGTGTCGCATATTCCTTGCCAACAAACCACTCACAGGCGGTAGGAGTTAAGAAAATATTTCATGCACGTTTTGGTCAGGATTCATTAGTCTGCCATACCATAGTCCGCGCTTGCAGAGTATTTCTAATTGAACCGCTTATTGTCGCTCAATTATTCTGCATGTGTGCTGCATTTTACTTCACGCCTACAAGCAAGCTGCTTAGTGAGTTTTGAGTATGGCTACAACTCGACTGGTATCAAGGTAGTGTTGTGACGTCCTCTGTTTTAGAAATAAGCTACGTGGCCGATATAGCAGAGAATACAAACATACGCCTTTGTCAATCGTCGGAATGTAACTGGTACTATCGTAAGCGAGGGTATACATGGGGAGTCTGCATCGGCGAAACACACTGCTAGTGCCGTATGACCTTTGCCGACATTCCCCCAAGGTTCAGTAAGTATTTAATTATATTTGTCCTTTTCTCAAATGTGTCTCTGTATGTCTACGGTAGCAGCTGTATGAGTGGCTTGCAACCCTGATCACAAACTTTTAGATACGGTTAGATATAGGCACACTAATATTATAAATGCGAAAGTTTGTGTGTATGTATGTTCGTATATTTGTTGCTTCTTCATGCTGCAACGGATGAATGGATTTGGATGAAATTCGGAATACAGATAGTTTATAACCTGGATTAACACATAGGATTTTTATCCCGATATTCCCACGGGAATTACACTATAATTATACTAAATACGACAATTTCATTTTCCAAATAAAATTGTTGTCATGGAAACCAAAGAGAATTTAATCACTTGATGGAAACTGTCAAAGCGGTACGAAGTCCGCCGGGTATTACTAATATCTATAATAACCTAGCGATATGCTACATACAGCTAACCTTTCCTGAGGAGACCTGTACAGAAATTAGCAAGGGCGTATCTTTTTTTTCATCCTTTTACAGCTTCATTAAATTGCAAAATAGATTCCTTTCCAAACATTGAAAGACACTTTGTTTTAGAAATAAGCATACAAAAATTATAGCAACCATTTAAACACTGGGTATTGATGTTACCAAAGAAACAAAGTTAAATAATAAATTATAAAACAAAAAATTTTTTTTTCAGCGAGTGAAGAGATTCCTGAGGCGTTAGTGCTAAAAAGTCTGCGTTCTGCATCGCCTCTATCAGAATCCGACTTTGGTATGAACACTTAAAACTATTACTAAAACTAAATATATTATTGTGTTCATTAATTATTTATTTTGAAGTAGGTTGTCTGCATTCGATGTTGATAACTGATAAGTATCTACAGTGTTAATTGACGTTATCATATAATGTACTAAAATTATGTATATATTTTTTTAGAATCTGACGAATCTGAAATCGCAGAACCGTTGCGGTTGAGGAAAGCGTTGAGGTTTTGCAACTTGCGTGCGTGCGAGCAGTCCTGCCGTCGCATCGGCCTTTTGGGCGGAGTGTGCGTAAACTTCCGTTGCAAATGCAGCATACGACGGCCCTCCGCACTTCCAACGTCCACGCTAACAGCATCTGAGGGTATACCTTTGCTAATTCTTTCAATACTACTACACACCCACGATTTACCCACATTCCCATGCACTTTAGCTTAGACACCGTACACGTAGATTAAGAGAATTGGTTCACTTGCAAGGTCCTTGCGTTTAGTTAAATGCACCTTTGGAACTTAACCTCGTCAACCGACGAACGCCGGCGCCGCAGAGAATCTAGCAGGGTGCGCTTACGTGACACAACCCCTCTAGAAAACCTTTGACGTTTATTCAGACAACTAGAGCTTGGAGAACCTCCAATATCTTAACGCCTAATAAAATCAGTCACGCTATAAAGTCAATATTAAAATGATTGAAAAAAAGGGGTGTACAGTGTAAAGTGCGTACAGGGTAAAAGGCGGTATATAGTGTTCCTAAGCAGGTATATTTCTATGCACAATGTACATTACTTGTTTTGGAATCTAAAAGCTAATATTAAAGATAATTTTGACACAAAACCGAATTAATTTTTACCCAAAGTTAAGTTTAATTACTTAAGTTTAAGACCTAATTAACTAATGTTTTAGATAACAACGATGAAATCGCTAGTGATGCTAATCCGGAAGATGACGCAACTGCTGGTGGTGACAACGATAGCTCCGAAAATAGTGTCTGTATGTAAACATAGGAATTTTGTTTTGATAATAGTCCGTTATCTGTACTTAATATTATAAACCGGAAAGCTTTGTATTTTTGTATGTTTGCAACGAGTAAACTCAAAAACTACTGGACCGATTTAAAAAATTACACATTAGCGCTGAGTAACATATATATATATATATATATATTTAGGTATAAGCCAGGACGGGCCGCTAGTATTTTATAATCTAAGAAAAAATATAAATATATATCTCTCTACTTTGACAGTTATTATAAAATCTATAGCAGTAATAAAACTGGTACTAATAAAGTTTTAACAGATGTTTGTTCATTCTCGAAATTTAATTAACAAATAATGTTCTAATTTTACAGATTAAGCGTTGCTGAAGATGAAGTAACCTGAGCCAGTAACAGCAAGCAAGAATCAACACAATTTCGAAAGCGTTATTAGATTAATAGATTTATATACATTTGTAGAAGCACCGTTCTCCCGTTCCCTTCTGAAAGCGCTTAGAAGTCATCCCGACCATTAGCTCAAACAGTATTAATCTGAAAACAGCCTATTGCCTTATTTTAATATCCTTTATATTGTTAACATTATAATTTTTTACGCCCCAATATAACAATGTATTGTCATTTGTCACTTAAAGCATATTAAATAGTCAGTATTCAAAATAATGTTTTAATAAAACTTGCCCACTACCCTCTACGACCCAAAACAGATTATAGGAACAGGAAATTGGAACATAAAGGACGGCATACATATCGATATGTTAACTAGGTTTAGCGCTAATTCTGCCCCAAATCTCTGTACATCTGACATATATACGAAGTATGCAAATCAATACACCACTACTTGAAAAGGGTGCCCTTTCAATCACCTAAAATTGGTGGTCCTAATTTCATTTGGCCAAAGCTCAATGGCCTTAACTTCTTACGCACAACTTTTGTTTTGCTTAACCGATGTTTTCGCACAATATAATAATACTTGTACCTACTTTGGCCAAAAAATTAAAAACCCTAATTTTAAAAATCTCTAATATCAATTGTACTCAAATCTTTTTGCATACGTTTTTTTAAACACAACGATGAATATGCCGAAGTATTTCTTACCCTAACATTGTTAATTGTGGGAATTGCATCTGACAACTACTGGTAGGTTAGATTTGGTAACATTTAGCATTATATAGGTAGATTCCGGTGGAGGGTTTAGGGGTACAGAGCCTCTGCTACTTGTACAAAGAAAAGCTGAGAGATCGAAAATTTTGGTGGATACTAACTACTAAGTGCTTTACTTTTGTTTACTTATTTCGAAAAAATAAAAAAAACTATTAAGTAGGCGTTACCTTTTTAGGCGAAATATAATTTAGTAAATGGTATAGTTAGGGATAATAAAAAGGGTGTGCCTAATGACGAATTTTGGGAAGATAAAATGCGGCAATAAAATTGGGGGCGATGTAAAAATAGACAACACAAGTATAGGATAACTAAAAATTGTGCGAAATAAATATAGACCTCGTAGTTTGTGTACCAATGACAATTAGGGCTAAAAAAAATTAAGCGTTCCAATATACACCCAAAAATTACTAAATCAAAAAATAAATCAGACGTTTGTAAAATAACAGTATCGAAACTTCTTAGAAAACCGTTGTACTTAATAATTACTGTTGTAAATATGAACTTTGTTTGAAGTTAGACGAAACTAACAGTTAGAACCATTCAAACTTTCCAAATTAAAAGTTTGTATATTCTTGACTAACGAATACATTAATTGCTAAATGAAACAAATATTGTTTATTAATTAAAGGTTAACGCCTCGGTAACTAAGTGGCAAAGTGATCGGCCCGATCTCCATCCCCAGAGGTCTCGGGTTCGATTTCCTAGTTGGATAAGTTTATTTTGGAATATTTTTGATGCATAACACGAGTTTGTGATCAACAACCCGCATTTGGCAAGCCAATACCTACCAATTGAATTTCAATGATCGAGGCCTGTTCCAAGCAGTGGAAAAGTAAATAGTCTATTTACTTTACTTTATAAAGTTAAAATTAAGATATAATTTTCGCCATATCACCTTAGACATACATACCATACCACATACCATACATACCTACCTAGATATACCTTAGACAACACGTGTTAATAAGAACGACGTGTTTAGAATTTCTCTATTGAAAACATTAGATCCATAAACAGGTTTGTTGATTAATATTTAGCTTTATTTACAATATTTTATGTAAGTAATTTTAACGGGAGAGGCAAATCAAATCAAATATATTTATTTGCATAAAAAGTGGTACGTATTGGTCTTAAATTAATGTTGAGTCGCACACTATTCACCAGAAACTGGCATGCAAATTGGCATTGTCTACTGAAACGCAGTATTTCCTAGCTTTGGAGCTAGTTTTGGAGTTTTTTTAGCTTTTTTTGCTCATATTTAATTATAAAATAGTCACTATTAAATATCTATATTTATTAGTGACGATTTTGTATCCGTTGGTTAGGAAAGCTATAGTTCCCGAAAAACTCAACCAAATTTAATTCTGTTTGTATCTTTCTGCTTCAACCTTCCTTTCATTCTTGCGACTGTTTGTACACCTTTGTTTATTATCTGTATTACCTACAAAGGTACTAACATCTACAAATAGCGCTGTCTGAAAATGTTAATAGCTACTCTTTCTTTAAATCACATGCTCAATAGATGGCGCTGCCATCTTTCGCATCAAAAAAACATTAAGTTGACGGCAGTTTTTTTTTAAATAATAAACCATAATATTTTATGCCAAAGCATATACTGCTACTGGTTAAGCAAATATACCTACTATATAACAAAAATATGTTTAACTGCTTCTTGCAAATGTTTACTAATATCATTAGAATGCCAAATAGTTATCTACACATAAGTTTTAATAGATTAAAATATTAAATATTTATTAATCAAATGCAATATCAATTAAATTATGATATCATTCTGGTAATGGCTCGTATCAGAGACAGATGATGTGCACATCCGCTTGTGATATGAGTCTCATTGTAATTTACTGCATATAGTTAATAAGTGATAAGAAAAAAAGTATCTATAGTATGGTCAAATCTGAAACAATAGGAGATACAGGAAATCTGTCTTAGAACCCAAAAGCTTTTTTTTGTGAAAATAATTTTGACATAGCAAATTTCTTAATCAACTTTAAGTTATACCTACACAAAAATAGTCAAAAAAATGTTTTTTTTTATGCTGATCAACTGTTATTATGTAAATTCAATGTATCGAAAGAAAAAATCGGAACAGTAAAATTTAGTCAAATGTTTTAAATTTTTTTTTTTTAAATTAAATGTTTTCTCATTTTCTTTTAACGTAATCTGTACCTATACGTTAATAAAACTAACGCAATACGTAGATGTTCAGAAGAGCTTTCACCTAAAGTCGTATATATCGTCCATGATTTAATTAATTGTTGCCTTATCATGGATTAAACGAATTACATTAGACATAAGATTTTAATTAGCAGGGCTGTGTACTAATAATATAATGTCAAAAGATCAAAATATGACTGAAGGTCCTTTGAGGACAGATCTGTTGTAACTACAAGCAATCATAAAAGAATGTATAAAAGAAAGAACAAGTGCTCAGTTTACTTTCTGATTTATAGCTTCCTTGTACAAAAAGCATCTATCATTGCACAACACAAATGTTGTACACTTATTTACGACAAAGGCTGTGTTGTTTTCATTAGAGAAAATCAAAGTTGTTTTATGGAGATCAAGAAGAGTGTAGGGACAAGTAAAGACCTCTACAAAACTCCATAACTTTATTTTTTTTAAGAAATTGTATGAGAAAACATTTGACTAACTTCTGCCGCTCCGAATTTTTTTCCAATACAGTGAAATAATCTTAAAACAGAGTCAATCCACATCAAATAAAAATTGATCAATTTGACTCATTTTAATGTAAAACTTACACTTGACGAAAAAATATGGTATGCGAAAATTGAATCACAAAAAAGAACTTGATGGCTCTTAAGACAGTTTCTTTGTATCTCATAAGATTTCGGACTTCCTCATACAGCCCCAATTTAAAAAAAAAACACTCGGTATATAAAAACACAAGTGTTGGAAATATTTCCACGAGCTTGCACCCTTCTCACATACCGGGTCAGGTGCTCTCCCGATTGAGCTATCGTGGTTCTAATCAGCCCGTCGAAATTATTCAACACTATTTACTTTTTTACTTTAAAGCCAAAGGCGCCTATTCAATTAACTCGGTATATAATTCTTTTATACGTGTAAATCACTGAAATCATCCTAAACGGATTGAAGACTGATTTTGACGAAACTTTTTGTGTGTAATTGTTTGACAACCCTGTAAAACTTACAATCAAGATGATTGTCAAAGCTACAATATAAAAGAAGGGTTTGACTGATTTACTTCATTCTATCGTAATCGCCATTTCCGCCATCATGGCAGTTACACAAATAGCGATCCTTATATCATGCATATGCATAGTTAAAGCATCGATTCTTAGGCCCGACTTTGCTGGTAAGAATACAATTATTATAATAATAATCTACGTACATAGATCCTTTAAAACCTTTTTTTTCATTGTGATAGTTACTGTATTTTTATTCAGTAATGTAGTACAGACGGCAGCAGATCAACCTACCACAAAATGTCAAATTTCTTTAATAAATTTTGAACCTTAGCGTTTGGGTATAAAGATCAAAATCGATTAGAGAAATTTGACAGTTTTGGATAGGTTGATATGCAGGCGTGTGTACCTACGTGCTACTGTTACATGTGCTCAACTATCCATGTTTGTAATGGATAGTATTGGCACATAATAATAAGACCCCAGAAGGTCAGGTTTGTATGAAGTTTAACTTCTGCAGTCTCTTTATTTTGTAGTATTGATAAGAGATTTAGTTTTGCCTATTCTTAAAACTATTAATTTTTGTTTATTTCATTTAATTTCATTTATAAAAACAGTGTTAATTTTTTGTGACATGATGTTGTTCTCAAAAATATGTGCATGTATGTATTGCTTTAAAAAAAGCACCTAAAGACGGAAAACTTGTCACTATTTTGAGAAGACGCATTGGCTCATGTCCCACCTGTAATAATTTTTATGTAAAATTTATTTTAATCAATTAACTAATTTAGTTAGCAAAGTGTTTGTATGAAAGCGCCACTATGTCAGTCCGTCTTCAGGACCAGAGCACGAAACCTATCCAGTTGCAGCGAGGAGTGAGACAGGGAGATGTGATATCTCCGAAACTGTTCACTGCTGCACTGGAAGATGTTTTAGCTTCTGGACTGGAAAGTACTCGGCATCAACGTCTACGGCGTATACATCACTCACCTTCGATTTGCTGACGATATAGTGGTCATGGCTGAGACCCTGGAAGACCTCGGCACACTGTTCGGTGACCTCAACAGAGTCTCTCAACAAGTGGGTCTTAAAATGAACATGGAGAAGACAAAAGTTATGTCGAACTCACGTGTCGTACCCACTCCTCTGAAGGTTGGAGACTCTGCCCTTGAAGTTATGGACGATTATGTTTACCTGGGACAAACAGTCCAGCTAGGTAGGTGCAACTTCAGCAAAGAGGTCAATCGTCGAATCCAATTAGGCTGGGCAGCATTCGGTAAGCTACGAAATATCTTTTCGCCCGAAATACCGCAGTGTCTCAAGACGAAAGTCATTGACCAGTGTGTGTTGCCAGTGATAACATACGGGACGGAGACGTGGTCGCTCACTATGGTCCACATAAAAAGGCTCAAGGTCACTCAAAGAGCAAAGGAGAGGGATATGCTCGGGGTTTCTCTGCGTGATCGAATCAGAAATGAGGAGACCCGCAGAAGAACAAAGGTAACTGACATAGCCCGAAGAGTTACTAAACTCAAGTGGCAGTGGGCAGAACACATTGCTCACAGGACTGATGGCCGCTGGGGCGGGATAGTTTTTGAGTGGCGACCGCGTACCGGAAAGCGCAGTGTGGGCAGGCCTCCACCAAGGTGGGCCGACGATCTGGTAGAGGTCGCGGGAAGCCGCTGGATGCGAGCAGCACAAAACCGGTCGTTGTGGAGATCCTTGGGGAGGCTTTTGTCCAGCTGTGGACGTATTTTGGCTGAGATGATGAACTTATTTAGTTTCATAACATTAACATTGTCTTTGTCGTGTAAAAAACATTATTATGTACGCTAATGTAACAATATTACTTCATTGACAGAAACAAAGAATGACATCAAAGATGCGGCTAGTCATCTTCCATACATCAACAGTTCAAACTTCACTATCCCGGGTAAACCAAACATAACTACGAACTGGCCTTCCAACTTCACGACTCCAAGCGGTCCATACAACGCAACTACAGACAGGCCGATCTACACGACCACTCCAAGCGGACCCTCCAACACCACAACTAGCTTGCCATCCAACAACACGACGCCCACTTGGCCAAACACTACTACGAGCTGGCCCTCCAACAACACGACGCCCACTTGGCCTAACACCACTACTAGCTGGCCCTCCAACAATACTACCCCTACTTGGCCAAATACCACTACGAGCTGGCCCTCCAACAACACGACGCCCACTTGGCCTAACACCACTACGAGCTCACCTTCCAACAATACTACCCCTACTTGGCCAAATACCAGTACGAGTTGGCCCTCCAACAACACGACGCCCACTTGGCCTAACACCACTACTAGCTGGCCCTCCAACAATACTACCCCTACTTGGCCAAACACCACTACGAGCTGGCCCTCCAACAATACTACCCCTACTTGGCCAAATACCACTACGAGTTGGCCCTCCAACAACACGACGCCCACTTGGCCTAACACCACTACTAGCTGGCCCTCCAACAATACTACCCCTACTTGGCCAAATACCACTACGAGCTGGCCCTCCAACAACACGACGCCCACTTGGCCTAACACCACTACGAGCTCACCTTCCAACAATACTACCCCTACTTGGCCAAATACCAGTACGAGTTGGCCCTCCAACAACACGACGCCCACTTGGCCTAACACCACTACTAGCTGGCCCTCCAACAATACTACCCCTACTTGGCCAAACACCACTACGAGCTGGCCCTCCAACAATACTACCCCTACTTGGCCAAATACCACTACGAGTTGGCCCTCCAACAACACGACGCCCACTTGGCCTAACACCACTACTAGCTGGCCCTCCAACAATACTACCCCTACTTGGCCAAATACCACTACGAGCTGGCCCTTCAACAACACGACGCCCACTTGGCCTAACACCACTACGAGCTGGCCCTCCAACAATACTACCCCTATTTGGCCAAATACCACTACGAGCTGGCCCTCCAACAACACGTTGCCCACTAGGCCTAACACCACTATGAGCTCGCCCTCCAACAATACTACCCCTATTTGGCCAAATACCACTACGAGCTGGCCCTCCAACAATACTACCCCTACTTGGCCAAACACCACTACGAGCTGGCCTTCCAACAACACGACCCCTATTTGGCCAAACACCACAACGAGCTGGCCCTCCAACAACACGACACCTACTTGGCCAAACACCACTACGAGCTGGCCTTCCAACAACACGACCCCTATTTGGCCAAACACCACAACGAGCTGGCCCTCCAACAACACGACACCTACTTGGCCAAACACCACTACGAGCTGGCCCTCCAATAATACTACCCCTACTTGGCCAAATACCACTACGAGTTGGCCCTCTAACAACACGACGCCCACTTGGCCTAACACCACTACGAGCTCGCCCTCCAACAATACTACCCCTACTTGGCCAAATACCACTACTAGCTGGCCCTCCAACAACACGACGCCCACTTGGCCAAACACCACTACGAGCTGGCCCTCCAACAACACGACGCCTACTTGGTCAAACACCACTACGAGCTGGCCTTCCAACAACACGACGCCCACTTGGCCAAACACTACCACGAGCTGGCCCTCCAACTACACGACCCCAAGCAGTCCATTCAACACAACTACAAGCAAACCAAATTGGACGACCCTTAATTCTACAGGTCAGTCATTATTACACTTTAAAATTAAAAGTTGAGCTTTGTGACATTTCATTCAACATTTATTAAGATTCTCTGCATGAACTTTTTGACACTAAAATAAACATTTTCTTTTTTTAGTTGTTCTGACCGCAGAAGCAACAGCTTTGTCCCATGGCAACGCAGTGTGTACCCTTGCGGATTGTCGCCTTAAGTGCCGCTATGATGGATACTTGACAGGCCGCTGCTACGCCAAACAGTGCAAGTGCCGTTACAACTCTTTCACGGTAAGCAAACTTATTGCGCCTGTCCTTTAAACATTTTATAAGGCAGCTTCGTTACCACCAATCATTGAACGCTCTACTCCCAACACTTACAATTTAAAACTTTAAAAACATTAACACGGTAGGTTTGTTATAGGTTTAATGACAAGCAGCACAAACAACAATATAGAGACCTATTCTTTATGTTATTTTTTAAAGTATTGCCAAAGGTGCATGTGCCATAATCACCGCAGTAAAGTTATGACTATGACTATGGTCAAAGTGATGGTTATAATTTTAAAGTAGACTTGCTCCTATGAAATCGGAGTTATAGGGTTTCTTATCTCAAAGAAGTAGAAACAGAAGTAAATAAGCCTTTAGTAAACATACTTTATTAATAATTGCTGGATAAAAGCTTTTATCATTGAAATCAAGTTATGACTATTGGTTTCTTTCTCTATCAGCATTCCGTATACAATATATTGTTTTTTTCTTCTAGCAAACTAGAAGATAGTTCCCAGAGAGAAGTAAGCTGCCGCACAATCAACTTTGTACCAACGATTTTTATGATTAAATCAATGAAGAACTTAATAGCTAATTTATCATTATTAATAATTGTTATCTTGTATTCACTATGCTATATTTATAACGAACATTAAATGCTATATTTTTAGCACTTAAAATCAAAGAGGCATGTCGTATGGTATTCTTTTGTAGAAATATATTATTAACAATTTTTTATAATTTTAGCAAGTAAGCATTTTAGCATTTTTTTGTAATTTTAGTATTTTTTTTCAAAAAAAGAAACTGAAAGTGTACAATTTCAATTATATATGATATTATATATATTTGTTATTATTTAATTATTTTTTTCTATTCTTAAAGTTATTAGTATGTTTTATCACTTGAGGGGTGGACTAAGACTGACAACGCTTTTTTGTGAACTTTTGTTTATAACTTACAATTAATTTATATTTTAAAACTAACTTGTCTTTTACTAAACTATATTATAATTTTAAAGTGTATTATTTATTTTCGTAAGTAAGCTAAGTTCTTTAAAAAACAATTTATTATTGCCTTAGTTAATAAAAATGGGACAGCATTTATTATAGTTATTATTAACAAGATATTACTTTAGTCCACATTTAGAAATAAGAGAAATATAATAAATAATATAATATAATATAATAATGTTTATTTTTCTGTCACAATAGTTAAAATACTTTTTAGATACACACATACTGTAAATTTAAAATGTTTAAGCACAGGATTAGAGACATTGTGAGAAAGTAGAACCTGCTATATACCTGCGGATACCTTGGGTTACATAGTTCTGGAATTGGTAAGAGTTGAAATAAAAAAATACTTTTTTACATATTTGGGAAAGCGTTTGAATTTTATCTCACCTGTAGGTAACGATACACGATAACGAACATCGAAGGCGCAAGCGCACTTTACCCGGAATTTCCATTGACACTTGTGGGTTAGAATGCCTACAAATTACACTCGATCGAAACGCCTCAATAAGAGTTACTCCTATACTATAAACACTAGCAAAAACACAACACAATCAAAGTGAACTGCGCTACAACAAAAGTGAATGTAAGAGCTTTTGTTGTCCGAAATAAAATAAATAAATAAAAATATATTACTTAAATATACAACAAAATGATCGATTCATGATTTGGTATATCAAAATAAAATATCATTATTTTCAGCGGAATTCCGTACTATTAAGCCTATTAAAATTTTGTACTGTGCCTTCGTACGTAGCCATCTTGAATACGCTTCACAGATATGGAATCCTCAATATGAGGTGTATAAATCACGAATTGAAGGTATCCAAAAGCGTTTCCTTCGCTATCTAGACTTTAAAGTGCATCAAAGAACTGTAGATTACGAACACCGTTGTAAGCGTTACCATTTTCTCCCACTTCATCTGCGCCGTCAAGCAAGCGACTTATGCTATTTCATTACTGTGCCGAAATATCGGATACTCAAACACGACAATAAACATGGTAATAATCCCGTTAATAATATTTATTATTGCTTATTCTCATAGATATTGTACCTATTACCTCTTAGGCGCGACGTCCACACGAGAGTCGAGTAGAGGCGCGGGCGCGGTGCGTCTAGGTTTCCTTATGAAATAAACGCGCCGCGCCCGCGCCTCGACTCGACTCTCGTGGGGGTCTGCCAATTATTTTATAAGGAAACATAGACGCGCCGCGCCCGCGCCTCGACTCGACTCTCGTGTGGGCGTCACGCCTTATGCACATATCCAGTCTGAAACTATTAGCACAGAATAACTAATAGTACCAGCTATTAAAGATATATTACCGTTGTGTCCTTTTATTGCTATTATTAAATGTTAAAAAAAGAATAAGTATTAAATATTTTGTCTTTTTTTTTTTAAACATGGGACATTTCGGAGTTCAGCATCATCATCAGTTCATAATGTCCCCCACTGCTGAAGCACGATCCTACCCTATGGATGGATAGGGAAAACGGACCATAAACCACCACGCGTTCCCAGTGCGGATTGGTGGTTGTCAACGACTGTTATTGCAGCCGGGACCAAAACGGCTTTACGTGCCTTCCGAAGCACGGAGAAGCTCGAGATGATATATATTTGGTCACCCATCCGATGACCAGCCTCTGCGAAAAATGCTTAACTTGAGTTAAATATATGTAACTTCCTAAGTTATCGCTACAATTGTTCATGGATTAAGAAGATTTACGGACAACCCCGCTACACACGACTTTAAAGAGATGTAACAAGTCCCATCTAAATGGCGGCCGCACATCTGGAATTAATTTTCCTATTCAATCGCTGGTGTCGTTGTCTGTGCGCGCGCGGTCGCCTAATTTGGCCGCCTTTAGTTCACGCGTGTAATGGGTTCTCTACGGTTACCCTGCCCTGGGATAGCAGTATATACATACAGTATATAGCAGTATTTCACGCCGACCCATCGCTTACAGCTTTACAAAGCACAGGTCAGGCCTCATATGGAATACTGATCCCATCTTTGGGCTGGAGCGCCCCAGTACCAACTCCTCCCATTTGACCGCATTCAACGCAGAGCTGCTCGAGTTGTCGGCGACGTGGTAACCTCTGGTCGGCTCGATCCACTGGCCCTTCGGAGAGACGTTGCATCTCTCTGTATATTTTATCGCCTTTATCATGGGGAGTGCTCTGAGGAATTGTTCGGTTTGATCCCTGCCGCTGATTTCCTTCACCGCACTACACGCAATCGACTGTCTTTCCATCCACACCATCTTGATGGATGGCGATCTACTACTGTGCGTTTCTCACGTAATTTTTTACCACGAACTACAGTGCTGTGGAACCAGCTCTCAGCGGCGGTATTTCCGGACCAATATGACTTAGGAATCTTCAAGAAACGAGCCTATTCCTTCCTTAAAGGCCGGCAACGCATCTGTGATTCTTCTGGTTTTGCGGGTGTCCATGGGCGGCGGTGATTGCTTTCCATCAGGTGACCCGCCTGCTCGTTTGCCTCCTTCTAATATAAAAAAAAAAAAGGTTTCTATAAGTTATAATGTACCTATATAGAGTTGCAACTACTCCTTTTACTTCTTCATCCTCATCATCAGCCTGAACTAGTCCACTGCTGGACATAGGCCTCTCCAATACTTCTTATCAATTTATTTTAGAATGAGCGGAAATAGTATTATGTCATACGTAATTGATTTACGATTTATAGTTTTAAAGCTCTTCATAGTTCACACGAGAAACCAAAACAAAACAACAATAATCAAAACAAAACTATAATGGACATGGAAATTAATAATCGGTTGCTTTCGCAAATGCGATGTTTTTTGATAGTCATAGATAGAAGCATTGTATTTAAGAATATATATTTTTTGTCCTTGAAGGAAAACAATAATATTCACAAATTCAAATCATACTAGTTACTGAGACTAGTGTAGGCTGTTATAATGATGATGATGATGATGTTGTTGTAAATAATCATAATCTTGCCCAGGGCCTGGCGCCTTGTAAATCAGGTTCATATGAAACCTACTTCAGACACAAGTCTCTTACAGATACAATTATTTCACCCACCCACACCTTACAGATTTCTAAGTGCCTTACTTACGTGTTGATAAAATAAACATTTATTTTGTTTTAAAACCTTTAATACCAATCAACTGTCAATAAGGAAACAGCAAGATCAAGCAGCAATCAGCTATCAATTGTTGTGACGATCAAAGCTGGATATTATCTACGTGATAAAAAAAAACATCCTGTGACTAATACAAAAGATAGCGCTTGATAAAATATTTATAGATAACATAATATAATATTATAATATAAAAGACTTGATTGAGCGTGTTACAAAGAGAACGTTCAAAATATTTGTCTCATTTAGTTGACCATCATTATGCTAATTGCGAAAGTGTTGTGCGTCGTGTCGTGTGTGTGTATGGTGCAGGCTTCAGTTATTGATTTCGTTCATAAAAACGGTAATGAGGAACATTTTTTAGATAAACAGATAGATATGTAAATACGGATCGATAATGCTTAGTTTTTTTGATAGACGCATTTTAACGCATGTCGATTTTTCTTTGTTTCTATTAGAGCGTCCTTATAATCTACTGCTTGAAAACTGTTGTTTATTTATCATTTTTTGATCACAGAAACTGAAGCCGCAGTGGCTTACGGAGTGGACGTTGAAGATAAATCTGTAATAGGTAAATGTTTTGTTTTTATAAAAAGCTTTGTTTAAATTCTCAATGTTAGTGGCAATGACAAAAAACAAATGAAGTATGAATGCACCTTATTGATATGTCGGACTCTCGTTGCCACCCACGTTGAAATTTATAAACCAGCTGCAGTCGGTGGGGCATCACTGAGTTAATTAATATCGCTCTCATTCGTGATAATAACGCGCATAAAATAAAAAAAGCGATGACGATGTTAATTACTCCGCTGCTGTTCTGAAGCAAAGCAAATCTGACTGAAAGGAAAACACGTATTCTACCTTTATTTGTTTTATCTTCTTCAGCATTAGCAAGTCGGTCAGAATGTTTTTTATAATCTCAACTTCTGTTAACCATAATTATGGATATACGTCATACGACAACAACATGCATACTTGTATCAATGTTTTACAAAAACAAAAATATTTTTTTATGCTACTCGTAAGCGTAACTGTAATGTAACTTATGTGACTTCTATAACTTGAGTGTTGAGTAAAAGTTTATTACATAAGTCGATCATATTAAAATGGAAACGAAGAATTACAACTGACCTCGTTTGTGTTGCAACAGGGCCGTCTGAGAAAACACATTTAATGTCATCAAATTCTTTTAATATATACATATAATAAAGCTAAAGAGGGTTGAAAGTCTGTACATGGTAGATATTCGAAAAAATGTTGGCTGGGGATACTTAGAATCGTTAACAGAACACGTTCCAACAGTTTTTAGAATTTTTGTCTGTTTGTGTGTTTATCTGTTTGTCTTCTTATTTGACCGCGCATCACGTGAAAATGGCAGAATGGATTTGAATGAAACTTTGCACATAGACAGACCATGACCCGGACTAGGATATAGGATACTTTTATCCCGGTAACAGGTTCCTGTGGGATAGTGTAGTATTCGCGAACGATGTCGCGGGCGACACCTAAGTAGTTAGCAATAAAGCACGCACTATTTAGAAGAACTGCGACATACTACAACGCCACAAAGAGAGATACAAGGCTTCATTACCATATAAATTAAAAAGTGTAACTTTTAACTTTAACAGTTGAGGGCGAGAACGGGGTGTTCTCGCCCTCAACTGTTTAAGTTAAAAGCTACACACTACTTTACAGTTTATACTGACACCCCCCACCAACCTTACGGTTATAACATAGGTGTCAGACATCCTTACGCAAGCACAAGGGACCATCTACGTCAGGTCATAACGCCAGATCAGAACACGCCGGTAAGCATCCTTCATCCGGTACTTTTAAGACTAGTTTCTCGAGCTAGTTGCCCCGTGGACACGTATAGTCCTCTACCTAATATCCAGATAGGTTATCGGAGCTATAAGCTCGCTCACTTCTCGTTGCACTAAGAGTACAACTCGCAGATACCACTGCTCGGGTCGTCAACTCTAAAGACGACTACCAAATGTCCTCTTTGGTGGCGGAGTTGTAAGCCCACTCACTTCTCGGTACCCATCCAGGCAACAGAATCCATGACGAGAACAGAAAAAGTACAACGAAAAGACCAAGTTCCACCACCTCCAGACCTTCGGGGAGTAGTTGCAGCCTCCTTACGTGCGACAGCAGCTGCCGAGCCCGGGGCTACGCGAGGGGTACCTGTACCGGCAGCACCTGTGTCTGCTCCGGCAGCACCACTTCTACCACGAGAGGGACAACTAATACAACAGAAAGTAGCAACACGACCACAACTACCCCTCCTTCCGTAGGTATGTACGACTATTGCGTTTAATTATTAGTACAGCCAGCAATAGGAGCTCGATGACGCAGTGGTTAACGCGCCCGGTCTGCGAGTGCTGAGGTTAAGCAACTTTCGCAAAGGCCGGTCATCGGATGGGTGACCAAAACTTTATCATCTTGAGCTCCTCCGTGCTTCGGAAGGCACGTAAAGCCGTTGGTCCCGGCTGCATTAGCAGTCGTTAACAACCACCAATCCGCACTGGGCCCGCGTGGTGGTTTACGGCCTGTTCTCCCTATCCATCCATACGGAAGGCTCATTATGACACGGTTCACAGTACTAAAGAGTTCAGAGACTTCTGTAAAAACAAATGGTGTGTAATAATGAAATGGTAGGATTTTTTATACACACATAGATATATAAGCCCACTCACTCTTATCTACGACACATATTATTTCTCAATACATAAATATTTATTTTTTCTACTTTTGTAACAAGGAAAGTTTTTTTCTCCTGTGTCGAGTTCAATTAATCTTATACTAGTATTGATTGACCGTATTTGTAATCCTTTCTTCTCTTATGTTCATTTAATTCAAATAAAAGTCATTAAGGTCAAATTTAACCTTTTCACCGCCCAACTATCCTGCACGCGATGTCCCGCTGTACGCCAACGTATAAATGTATTTTAATAAAGTAGGTACAAAGAAGAACTTCTATAGAAGTGCTGGCGTGGACGGCACGAAAATCTCGAACTTCTATAGAAGTTGTTGGCGGTAAAAAGGTGAAGGTCCCAGAATTGTGAATCTTTTGGCGTTGTATGCAAACATTTCCCTATTAATAACTATTATTAACAATACATTAATTAAAGATATCTCTTTAATTTTGCAGTGGATATCAACGTCAGACCTCCAAGCGGTAGTTGCGACTCAATTTTTTGCAATAGCAATTGCCAATCCCAAGGCTTTTCGGTCGGATACTGTACTGACAACATATGCACCTGCAGCGGCACCAGTGGAAGTTCACTTATTGGATATAACGCCACCACTGCCCTTATATTGCTTCTTTACCTCGCTATCAAATATAACTCGTAAAACCAAGAACTTGTTTCTTTATTTTTTATTTTCTAAACATTACACGAACACTACACACTGAACGCGAATACTACTAAGAAACACCTTATACGAGTTAACTCACGTTTGTTTTATATATTATTTTGTCCTGAACTTACCACCAGGCTGGGATGCTATCATAGATATCATATCAACCCAATAATTATTACAGGCTATTTAAGCCCTTTTTACAATAACATACAACTTCAAACTTTATATGAGTGAAGTGCAAGGAACAGTGCAAATGTTCTATTTTCCAAAGCTTTTTGAGTTTGTGCAATGTGAACGTCATCTTACTTATCTACAGTACCTGGGTGACCGAGCTTTGCTCGTTATTTTTTTTTATAATGTTTTCTAAAAATGAAACCTAGCTAGATCAATTTATCGCCCCCAAAACCCCCTGCATACTAAATTTCATGAAAATCGTTGGAGCCGTCTCCGAAATTAAGATTATATTATATACAAGAATTGCTCGTTTTAAGTTATTGGAGTACCTGGATTACCGAGCTTTGCTCGGTTTTTTTGTATTTTTTAAAAAATTAAACCAGCTAGGTTTTATTTTTAGAAAATTAAAAAAATATATCCGGATTATATATATACAGAGCTCTGTCCAACCCGATACTGAGTATTTACTTTAACTAGTGGACGCCCAGTGGACGAAATTTAACCGTAATTTTATTAAGGCTGCACGGAAAAAAGAAAAAAGTAATGAAAAATTAAAAAAGATAGAATGTGAGTTTGGATTGGCATTGACAGATTTCGGCCGCTCCTCTTCCATTTTTGAAATTTTTGAAAAGAATATACGTGTGTGTCAAATACATGGTAGTGTGTGTAATGTTTGTTTTATTGATTTAATGTATTTTTATGTATAATTTCAAAAAAATATTAACATTCGGATGACCTTCTCTATATAAACTATAAGTCTGCGAAATTTCATACTCCTCCGTCCGCGCAATTTTCGTAAAAAGAGGTACAAAGTTTTTGCTTCACGTTTTAATATATAGATTTCACAACGGGGATAAAACATAACACGATTTTGTTAAGAAAATTCCCCCCTTTTTTGTAGAATTTTTTATCGCTTTCTCATAGCACCTGAATAAACCGTTGAGTATAATTTACTGATCTACTAGCTACAACATCACTACATGTCTGAAAGCCTTTAAAAAATTGTAAACTGTCCATATGTTAACCGTAGGATTTTGGAACTGATGAGGTGCCTGGATGGGTACTGAGAAGTGGCTTACAACTCCGCCACCAGCGAGGACATTTGGTAGTCGACTTTAGAGTTGACGACCCGAGCAGTGGTATCTGCGAGTTGTACTCTTAGTGCAACGAGAAGTGAGCGAGCTTACAGCTCCGGTATCTGGATATTAGGTAGTGGACGACTCGTGTCCACGCGGCAACTAGCTCGAGACACTAGTCTTAAAAGTACCGGATGAAGGTTGCGTACCGGCGCGTTCTGATCTGGCGTTATGACCTGACGTAGATGGTCCCTTGTGCTTGCGTAAGGATGTCTGACACCTAACTTTATAACCGTAAGGTTGGTGGGGGGTGTCAGTATAAATTTTAAAGTCGTGTGTAGCGGGGTGTCCATATGTTAAGTTGTCATAGATACTCCGAAAAATATTTTTTCAATATTTTTTTTCATTTCGACGACGGAACGACTGATATTAACGAATTAAAAATTTGTTGGCGACAGAAATGGAAAGCAAGAAGAAACCAGGAAGGCCAGTGAGACCTCCAACCGGCGGCGGCAGCTCCAACAACTGCAACTCCCACTCATGCGACACCAGTTGCAAGAACCAAGGCTTCTTGAGAGGATACTGCTCCGGCTCTAGATGCAACTGCTCAAACACCAATAGCGGTACATTAGCAAGAGTTAATGCAGCTTCTGCTTTTATAGCCATCCTTTACTTCTTTGTAAATTATAATGCGCCAAACTGATTACCAACTGATTAACCAAGGCTTCTTAAGAGGGTACTGCTCCGGCTCTAGATGCAACTGCTCAAACACCAATAGCGGTACATTAGCAAGAGTTAATGCAGCTTCTGCTTTTATAGCCACCCTTTACTTCACTGTAAATTATAATGTGCCAAATTGATTACCAACTGATTAACCAAGGCTTCTTAAGAGGATACTGCTCCGGCTCTAGATGCAACTGCTCAAACACCAATAGCGGTACATTAGCAAGAGTTAATGCAGCTTCTGCTTTTATAGCCATCCTTTACTTCACTGTAAATTATAATGTGCCAAACTGATTACCAACTGATTAACCAAGGCTTCTTAAGAGGATACTGCTCCGGCTCTAGATGCAACTGCTCAAACACCAATAGCGGTACATTAGCAAGAGTTAATGCAGCTTCTGCTTTTATACCCATCCTTTACTTCTTTGTAATTATAATGTGCCAAACTGATTAACCATTTCTTTCCTCTTGTTATTTTTACCTTTGTAAATCCTACTAATATTATAAATGCGATAGTTTGTAAGTGAGGATGAATGTTTGTTACTCTTTCACGTAAAAACTACTCTATCTATTAAAAAAACCGCATCAAAATCTGTTGCGAAGTTTTGAAGATCTAAGCATACATAGGGACAGACAGACAGCGGGAAGCGACTTTGTTTTATACTACGAGTATGTGGTGACTATGGTGTACGATGTAAAATCTATGTATAATAAATAAAAATGAATGTTGCTAAGCGCAAAACTCGAGAATGGGTGGACCGATTTGGCAAATTAATAAAGAGAAATAAAAAAATATAAAAAAAAACATATTTACTAAATGTTTGACAGAACGAAGTCTATCCGGGCAGCTAGTAATATATTAATAAGATGTATGAGAATATCTTCATTTCATTTTACAAACAATTCCCGAAAGTTATAAAATAAAATACTGAATTGCCTACTATCGCCTTCTTAATCTGGAAATCTGTTACAGTTACTTATTTGTTATTTATAAGAACTTTCACATTTTCCTCAAAGGACAAACTCCCTACCTACTCATTAGAATATTGTATGACAATTCGTAAACTCAAGGATTCGGTTTGTTCGTTAATCTTTGATCTGGGACGGTGGCCTAGAGCACAGATAACAATCAGGGTTTGCGAAGGCGCCCGCCCAGGTTAATTGCAAGGAGTCCCAAAGAGGACTTTGCCAAATAGGTACCATTCGTTAATTCTTTGACGTTTCCAAGTGTTTTCCCGTTCCCATGTTTTAAAACTTCGCTATTCAAATGAGTACTTACCCACTCGTTTCATTAAAAGTTATATGGAACTGTCGTTGGAGAAGATTTATTTTTATCAATTAATTACTTTAACGGTTCTACAACTTCTACAACTTTGTGTGATACATGTTCCGAAGTAATTAGTCTTACGCATAGCCTTAAGAGTATTATCGAAAAATATTATAAGCACAGTGACAACGCTTCGTGGTCTCGTGGTAAGGTTTGATTCTCAGTGGTAGTGAAGTATATTAAGGACGAACTCTTAGATACATTCATATACTCAGTTTGGTGCGAGTACGGCTTGATTTAATTTCGCCTTACAAGCTGATATGTATCTCTCCTCGTTTGTGACTAACTGCCGCACTCAGACAACAATAATTCAGTCGATAATGTGCTTATAATGTCACTGTTAGAGACTATTTCTCAATAAACAATTTTAGGTGCGTATTAATACTTACTTACTCCATTGCCCCAAACCGAGTCTTGGCCTCCAAAACGAGAACTCGCCACTTTCCCCTGTCCATTGCAGTTTCTTGCCAGTTGATGGCTCCGAGGTAAGTAATCATTAATGATAATTGACGTCTATGAGTGCAATGCTTCAATTTCGTTTCATCAACGTTATCAAGTGACAAACAAAACACGCATGGACACCATGATTTCTGATTAAGGAAGGCACTCGTTGACTCGTAACAAAACAACGGGAAACAGTAAAGCTTATAATACCGTGGCATAATGTATGTAGCCCTCCGCTTCCGAGATTCGTGTAGAACCAAGTCTCAGGAATCCGATGGTATTAACGTAATGAGAAACCGATACGTCTCATCCGCCGTTATCATCGCCCTATTCAATATTAGGGGCAAACGTCCAGTGGAAATGAGCCGCGTCCAGGCAAACTATAATTTTCTGTTTACGACCCATAAAGGCTTTCATTTCTAGGCAGTTGTTATTGGAAAAGCGTTTGTGCGCGGCGTGGGGACGTCCCCGGAGTGAGCTCGCGGTGTTTTTGTAAATAAATTGTTGAGTTATAGGTACCTCAAGGTGCGGCCTTAAAAAATACTTGGCTGTGTTTTTTTTTACTTTATTAATTGGCCTCTGTATTCACTTTTTTATATTCCAGCTTACACATCGTGTAAACTAATAAATAACGCATCTAGAAATAATTTGTTAAGGGTGCGCCGACATTAAAATGCCAAAAATGCAGTTACGGTTAAGTAGATATAATTGAAAATACTATCGTATTAAATTAACAAAATATATATTTAGTATCATAGGGAACGTGTTTACAATTTGTCAGAACCATAAATTCATAACACGCTATAGTTTTTTCTACAATATCATTTAAAGTTGGGCAAAAATCATGAAAACGAGTGGTGGCGTTTAGTAGATTTCTTATAGTTTATCTAAATTATTGTACCTCTGATTTTGCCTAAACAATCATCAATGGATAAACTACAAATAGCTAGACTACATTTTCGATTCATCAAGTGGTTATTTAAATAATTATTTTTTATTAAGCACCTTAAATTCCCCATACAAAATTAGTATGGCCGCGCGGCATCAAATAAATATGGACGACGACATTTCAAATAAAACATATGACACTTGTCACTTATGGACGGCGCACCCTTAAGGTCCGGCTACTAAATGGATTTTCGCTTTTTTCATTTAAGGTATTTTTTCCGAATAAGAAAAAATAAGTAAATTACAATCACTACACCTCCGTTCAACAGTCAAAACAAACAAAATTAAAACTTACATAGTTAAATCGATTCAACTGTCGATTATTAACGAAATACATGCAGGGTGAACGTCTCGACAAAACCGGTCGTTGTGGCGATGTGTGGTCGATGTGTCTTTTAGCTGAGATGATGATGATGATGATAACGTTTATTATGTCATTTGTTGTAGATATTTGTCCTTTGATTTGTCCATAACGCTATGTGCTTTGTTTTGTGGTTTGTGGGAAGCGGGGCGCCCACATTTCATTATTAGCGTGTGTTCCTTTGAGGCTACTCCTTTCTTTATTCATTTAATAATAGGACTTACCAAATGACAATTTAGTTTTATTTATAGTTATAGGTTTATTAGGTATCTTATTAGTCACTGACTGGTTTATTATTTATTGCTAAAAAACAGATGATGATGATGAAAAAACAGCGAAAAGCGGACTTTATTCATGTACGAAAGATTGCTTTACCAGTCGACCAGTTAACTGACTGGTTTATTATTTATTGCTAAAAAACAGCGAAAAGCGGACCTTATTCATGTACGAAAGATTGCTTTACCAGTCGACCAGTTAACTGACTGGTTTATTATTTATTGCTAAAAAACAGCGAAAAGCGGACCTTATTCATGTACGAAAGATTGCTTTACCAGTCGACCAGTTAACTGACTGGTTTATTATTTATTGCTAAAAAACAGCGAAAAGCGGACCTTATTCATGTACGAAAGATTGCTTTACCAGTCGACCAGTAGGTACAGGTGTAAACTAACAAAACAACAAAAACTAATTGCAAAATAACTGCTATAGAAGAAACAAAAAATGATTGCGCAAAACTCCCTGTTTACCAGTAGTATGCAGTGGCGTTACCTTGTGTCGGAGTCGGAGGTCAAGACTCACTTTGGGTCGCTGAGCCATCGGAGTAAGTAAGTATGTAGAAATAAACAACTAAAATAAAAAAAAACTGTAAATAAGAAATCTGCCTAATCATAGTAACTAGGTATAGTAAATATTTGTGTTCAAAATATAGGTTAGGTACACATTTATAAACCCTCATATAAGTACCTACAATAGTTAATCAATTGTGGCGAGGTATTCCACGAAGCACACTCAAACGAAGCACACCACAGACGAAGCACACCTAAAGTATTCCACGAAGCACACCCATAAGTGTGCTTCAAATGGGAGGGAGGGAGGTAGATGTCGCGCAAGTAAAGTAACTTTTAAACTTAAAGAAAACATAAAAATGATCTGTTTGTTTTTTTTTCTTAAAACCTGGATTATAATGTTTAATTATGCGCTACTCACTAGCACCTTCCTCACACAAGAGTAAGCCCCATCTACAGAAAACAACCGCACGTGACGTATATTAATTTAAGTTTTAATTAGAGGGCCTATTTCAAAAGTACTCGCAACTAAGTTAATTAAGTTCGCTCCGAAGGTCTATGTTTACATAAAGACAATGCGAGAAACGAGAAACGAGCACCATCCACTCAGACGATACTATTCAGAGCAATTAATAGTATAACTGCGGGGATATTTTGCTTGTCCCGGTAGTAATATCGTGATATTGAAAACATAATGCGGGTAATAAGACGTTATGTGCATAATATATGAGTACGTATTTGTGGTGGTGGGTTTTATATTCTACCTACTGTGTTTTAAAATTCAAATCATTGATTCCGTTCAGGCTACAAATAGCACTTATGAATGTCACTATGCCATTGGTTCGTAAGTCTACACAGGGCGGGAGAGTACTGAGAAGAACCAGCAAGAAACTCAGCAAGGGCTGCAAGCAAACACTGTTAAAAAAGGGCGAAAAAAAATGTCTTTTCGCCCTTTTTTTTACAGCGTTAAAATATTGGAAAATAGGGCTATCATAGTTTTAGTCTATTTTATGTATTAGGTTATCCATATCAACTGGGTCCCTAGTACAAGTTTCACTCGCCATTCGATTAAATTAACGCAAACGAAAAGTGTATGGCATTGAAGCAGCGCAGCGTCTCCTGGAAAACGAGGAGAAATAAATTTTTGTCATACAATTTCTCGTTTTCGTCAACGAGATCGAACAGCAAACAAAACTTTTTTTTTTTTTTAAAAAGGAGGCAAACGAGCAGGCGGGTCACCTGATGGAAAGTAATCACCACCGCCCATGGACACCCGCAAAACCAAAGTAATCGCAGATGCGTTGCCGGCCTTGAGGAAGAAGTTGGATCTTGAGGAGGGAGTAGGAATTGGGAGGGGGGAGGGGTGAGAGATGGGCCTCCGGTACTTTCACTCACCGGACGAAACACAACAGCAACGAGTGCCATTGTTTCACGCCGATATTCTGTGAGAGGGTGGCATTACGCCGGGCGAGCCGGCCCATTTCGTGCTGCAACGCAGCGTGGCTCTACCAAACTTGCACTAGGCACCCTGATAATAAGTAACGATAAGGTGAGTAGCGCTTTCACCAATTCTTCAACCTCCGAGGAACTATAAATTGCTATCTTTTGACTATTTGAACAGTTGCAACTAAATTTGATGTTAGACTTACAAAGAGCCTTCCAATCATATAAAACTACATTCAGAATATCGAACCCGGAACTTCAGGTTCCGAGTTCATTACTAAGGTACGGTACTACGTGTAGGTACCTACGTAGCTTAGTTTTTTATAGTAGATATAAAATGACGAACCGACTCTTCAATCTCATCATCATCATCATCATCATCATCATCTCAGCCAAAAGACGTCCACTGCTGGACAAAGGCCTCCCCCAAATCATCATGGGGGGTATTTGCCATAATCGCCACGCTTGGCAGGCGGGTTGGCGATCGCAGTAGGTTGAGGGTAACCTCAGAGAGATGCTGCTGCCCATCCTCTGGAATGGTCCCTTAGTCGGCTTTTACGACACCCACGGGAAGAGATGGGGTGGTGCAATTCTTAATCCCCGGCACCACACAGGGTAATCAATCTCATAATGCAACCTATTTCTTTATATTTTTAATTGAAATCCTGGAGACATAATAAAACTTCCACGTTGTAGGTGTAATGAAATCATAAAATATTTTTATTACTTCCTTTAGAGACTCCACGGTTTTAATAAGGATTTTTTTATTAAAATATCTGGAAAGTATTCACAACAAAAAGAATAATTTAGTCCGAAATTAGAACCTTCTAATTAAAAATAATAAGATAATCATACCAATGTTATAAATGCGAAAGTTTGTGTGTATGTGTGTATATTTGTTGCTTCTTCACGCCGCAACGGATAGATGGATTTGGATGAATTTCGGCTTGCAGATACTTTTTGACCTGTATTAAAACATAGGATACTTTTTATCCCGACATTCCCACGGGAACGGGAACCACGCGGGTAAAACCACGAGCGGCCGCTAGTTTAGAATAAAACCATAAATACCTACGCTAATAGTTTTCTTTTATTCATTGGAACCGCTTATAAAATATCATACCTAACATAATATTTACCTATATTATATAATAATATTTTTATATAACAAAATCGATATAAAAATTCAAGGTCATGTTTCAAACTGGTTAATTATAGTCGCCCTAAACATGTTACTTAAAATGTTTATTGTTGTAAAATTTAATTTAGAATATAGTTAAGTAAACAATTTTTTTTTTGGGCGAGTTTGCTGATTGCCTCAGATTTCGGCTTCACCGGGCTTTTGGGGGCGGCGCGAACCTTAAAGAGTTCCTCAAGCCGTGTGAAACGAAGCACCGTCAGAGGCACAGAAAAATTTTCTATTCCGTGGTCAGAGGTATTCTAGAGGGAACGGCATCAGCTAGTGCGTATCCCCGTGCCCCACTAGATTCTCAGAGGGGTTCGGAACGGATCGGCCAATGCGAGTTGCTCGGGTTTAGTGCGACAAATCGCAATTCAAGACACGTTAGACTACTGACGTGAACCCTTAGCACAAGCGTATTAGTTTTCTGAAAGGGTTAATGTGTTATAGTACATTGATAACATTACTTTGAGAGTGCTACCTATTTGTATAACACTTTTTTTTTTTTTTTTTTATTGGTTATAGGCAGGCATTTGACTACACCTCACCTGATGTTAAGTGACGGTGCGGTCGAGGATGGAACATGCCTGCCTAGAAATAGCCTATTCACTCTAGCCTTGAAGAGGTCCAGATTATACCTTTCAGGGAACACATTCGCAGGCAGCGCGTTCCATTCCCTAGCTGTACGCACTAAGAAAGTTGAACCGAATCGGCTCGTGCGACAAGGTGGCATATCTACAACATAGGGATGGAACTCGCGCCTCGCGCTCCGATAGCGGAAAGTGGATGGTGGGATTAGGTCGTGCAACTCCTTCGCGCACTCCCCGAAATGAATCCTGTAGAAGACCGACAGACGAGCCACCCTACGCCGATGTTCTAGATTTTGCAGCTTGGCGTCTATCAGGGCAGGGTCACCAATGAGTCTCTTAGACTTAAAAACCGTAAATATATCAAGAGTGACACGTACACCATTCGCAATCCAAGCTACTCTTCGTATTGTTAATTACCAAGGATCAAGTGGGTACGTCAAACGAGGCTACTTTTTTTAAATATTTGCGTGGCAAAAAAATTTTTTTTTGGTTGGCAGACTACCTGGCTGGTTACCTTATTGAAAGTAATCACCGCTACCAGAAGACTACAGCCTCCTTATGTTGATGACGGTGATTACGGTTGTGGTAACGGTTGTGGTATGCGGAGGTAGTAGTAACGGCTTGTCTTCTGTAGAAGACAAGCTTCATTCGTCTGCGCGCTCGAGCAGCGCAAACATATACAACCTCTCAAGAGCACGGAATCTCGCTACAGCAGCGCTCGACTGTTCCGACCTGTTCAGAACCCGGCCCGACGTATCACAAGGACCTTGCGAGGAATTTGCGAGTTATATTTAATCAAGTTATATTCTTGCCTAATGCACCGCTGATAACTACCGACGACGGCATGAAACCGCACAGCGGTAAGGACCAGCAAAAAGTAGATTCTTGATGTTAGAATAAACATACGAAAGAAAAAGAAAAAACTAAATTCCTGCTACTTACAACAACATGGACGGGCAATCCGTTTGATCTAATTCGGCGGATGGTGCCCCAAATGCTCTCGATAGCCACAAAGGCTATTTCTCGGGATATGCGAAACATCCTCATGAAACTAGAATCTTCTAAATCCATGGTGTTATTTCTCTCCCTCTGATGGCGCCGGACAATGTTAGTTTCTTCGCGACGTCGCCGTTGCGTCTTTTCTGCAACCAGCAAAAAGTGCCCGAAATCCATTTTTTCGCGACCGCCCAAAAAAAGTGTAATATTTAGTAACTTTCCAATGGCGTCGAAAGCGTCGATAACTTTATCTACCAACTTTTAGATGCCGATAAATTTATCTACATATCGATATAAATTATCCACAAGAAATGTAATTTTCGAGTCCCATGCTAGCTTTTAAACAAAATAGATAAAATTTACCGATTATATCTACGGGTCGATAAAGCAAGTCCCATGTTGCCGATTTTAATTTGTCGACTTGAACTGTCAAATTTTATTGTCTAATATCACTTTATCGGTCGATAAAAGATCCGTGTTTGCAGTACTGGTTTGACGGTACTAAAGAAAGTGTCTTACGTTTATCGCTCTTGAATATCTATTGAATAAGTTCACATAGTGCATGGCGCGGTGTTTAACGAACGATTATACGGTACGAACGATTGTCCGGTCCGTACGAGATCAGAGCGTCACTTAACCCATATCCACAGCCTTAATCACGTAAAAAACTACTTTAACATTATGGATCGATGACTTAAAGTATAGTTTTAACTAGTCTTTTGTTCATTGTATTGATAAAAAATTTGATACACCAATTATCCGTCTTACATGCCTTTGAGTCTTTATTGCATTTTATAGAATTAATTGTTGTGTATATATTTACGTGAGTAAGTTATCTAATTGGGCTACAATAAGTTTAGCGACATGCATTGGGAGAAGCCTATGTCCAGCAGTGGACTGCTGTGGGCTGATTATGATTGTGATGCTGAAGATTAGCGACTCGTCGTTTAGAACCCCTATGCATTGTATCAAATAAATAAAAAATAAGTAATCCAACACTTGATTTCGTATCACTTTCTAATAGAAAAGTTTTCGATAGTAATAGATTTGGCATTGACACAATGTATTAATATATAAAAAGTTACAAATTATGACACATTCGCGACACACGTAGAGACGTAAACAGAGTATGTAAGCACATGAGTAAATACCCGGTAAGTTCGGGTTAGTGTGTGTATGTGTGTGCGTGTGCGTGTTCGTGTTCGTTTCCGAATATGACTATAAAGTCCTATAAGCTAGTGACCTAGTGACTATAAACCTATAAAGGTTGTTACAACCGGTCGCTATGTTGCATAGTTAGGAGCCGACGCAGCAGCCCTCCCTGCGGCCCTGGTGAAACAAATAAGCCGGGAAACGCGTCAGGTGCACGAGATAGCTAATTAAATCTACACTTTAGGGTTCCGTAGTAAATCAGATTAACTCACTAGGTCTTTCGGTGCTTCTTAGTTCTGCCATGTCCGTCTACCTACATGCACATGACCTTACAGTTTTTAATTATTGTGATTATATTTATAATTATTTTACCTTTTGTTAATTTATAATGATATTTATTGTTCTTCTAATTATTTTATATTTTTCGTATGCCGATAAGGCAGATCGCAGTGAAGCCTTATAATCAATACAATTAGACCTAATGACTTACCTGTGAATCACGAATAAATAATTTGAATTTGCATTTGAATTCCTGTGACATACAGATGTCACAGGTATTCGAAGCACGGAGAAGCATAATAGTCATCCGGTACCCTGACATAGACAGAGCATACATACCTGACATAGCATTGCCGGATTCCCTCGAAAGCTTAGGAAAATGAGTGCGAATCTAAGGTCTTAGACATCAATCAGTTCAGACTGGACGCCCTCAGACTAGGTGGAACGACGATCTTCGCAAGGTGGCTGGCAAGAGCTGGATGAGAGTAGCCGCGGATCATGCTCGGTGGCGTGCACTTGGAGAGGCCTATGTCCAGCAGTGGACTAGTATAGGCTGATGATGATGAACGAGCTAAAGCAATGTTACACTTTTTATTTTATATTATTCTTCTTAGCCTATGCTGCCCTACCGCTGGACAAAAGCCTTTTTTTTCTTTGGTCGGTGAAATTAATTACGAATATAAGCTCCACCCGGGAAGACGCGGTTGTTATGTGGGACTGATGTTATGGGGGTCTACCCTATAATAAACCGTGATTTGAGACTGGGCCACGGGAGCAGTTTAATACTGATGACGATTGCAACCCGCCCTGCGGCCGCCCTACATCCAAGTCCATGAGTCTCTTTCGGTAGTATAATAATTAATAATATGTAGGTACTGTGACGATCTCATCTTTTGATCAATTAAAGGGTAATTAGACCAATAATAATTAACTCATCCTGGTCACGGCACCATTGTGACGATCTCAAGTCGGGACCACAAGGATATTTGAATTTAGGAAAACAAAGATAGTCTTTGTTATTGGCATGTGAAGTCTAGGGTAGGACCATTCTACGTTGTGTAATTTTTTATAAATAAGTAACTCAAGATCTTTATTAGGCAGACAAATTCTAGTTTATATTGTTCATTTACTAAATAATTAATTAAAGGGGTAATGCCGGAATTTGGCAATTTATTTGAGTCCTCGGGTGTGAGCACAACTCAGTTTCTAATAGGGGAGTAATGAATTTAAACTAAGCGCCCCCTCCTGACCTCCCTTGGACGCACCTATCCTGCTGCCTCTAGGTCAAACACCCGACCAGGCCCACAGAACCCAAACAAACCTGGCCCTAATCTAATTCTATCTCTCAAACCATCATCATGAAGTTAGACATTTAACGCGAAAGGAAAGAACGATAACAAAAGACTTTGTATATCTTTTACTTAGTAACTTCATTTATTCAGAGTGGTGCCAGCGTGACCCTGTAGAGTCCCGCCCCGTCTGCCCCGAAAGACGACAACACAGCATCCAGAAATATAGTGGCTGATGCGATGAAAGGTCCACATATATAATTCTGGAGCTCTCCTGGAGATGAACTAACAAAGCAAAAGATAAACAAATAAAATAATATAAAGGGGACATTACAAACATTCATCTTTTCATACTTTTCCTATTTCTAATCCTATGAAAGAACGCGAGAGGCTTTTGAGGAATGAAATGAACACTGTATGGTTGGTTCGAACAGCGGGTAATCTACCAGCATGTGTCGGGGCTCTACCATTGAGCTATTGCCTTGCTTGAAGCAAGCCAAAGGGGAATCGAACCACCTATCACCGCGCACTACCCAGTAGACCCCACTGACGTGCATTTGTGCCTACACGGATTCAACCATACCTGAGCCCATAGGTCTCTAAGCCTCGGAAGTTGTCAGTATAAATTGTTAAATGGAATTGTGATTATGAAAACTTATACTGTTTACATACTTCCTTTCGAAAATAATTACTCTTTGAATTATTAAGTTGTAAATATTCTCAAACAAGATAAATCCCTAAATTTGTATTAATAAGATTTCTAATTTCTGTTGGATTTACGCGAGCTGTTTGGTGATTACGTTTATTAGATAGATTTGGGTTTGTAGATTGTAACCTAATCACCAAAAGCATTATTTCATCATTAAATGGTAAGCGGATGTGAAGAAGATAGCGTCAGATTTATGAAATGAATTCGACTGACTAATTATGTAATTAAAAGATTTCTTTAAGGAAAGTATAATATAATGTATTAATCTAGTTAGAGTTTAAATTAAAAGAATAATCAGAAGAAAGGTAAAAAGGTTCAACATGATTGAATAGTTAGGTTTCTAAACTACGTTATTTGAATTTCAAAAGATTAAAAGAAAAGAATAAATCTTAGAATAATATTAAAGAAAGATTTCAAATTAAAAGTATTACTTTTGTTTAGCAAGAAAAGAATTTAAACTACTGTTTGAATTTACATAATTAAAATAATTTATTTATTATTTGTAAAGGTATTATTAGAAATAGTTATATTATCAATTATAATTGTTTCACAGTTGTTCAATTCCAAAATTCCAGAGCTCCTCACTCTTCAGCTACCACCACTTGAGTGATCAAAACCTATCAATTTTGTTTTGTTTATTTATTTTTTATTTCAATGTCAAATAATATTCAAAAGGAACATTATGACTTTATTTTAAAATAGTTGAAAGTTGACATTAAACTTCAAATCTCCCTTTTTTTATATTCAAGAAATGTCATAATTTTTATAACAAAATGTCTATATCTTTATTATTAATAATTGAGATAAATGAGAAATGACCGTCCTTTAAATAGAGCGATAATCATTACACTTACCTAGATTGATGTTTGAAAGTTAACAAATATTGAGAAATCCTCCCAATAAATGTAACTCCAAAGTCACCTTGGTTATAAATAATAAAATTGTACCGGCAAATCCTCACTCATGTTTACACCAGTCTCCAGACGTCAGCAACCCCGAAGTCTCCCGCTCGTAGAGTCGTTGATGAATAGCAGACCTTGTCACTCAACAAACCCGTAGCACACATAAAGTTCATGTAGACTCGAAGAGTGTGTCCCGTACAGAATAAAGTAATTAAGATTTGTTCAAGGTTCGGGTATTAAAGTTGATAAAGGAAGAAATCATTAGGGGAAAACCCGAAAAGAAAGTATTTATTAAACCAAATAAATATTATTGTCCTTACCATGTAATCTTTTATTATTTATTGTCCCTTGGTATTAGATTTTATTTAAATTGGTCTCCAATCATTTCATTTGATTAATTGAACCTAAAGAGACAAACAGAAACAAAGACACACAACAAAACTACTAAATATAATACCAAATCCCGGGATATGAAATTCTGGTTCTCCTTCTTTATTATAACTGTCCATGTCAAAGCTTCTTCCTTCCACTTAAAATATTATATAAATAGAATCTACTAATAAAATTGTATTATAAAATAGAAAGATATTCCCAAACATTCAGAATTTGTATTAGTTTGTTCTCCACCATTTATCTATCATTGACATTAGCAAAGGGTTATTAAACTCAACTTGAAATACTTAATAAGTTCTAAAATTAACTATTAAATTAATCATTCATAAATATAAAGGCTTTAGGAACCCTTCAGTGATCCATTAGACCATAAAAGGCACTTAAGAAGTCATAATAAGGCCTACAATCCTCCATCCAGCAAACATGCTCCTTTTCTATTCACTTATTGCTTTAGTTATCGTTACCACTTCCTTCTATAATTCCCGTAATTTATTACAACTTTTTTCCTTCACCATTTTCCTCTGACTAAGTCAAAATCATATTTTTCTGACAGACTTTCAAAATTCATTTACTCTTTTAATGTAAAGAGGTTTAACTAATAGAATTCCAAAATATAATGAGATTTTTACCAAGCAGTATTAAACTCTTTTCTATATAAATAATTAAGTAAATATAATTTATTAGAGAATACGAATCAAATTAATAATGTGTTTTCATACAATTTAGTATAAATAATAGAAAGGCTATCAAATTTCAGTTCGTTACAGTACTTTTATTTCTAGTTATTCAATAATTGGAAAATATACTAGGCGGCATAATCGGCAGAGACGTCAACGGGATTATCGCTTATATTACTGGTATATACATGTTTTCATACTTGCTTACAATTATTTCTTCCAGTTTCATTACTAATAATTGTAACACGTTCTCTGCCCTCCTTCTCCATTGAACCATACCAAATCTCACAATTCTCCTTGCGTGCAATATCCTTATAAAGGAGTAGCTAACTCCCATTTGTGTGTCACCTCAACTCACCTTTGCCAAACGGTCACAAAACTTTCACAATTCTAGAAAATATTTCTTAACCACGATGAAGGACGTGTAGGTTGACCATATTTATATCGCACTTATCTACATATCACAGAATACGTAATACTATCCCAGTCCTTATTTCTATACTCAAAGGTAAATAGAAATCTCATCTCAAATATTTCCGTTTCATCGGAGCTATCCGTGCGCGTATTTCATTGTATATTCTCCGCATAGACGTTGGTATGCCATCATTAGTTTGCACAAATACCTCTAAAGTATGTTTAAGTATACCTATAAGTAGGTTGTAGATTTTAAGTTACTTTATAGGATTCTTGTAAAGGAAAAACAAAAAGCCGCTGCTATAAAGACTTCTGGCCGATGTTTACACAAAAAAAAATAGTTATCAATTATAATTCATATCGTGAAAGAAAAGTTATAACTAATAATAAAAAATCATATTTAATATAAATTGAAGGAAATACGTAAAACTAGGTTTCTTGTATAAACTCGTATATTTATAGGTATAGTTTTGTAATATCTGCTGCGTACACCCGTTTTTGACAATGATGGAACTCCGAGTAGAGAAAAGGTGTTGTGACCTTTTTAGACTCTAAGTTTAGTTACATTGCACCAAATACTTTTATCACATTATTCTGTCAAAAAAAAAGCGTACGTTTGACGTATTGTCATTTGTTTCTTCATTTTTTACCATATTAACACGTATGCAATGGTGCGTCTGGCCTAAGGCTTCAATTTAATATCAGTATCTCTCCCTTTTTTTAATTTTCCTCCGGGAAAGGCAATGGAGAAGTTCAATGTAAATAACAATAATAGCTTTGCCCTTTTATATTTTACATTTTTTTTCTTACTTTCCTTGCTAACGATTAAGTAAGATTTTATATTCCCAAAAGTATCGATTGTTTATCAACGCATCAACGATTCTTCCTCTAGTTGTTGGGAAAGCCCATAGGTAGCGGTTATTGCTTCCTAGGTGGTGATTGGTGGTTTGCCACATCTTACATTAAAAAAAACTGACTTACCACAATACAATAGTTAACATTGTTGTCTCCGCAACACAAAGAAAAACTCCTGCCACCAACACAATCGAGTATAATATACACTCCCTCCTTCAACTTGAGTAACCCCTTAATTAGATCCAGAGTGACCTAGTCAACAAATAATTAGGAGACGTCGCGTCTGCCAGATGAGACAGCCTTTAGAGGCTTCGATTAAGGCTAATAATAGATGCCTAATTACAGGGAAGGAAAGCCTTTGTGAGGTCCAAGGCTTTCAATATTTAACATACTTGCTGGTTGTTTACTGTCTTAGGAACATATGCATTTTTCTGGACGCTTAAACAACTCTTAAGCGATTCACTAAAGATGTTGTGCTGTAGATACTTAGAAACTAATATTATAAATGCGAAAGTTTGTGTGTATGAATGTGTGCATATTTCTTGCTTCTGCAACGGATGGATGGATTTGGATAAAATTCGGCATACAGATAGTTTATAACCTGGATTAACACATAGAATACTTTTTATTCCGATATTCCCACGGGCACGGGAACCACGCGGGTGAAACTGCAAGCGGCCGCTAGTCGATTAATAAATCTTGTTGATATAGCGAAAATTTGTACTTTGCACTTTTGTGCTTTTGTACTATGAACATTACAACATGTTTTAAAAAAATATCAGTATGGTTTTAAGAGATTTTCAAAATAGTTATTATTTTGGCATTAACATTTTTAGTTAACAAAATATTTATACACTCGTGTAACTTTCATCGCAAAAAGAAACTTGAAGAATCATACCGACAAAGTATACCTTATTGCCTTGTACGTTAAACTATTGTTGAGCACCTTGTTCATTGTTACACTATAACCTCGACCGCCATCGTTTACGGTTCACCTTGTTAATGGGTTTAATTAACGGGTTCGCATCACTGAGTAAACAGACAAACATGCATATACTAACCTACTGCACGGTGGCTCTATTAGCAATGTTTCATTACAATAACTGATTGATATGCTTTTTCGTCTGATATACTCGTAACATATCCTGTGCTTATCTTTATATATACTAGTGGTCGCCCAGTGGTCGAAATTCGACCGTAATTTTATTAAGGCTGCACGGATTGTATCTTAAGCAATGAAAAATTTAAAAAGATAGAATGTGAGTTTGGATTGGCATTGACAGATTTCGGCCGCTCCTCTTCCATTTTTGAAATTCTTGTAAAGAGTATATTATATAAGTGTGTGTCAAATACATATGCGTGTGTGTCAAATACATGGTAGTGTGTGTAAAAATATTAACATTCGGATAATTTTCTCTATATAAACTATAAGTGTGCGAAATTTCACTCCTCCGTCCGCGCAATTTTCGTAAAAAAAGGGGTACAAAGTTTTTGCTTCACGTATTAATATCTTTATACATATATATATAAATCTTCTGTGTGTGTGTATGAAATTGAACTCTTCTAAACGGCTGGACTGATTCGGATGAAATTTTTTGTGTGTGTTCAAGTGGATTCGAGAATGGTTTAGATTTACAATTAGACCCGGTAGGTGGCGCTGCTATAGGGGTCCATCATGGGATACGGGTGTTCTTAAGCGGACGAATGAATTGTTTGTTTTGTAGTCATGGAAACTGTCACCGTTTTGTTTGCTTTGTTGTCATGAAAACTGTCAAAGCGGTACGAAGTCCGCCGGTCAACTGGTATCTATATAAAATCTTAATTTGAAGGTATAATTCTAGTTTCGAAGCTAAAGTTTAGTAGCAGCAGCCCTACCACGAGTTTTCTAACACGCTCCACGATAGCCAACGATTGTGTTACAATTTTACACATCAAAACCACGTGTTAACCAACGTTCTAGTGAGTGTATAAGAAGACTAGAAGTTTTCCTCGTAATATTTTTTGTGCTGAAATATAAAATTCTGAACTGTCGGTAGCTAAATGGAATTCTCGGGTTGAATGCTAGAAATCATTGTTCAATAACCATACTTCTGTTAGATTTCTGTTGTAAGCTCATTCATAACACAAGCGTATTAGCTTTCGGATGGGTTAACATCATCTATATTTAATACGTGAAGCAAAAATTTTGTACCCCTTTTTACGAAAATTGCGCGGACGGAGGAGTATGAAATTTCACACTTTTATAGTTTATATATTAAAAAATATTAGCATTCTGTACTCCTTCTGAGTACAGAATGTTAATACATTTTTTTAAATTATGCATAATAAATATATTAAATCAATAAAACAAACATTACACACACTAACATGTATTTGACACACGTATATTATACTCTTTTTAAAAATTTCAAAAATGGAAGGTGAGCGGCCGTTATCTCTCAATGCCAATCCAAACTCACATTCTATCTTTTTTAATTTTTCATTGGTTAGGATACAATCCGTGCAGTCTTAATAAAATTACGGTCGAATTTGGACCACTGGGCGACCACTAGTTATTAATAACAAGCTGTGCTCGCGACTTCGTCCGCGTGGAATAGTGACTTGCGGCAGCATTTTTAACTTTTTAGGCTCTTGTCCCGTTTTGCAACATTTTTCACTCATGTTTCGCTCCTATTGGTCGCAGCGTGATGTTATATAGCCTAAAGCTTTCCTCAATAAATGGACTATCCAACACAAAAATAATTTTTCAATTCGAACCAGTAGTTCCTGAGATTAGCGCGATCAAACAAACAAACTCTTCAGCTTTATAATATTATAATATAGATGTGTGAATAGCAACTTATAAAACAACTTTCTTTTTTTTTGCGCTCTATAGCGTCTTAAAAATAAACGATGCCGCTCGCTAACAAGGTACACACGCCTGCACAACAGACTACCTATTACAAACTGTCAAATTACCTCAATTGACTTTGAACTTTATTTATATTATGGCATATGGTTGAACATTGCTTAAAGAAATTTGATAGTTTTGGATAGGTTGATGTCTGTACTGCTTACTATACTTCGTTTGATCACGTTAACAAAATTTCAACTCTTCATGTATGTCACTAGGAAGCGACGCTTCAATGCCATACAAGATATCGTTATCATTAACGTGACCGAATATCAAATAAAACTCGCACTTGGTACCCCGTTACAATGGTAAGGCCTCCAAGTCCGGGAAGTTTCAATATTCCCCACCCAACTTTGAGTGCAACTCATTTAATTAACTTTAAATGACGAACTTCGTCCGAAATTCTACTCATTCATCCATTCCTCCTTTTTATGGTAACAAATTCTCAACTTGATTAACGTGAAGCAGCTCGCGAAACATTTATCATGTTGTGCTTTTTCATGACAGACAAAAGTATTTATTTCTAGTTAGTTAAGAATTATTTAATAGTTACCAATCTACTTTTAAATAACTTTAAACACAAAATATGTATCAACTTCAACTGTGCAGTTCCCGTTAATTTATCTTCTCTTTATACAACCTTATTTTTAGTTTATACGAAAATCGAAACACGGGCCAAATATTTTCATTTAAAGAATCAGTACAAAAAAAAAGAAATTGAAAGCTCACGAAGTTACAAGCTTTTTGTGCTGTCACGTTGTGTTTTTAGTAGGGTATACTTTATTTGAGATTTTGTAAATATTATTTGGTCAATTTGGGCTCTATGGCGCTCATTAGGGGAGGCCTATGTCTAGCAGTGGACTTGTGGAATACAGGTTGTATTAATCCCACATAAAATATCGAGTATCGAACTCGATGATTAATATTTATTACGGCACACACGACACTGTAGACGGGTAATAGAAAGCACAACACAAGAAGAACGAAGAATATTAATTGTATTGAGTAAGAATAGGTTACAATATTACACAGAACAAGAATTAATAGTGAGACAATTATGATTGGCATAAGCAAAGTTCAAGCGCGAGCGATGCATTCAACAGAATGAATATTGCAAAATCATCGCCTATTGCATTGAGCCAGCGATGACGCGTTGCGAGCGAGACGGCTGCATGCGGGCGCACGGTCGTGCGATAGAGGGGTGCATATGTGCTCCCGCGCGTGGTGGCGGCGCAGTACATAATGCGGCCGCTGGCCCAAGGCGCATAAGCGGAGCGGATTTCGCTCAAATTGTAAGGCGGTTGCCCAAGTGCAAATGTGGAGCGGATTGGTCGCCACAGTACTCCCCCGGCAGACCGTGACTACGGTCGATAAAAATCTGGGAGTTTAACTCTTCTGCCGCTGGACGTCCGTTTCTCTTCTTCTTGCGGTTTCTCCGGAATTTGGGCCTCTTGAGTGATGTACGCCGGTTTGAGCCTGTCAATTGAGACATTGACGTTCTTGGCATTAACCTCGATGGTAAAGAACTTAGGATGCTTGCTCACAACCTTGAAGGGTCCGGCGTAGGGTGGCTCTAGTGATGCTCGAACACGATCTTGGCGAAGAAAGACGTGAGAAGCGGTGTGAAGGTCTCGTGGCACGTAGAAGGATGATGACGAATGCCATGAAGTTGAACGTGGTGAGAGCTTCGCCATGTACGCGCGAAGACGTGTCGCGTACTGAGTGACGTCAGCTGTCAGGTAGTCATCCTTTGGTGATAGAAACTGGCCAGGTAGGCGAAGAGGCTCGCCGTAAACCAGCTCGGCAGGAGAAGATTGAAGGTCGTCCTTCCAAGCGCTGCGCATGCCCAGAAGCACCAGTGGAAGAGCTTCGATCCACTGTGAAGAAGAAGCATGACACATTATGGCCGCCTTGAGCTGGCGGTGAAGTCGCTCGACGATACCGTTGGCCGCCGGGTGGTAAGCTGTGGTCCGGAAGTGGCGCGCACCGACCAGGGCAGTGAGAGCGTTGAAGAGATGGCTCTCAAACTGGCGACCACGGTCAGTAGTCACGCGCTCTGGACAGCCGAATCTGGCGATCCAGCCAGACACAAGGGCAGTGGCACAGGTCTCAGCGGTGATGTCCTTGAGAGGATATGCCTCAGGCCACCGGGTAAACCTGTCGATGACTGTGAGACAGTACCTGTAATCATAAGACTGAGGTAAGGGCCCTATGAGGTCGAGGTGTATGTGGGAGAACCTCGCGGATGGGGGAAGGAAAGATGAAAAGGGTGAGAAGGTATGTCGGGAAACTTTACATTTCTGGCATTTTAAACATTGCCTAGACCACTCTCTACAGTCTTTACGAATCCCTGGCCAAACAAATCTGTGTGCTACCAGTCGTACAGTAGCTGAACTTCCTGGGTGGTGTAGATTATGTAGCATGTCGAAAACTGGTTTGCGGAACTCGGTTGTAATGAACGGACGCAGTGTGGTACCTGATGTGTCGCAATACACAGGAATGTCGCTGGACTCAGTGGGCACCTTCGTCAGTCTCAAAGCGGAACCATGCTTTAGCAGCTCCTGCAGCTCCGGATCTTCCTCCTGAGATTTTGCAAGAGACTTGTAATTCATGGTAAAAGGTTGAGTTACCTGTTCCACTCGTGACAGTGCATCAGCCACTACGTTGTCTCGTCCCGGTATAAATTGGATGTCTGTAGTAAATTGTGAGATAAAGTCGAGATACCGGAACTGCCTAGGCGAACACTTATCTCTGTTCAGTGTAAACGCGAACGTCAGTGGCTTGTGGTCTGTAAACACTGCAAACACTCTAGCCTCAACCATATGGCGAAAGTACTTAATCGCCTCATACACTGCCAGTAGCTCCCGATCGTATGGGCTGTACTTCTTCTGAGCAGCACTGAGTTTGTGGGAGAAAAACGCCAACGGTTGCCAACCTTTGTCCTTGCGTTGCTGTAGCACGGCTCCTATAGCCCCATCTGAAGCGTCCGTGACTAGAGCCAGTTCGGCGGTTGGGTCAGGATGTGAAAGTAGCGTTGCCTGAGATAGAGATGTCTTACATTCCTCAAATGACTTCAGCAAATCCGGTGTCATGTCGACCGGTTGCGATCCCTTAACTCGTGGACCGGCGAGGACGTTTGTCAGCGGCGCCTGGATCTGAGCTGCGTTGGGTATGAAACGACGGTAGAAATTAAGCATACCGAGAAATCGTTGAAGCTCCTTGACTGTGCGTGGAGGCGAATATCCTTGAATAGCCTCGACCTTCGACTCCAAAGGCCTAGTGCCAGCTGCCGAAACCTGATAGCCAAGGAAAGTAAGCTCTTGCTGTCCCAACTTGCATTTGGAAGTGTTGACCAATATACCGAACTGCTTCAGCCGATCGAATAGCTGCCGTAGATGCTCCTTGTGATGAGTAGGAGAGGCAGAGAAGACCAAAATATCGTCGAGGTACCCGTAACAGAAATCGAGCCCGAGAAGGACTTCGTCGACGAATCTCTGAAAAGTCTGTGCAGCATTTCTCAAACCAAAGGTCATGTACGGAAATTCGTACAGACCGAAGGGTGTCGTGATGGCAGTTTTGGGTATATCCGCAGGATTTACAGGGATTTGATTGTACGCCTTAACGAGATCGATGGTGGAGAAGATGGAACACCCAGAGAGCTGGTAAGAGAAGTCATGAATATGACGGATGGGGTACCGGTCCGGAATAGTCCTGGCGTTGAGTGCGCGGTAGTCACCGCATGGTCTCCATCCATCGTCCCTCTTCTTCACCAGGTGCAGAGCTGAAGACCATGGACTCTCCGAGCGTCTGGCTGTACCACAGGCAAGCATGTCCTCGAACTCCTTCTTCGCAGCCTGATCGCGAACTGGGTCAAGACGTCGAGGCCTACAGGAAACGGGTGGGCCAGAAGTCGTTCTGATGAAGTGGAGAGTACTATGCTTGGGTGGAGTATGAACACCTGCGGGTCTGGTTATGTCAGGGTACTCACGCAGTATGCCGTGGAACTCGGTCTCGCCTGAAGCAACCTTGACAGAAGCGATGTCATCAGAAGTCCCAGAAGTGATTGCAGCCACTGAGAGGGTTGTGGTTCCATCTACCAACCGCTGATTTCTGCAATCTACAAGCAAATTAAAATGGCTCAAGAAATCGACTCCTATGATCGGCTTTGAAACATCTGCTATTGTAAAGTTCCAAGTAAAATCCCGCCTGAGTCCCAGATTAAGGTGTAGAAGCACGGGTCCATAAGTATGTATGATGGAGTTGTTAGCAGCGACGAGATCATACTTGGACTTAATGCAGGGCGTCTTGACGGCAGGTCGCGGAAAAACACACAAGTCAGAACCAGTGTCCACTAGGAACTGCATTTTTGATGCGCGATCTGTCACGAAGAGTCGGCCTGTTGCAGAGGGGCAGTCTTGGGCCGCTACTTCCGACTGCCCTGAGAGTTTTCCGAATGGAAACTGCATGGCTTCTTGCACTTGTTGGCTTTGGCTCCGTAAGTGTAGTGATAGAAACAGTGAGGATGGTCTACTGGTGGTTGTTTGGGTCTAGAACGGCTGCGTGAGCGATCATACCGCCTCGAACGAGATCTCGAGCGTGACCGCTCTGCGCTGTCCAATCTAGTGGTAAGCATAGCCACTTGCCTGGTCAGCTCGGATATCATCTGCGCCATCTCGTTCAGAGGGGATGCTGGTATAGCTGCAGAAGTACTTGCCACTTGTGGTGTAGAGGGTGCGATCTCATGTACCTTGTCCGCCAGCTCACCAAGCTTGTCCGTGTGCAGATCCATCTGGGAAGCAATAACGGTCTGAATATTTTGAGGCAACCTGCTGGACCACAACGTGACGATAAAATCCATTGGTACCGATGGACCAGCCAAACCAGCCAGGTGACGCAGGAACTGTGAAGGCTTCCTATCGCCGAGCTCCTCATGCATTAGAAGCTGTTTGACGCGCTTTTCCTGAGAAGCTGAGAGGCGCTTGATTAATTCTAGCTTTAATTTTTCATATTTACCCGTGGCAGGCGGGTTGGTGATAATATCCTTCACTTCAACCGCATATTGGTGATCTAGCTGCCCTACAAGGTAATAAAATTTTGTCTCATCGCTAGTTATCTTAGAGAGAGCAAACTGCGATTCCACCTGAGCGAACCATACCACGGGCTCTTCTGGCCAAAATGGTGGTATTCTTACTCCTACACGTAAAACTTCCTCTTTGGGTTCCATTTTAAAACCGTTTAAATAGATCGACTTGAATAAAAATTTTTATTCGCTCACCGTCAATTTTTAAACCAACCAACCAGTCTCCTTTGCACGTTCTTTTTCTCCGCCAAAAACAGGTTTTTCTGTGTTCTTTCGGGGTCACCAGATGTGGAATACAGGTTGTATTAATCCCACATAAAATATCGAGTATCGAACTCGATGATTAATATTTATTACGGCACACACGACACTGTAGACGGGTAATAGAAAGCACAACACAAGAAGAACGAAGAATATTAATTGTATTGAGTAAGAATAGGTTACAATATTACACAGAACAAGAATTAATAGTGAGACAATTATGATTGGCATAAGCAAAGTTCAAGCGCGAGCGATGCATTCAACAGAATGAATATTGCAAAATCATCGCCTATTGCATTGAGCCAGCGATGACGCGTTGCGAGCGAGACGGCTGCATGCGGGCGCACGGTCGTGCGATAGAGGGGTGCATATGTGCTCCCGCGCGTGGTGGCGGCGCAGTACATAATGCGGCCGCTGGCCCAAGGCGCATAAGCGGAGCGGATTTCGCTCAAATTGTAAGGCGGTTGCCCAAGTGCAAATGTGGAGCGGATTGGTCGCCACAGACTAATATAAGCCGATGATGATGATGATGATGATTTGGTCAAAATGTAACATGGTATTAAAAATATTTAAATCGGTTCTATTACTGATTCTGAACAAACAGTTTTCAGGTTTCGTATGAACTAAAAATAACGTTGTATATAAAATTCTCGTGTCACAGTGTTAGTTGACATACTCCTCCGAAACGGCTCCATCGATTTTTATGAAATTTTATATTTATATACGGTAGGTCTGAGAATCGGTCGTAATCTATTTTTTATACCTAAGTGATAAGGGAGGTCCACCCCAATCTTTTGTTTAATTTTCCAATACAAAATGTTCCTAGCTGTGAAATATACGATTTGTTTTTTTTTGCTGTCATAGAAACGATTTGTATAGAAACTGTCAAAGCGATACGAATTCCGCCAGGTCAGCTAGTTATCAATATAAACGTCTATTAGGGTACCTAACTTTCTGTGTTGATTATGAACATAAAATGTGTACGCAAAGTTATAAAATCAAAAAGTTATAATTCTGTGTAGTTAATTAGATAAGTGTGTGATGGATGATTAACTTTATTAAATACTTAGGATCACTTTGAAAAAATGTGTAAGTATTGTAATTGTCATATATAGCACAAATGTTTATATAATTTTTAACGCAAATTTTGTTGCGAACAAATTACAAAAACACAAATGTTGAAAAAATTTCCACGAGCAGGGTTTGAACCTGCACCCTTCTGACATACCGGGTCAGGTGCTCTTCCAATTGAGCTATCGTGGTTCTAACCAGCCCGCCGAAATTATTCAACACTATTTACTTTTTACTTTGAAAGCCAAAGGCGCCCATTCAATGTTAACAACTACTGTCATTAACATCCGATCATAATATTTTTACAAATACTAAAGATCAGTTAAGAAGTAGGCAAGCTATTTATAAATGTTTATATAATTTTTAACGCAAATTTTGTTGCGAACAAATTACAAAAACACAAATGTTGAAAAAATTTTCACGAGCAGGGTTTGAACCTGCACCCTTCTGACATACCGGGTCAGGTGCTCTTCCAATTGAGCTATCGTGGTTCTAACCAGCCCGCCGAAATTATTCAACACTATTTACTTTTTACTTTGAAAGCCAAAGGCGCCCATTCAATGTTAACAATTACTGTCATTAACATCCGATCATAATATTTTTACAAATACTAAAGATCAGTTAAGAAGTAGGCAAGCTATTTATAAATGTTTATATAATTTTTACGCAAATTTTGTTGCGAACAAATTACAAAAACACAAATGTTGAAAAAATTTCCACGAGCAGGGTTTGAACCTGCACCCTTCTGACATACCGGGTCAGGTGCTCTTCCAATTGAGCTATCGTGGTTCTAACCAGCCCGCCGAAATTATTCAACACTATTTACTTTTTACTTTGAAAGCCAAAGGCGCCCATTCAATGTTAACAACTACTGTCATTAACATCCGATCATAATATTTTTACAAATACTAAAGATCAGTTAAGAAGTAGGCAAGCTATTTATAAATGTTTAAATAATTTTTAACGCAAATTTTGTTGCGAACAAATTACAAAAACACAAATGTTGAAAAAATTTCCACGAGCAGGGTTTGAACCTGCACCCTTCTGACATACCGGGTCAGGTGCTCTTCCAATTGAGCTATCGTGGTTCTAACCAGCCCGCCAAAATTATTCAACACTATTTACTTTTTACTTTGAAAGCCAAAGGCGCCCATTCAATGTTAACAACTACCGTCATTAACATCCGATCATAATATTTTTACAAATACTAAAGATCAGTCAAGAAGTAGGCAAGCTATTTATAAATGTTCATATAATTTTTTTACGCAAATTTTGTTGCGAACAAATTACAAAAACACAAATGTTGAAAAAATTTTTTTTTCCACGAGCAGGGTTTGAACCTGCACCCTTCTGACATACCGGGTCAGGTGCTCTTCCAATTGAGCTATCGTGGTTCTAACCAGCCCGCCGAAATTATTCAACACTATTTACTTTTTACTTTGAAAGCCAAAGGCGCCCATTCAATGTTAACAACTACCGTCATTATCATCCGATCATAATATTTTTACAAATACTAAAGATCAGTTAAGAAGTAGGCAAGCTATTTATATAGCTATTTATATAGGTATGTCAGAAGGGTGCAGGTTCAAACCCTGCTCGTGGAAATTTTTTCAACATTTGTGTTTTTATATATAGCACAGATATTGCTAGACATATTGACATGATTGTGGGTACTTATTTGCCTTCTTGATAAAAAGGCGAACGAAGTAGAGGTAGCACAATAATAATATGTGTCAATTGTCATATTACGTTTGTCATGCTACATAGCATCAATAGGTACACATGTTGTTAATCAAGTAATAAATAATTACGAATCAAACTGCGTTTTATATATATAATAGTATTTTTTTAAGTAAGTATCAATATTTATTTACCATAATAAAGAAAAACGCCAACATACCCTATACTAACAATTCGCACTCCTCTCGCAGTACACGATAATGGGAACACAAAATAAATTTCAAGACCGTCAGTCTCAATTTGCCACCAGGTATCTCCATATTCGGCATAAAAAGGGCGCATTAATATCGATTACTTGAATCTGACAGACAAACGGGTAGAGTCAGGCTCCGCACATGGAACCCTAATAAATATAAATGTAAGAAAAATCGCTGGCGGGATGAAAGCCCTCCTCTGGGGAATGCAGCGGCCTCCTGTATTCCGGAAACACGTATTTACATACGTAATGACGTCCCCTTCAAACCGATAAGGGCTGCTTGGGTGCGGGTGAGGCGGCGTATACAAGAGAACTGGCCTGCTAACTAGGCTTCGGAACTTGTATCCATCGCCTTAAGTTACAAGTGTCGATAACGCGGGATTCGATATCTCGATTGAGTGTGCTTGTTTTCATTTTCTATTCGATCGCGTAGATGAATTTTAACTTAAATATTTGTTTTTCTTTCAATACTATGGTCGCCTGAATCACAGGATTTTCCTATTTCAGGCAAAAAATTCAATATGTTTTATTTATAAAAAATTATCTGATTTGTTTATATGTGTGATTTTATATGAAAAAATAAACTATTATTATACTCTTTATTTATTTTCTTTCTTAAAACTAGATTTTTACGATATATTATAATATAAAAACAATAAAACATTATAAAAACCTAATCCTAGAGTACCGCCAGCAGCGGGGCAGGGCCGAAGCTACCGGTGGTGATCAGGGCTGCAGAGTGAGGAACCTCCTGACAATACGTGCCGTGTCAAGGAGTATTGCCTTTTGCATCTGACCCTTGACCCAACCTTCCAGCGAGAGCCTCTCTAGGTGTTGATCGAGGCTCTTGGCTAAAAGACTGTTTGCCGAAACGACTATCGGTACAATAATGGTTGAATCCACATCCCACATTGTTATTATTATAACTTTTAGTTCACCTCGTTAGTCAAGAAGAAGTTGTTTCAATGCCATTCAAATTCTCGTTTTTGTTAAGATGATTGAATAGTTTTTGTTTTTGGAGATAGTTGGCTGGATTGCCTCAGGCAGCATTTTCAGCGTCAGCGGGGGCTTTTTTGGGGGCGCGACGGCGAGAAACTTAATGGGTTCCTCGAGCCGTGTGAAACGAAGCACTGTCAGAGGTTTTGAGGGAACGGCATCAGTGTCCCTGTCTACTAGATTCTCCGAGAAGTTTGGATCGGGTCGGTTGATCGAAGGTGAGCCACGTAACGACCCGCTGTAATAAAATATCTATGGCACAGCACCTAGCGCTTTCATGTAGCGATCTTGCATAACTTTCGCAATGCCACTCACTAGATGTGTGAAGAAATACAGATTCGCTAAGTATATCGTTATTGTTTACTACAAGTGTAAGTTTAAAAATATCTTCTTTTATGACTGTTATTTATTCAGATAAAAATTCATTAAAGTATTTACAAAGTTAATTAAACTACTTAAAACCAAACTCTTAAAAACTATATAATACAATTTATAAATAAAAAAATTGCCCCAGGTCATCCCCATCGGGCGTAGTACCCAGTAAGCTAGCAGCATTGCCTCGTTAGATAGCGAGACTTATTTAGCCTGTTTTGAAACAGACCAATAATCGACTACGTTTTATTATTATTCGCGATTTCAAATTGAACCGGCTGCGGCACAAAATGGCAGGAGTATACCTTTATTCAAACAACGTGAGTACTTATTACTTAATAATTTTATAGAAGTACCTACTCAATAAGCTATAGGGTTGGGTCCGGACGAGTATATCACAACTATCGATAATATACGAGTAAATATAGCGAGCTTGAATAAATTTCTCAGGGGTTTATAACTGTCATAGCTCATGTCTATAATCCCACAAATGGGTGATCAAACGGCGAATACTTGGATATCCCATTTTCCCCAATTTTAGAGGGAGTGTAATCCCTATTTACCGGGAGTAAGTAAATTTACGGGTTCGGCGGAGGTTATTTATAGCATGGCGAGTAATCGCAGTGGATTTGAAGTGTTTCATCAGCATTGGTAGGGTCAGGAGCGCCTCCATCGGTTATTTTGTATCTTAGATGTTTTTTGCTGTTGGCACGGAATAAATTGTTTTTTCATCGTTGAAGATTTTTCTTGACATATCATCATCATCATCATCATCAGCTCATTTTATGTCCCCACTAGGGAGAACGGGCCATAAACCACCACGCAGGCCCAGTACGGATTGGTGGTTGTTAACGACTGCTAATGAATCCGGGACCAACGGCTTAATGTGCCTTTCGAAGCACGGAGGAGCTCGAGATGATACATTTTTGGTCACCCATCCGATGACCGGCCTTAGCGAAAGTTGCTTAACTTCAGCAATCGCAAACCGAGCGCGTTAACCACTGCGCCATCGAGCTTTTGACATAAGTAATTTATTTATTAACACAGGCTGTTATTAACGTTGGTACCAATCCAATGTGCTTATGGCACAGATTGAATAAAAAAGAATCACTGAATGAAGATTTCGTGATAGAGTAAAAAGTATTCATTGATAAAAAATATGAAACCTAAATCAAATACATAATGCCACAATTTCACTAGTCAAAAGTTTCTACATCGTTACACTTTATCAGTTTCAATATCACTACCATGTATTAATATCAGTCCGTGCCACTACACAACCAGGCACCCCACAGGCACACTAGAACGAGCCCAAAATGCCTAACCCGACGGAAACCATGCTTTGAGCGCTTTTCCCCACCCCGACGACCCGGCTAGTAAGCCGCGGCGAGGTATTTTTTTTATCCACAACGGGGTAAAGCCTTGCTTTCATCTCACTGATTGTAAGTGACTAGGTATAAGGCAAAAGCTGTAAGCGCACTTCACCGGAAACTTTATTAATTGCTGAAAAACTGGCTAGCCTTTTTTTTTGCTGATGTTTTGACGACCTCCTTGGTAGAGTGGTTTGTATACCGGTTTTCATGGTGTCGCCATCTCTGAGGTCCCAGATTCGATCCCCAGTCGGGTCAGTTTAGAAATTATGGTTTTTCTAAATTGTCTCGGGTCTGGGTGCTTTCTTTGTATTATAAGTATGTATTTAAGTATTTTAAGTATGTTTATCCGTTGTCTAGTAACCATATAACGAGTTTCATAACGAAGCTTCTCTTGGGCTAGATAATTGGTGTGAGTGTAGGAAAGTTCATTTATTTATTTATTTATTTATGTTAAGTGATGATAAGGCCAAAGGTGGAAGCGCACTTCACCCGGAATCCTCAAGTACTGACGCACTGGCTATCTTATCTCTAGCTGCCGGAACACAACAATGCTACAAACATTGATGTTATGGCGACATATTTAGATAAGATGATGGCAGCTAGCCAGGTGGGCAAGCTCTACCACCAAACAAACCGAGTACACAAACTTGTACCCCTGCTGGGAATCGAACCCGGGACTTCTCGGTTTAAACAGGTCTTAACCACTAGACCACAGAGGCAGTTGTTGTGGAGGCGGTTGGCGCCTAACACAGAAAATCTAACATTGATGTAATGACAACATACACACATCCCATCTAAATTTGGATTGAAATTTTGGTGACTCGCACCTCTAAAAGATGGAATAGTCTACCAGCACACGTTTTCCCCCTAGTTTACGCTTCATCCACGCCCAAACATTTTTAATTTGATAAAAAAAGAAAAAAAAACATCAGAAATAGGTAATGATCTTGTCCCAATCACGGTCTTTGTTTTCGCAGGCCCAATGCTGCCTTTTTTCAATATGCGTTTCAGAAAGGAGAGGTTTTTTTACAGTGTGCTTCGATATTTCACGCCATTTACAACTGAACGCCTTTTGATGGTGTCAAGTGATATAATTAAACCCTTTTTCTACAACTGTTCTTGCCTAGAGCGAAGTGATAATAAAGGATTCTTGGCAAACAGCTGCACAATCCGTTTATTCTCTGCGACAGACGTCTTTTTCGATTTGCCACGATCTGGTAAGTCATCGACGGTTTTTGTTTGTGAATACCTCTTCACCCACTTGCTCACGAAGGCCTTGGACTTTTTCATATAATGGGCGGTCTGGTCGCGGGACATTTTGGGTCCTTTCGAAGTACAGAGAAACACAGCTTCAAAGCGGGAAGCGTACGCAGCACTAATTGTAAAAAATAATATTTTTAACAAGAAAAACTGGAGGGAAAACTTATGTTTTTTACAATGCATAATAGGCAAAGGATTGTTCTATTCAGCCTTATATTTATTTTTTAAAATTGCATTCCAAAATTTAAAAATGTGCCGGTCACGTTCTTGTCAAACACACTGTACCTCAAAAAGTATAGCTGTACAAGTTCAACAAGAATTCACCTCCGACAAATATCTCTAGTACGAAAGTCTGCAGCATCATAAAGATAATACGTGAAGTTACCTGGGCAGTAATTAAGGGGGATATTAATACAGAACTATTGAGCGGATGCCGCGGCGTCGGTATGCCGATATTGCGGCTCGCTATTGATCGTTCAAGTGATACGGAATATTCGGCATAGCACCGACGTCATTAATGTGTGTGCTTATTTTTCATTTGTAGAAGACAACGCAACGCTTAATCACGTACAGTGTGAGCGTTACGTCGTGGGTAAGAATAGGATTCATCACATTACATCACCAGCTGCTATATATATCCCCCCTGTTGGGGCACGGCACGGGGTCCAATGGCTTTACGTGCCTTATGAAGCACAGAAGAGCTTTAATATATTTTATAAATTTTTGGTCATTGATATGATGGACGAGTTCTGGAGCTGAGGTTAAGCAACTTTCGCAAAGGCCGGTCATCGGATGGGTCACCTAAAATTTATCATCTCGAGCTCCTCCAGGCTTCAGAAGGCACGTAAAGCCGTTGGTCCCGGCTGCATTAGCAGTCGTTAACAACCACCAATCCGCACTGGACCCGCGTGGTGGTTTATGGCCCGTTCTCCCTATTCATCCATAGGAAAGGCTCGTGCCCCAGCAGTGGGGACATTAAAAAATGAACTGATGATGATGATGATGATGGTGATATGATGGCCTTTGCAAAAGTTGCCTTTTAACTTCATCATCATCATCATCTCAGCCAAAAGACGTCCACTGCTGGACAAAGGCCTCCCCCAAGGATCTCCACAACGACCGGTTTTGTGCTGCTTGCATCCAGCGGCTTCCCGCGACCTTCACCAGATCGTCGGTCCACCTTGTTGGAGGCCTGCCCACACTGCGCTTTCCGGTACGCGGTCGCCACTCCAGGACTATCCCGCCCCAGCGGCCATCAGTCCTGCGAGCAATGTGACCTGCCCACTGCCACTTGAGCTTAGCAACTCTTCGGGCTATGTCGGTTACCTTTGTTCTTCTGCGGATCTCCTCATTTCTGATTCGATCACGCAGAGAAACCCCGAGCATAGCCCTCTCCATTGCTCTTTGAGTGACCTTGAGCCTTTTTATGAGGCCCATAGTGAGCGACCACGTCTCAGTCCCGTATGTCATCACTGGCAACACACACTGGTCAAAGACTTTCGTCTTGAGACACTGCGGTATATCGGACGAGAAGATATTTCGTAGCTTACCGAACGCTGCCCAGCCTAATTGGATTCGACGATTGACCTCTTTGCTGAAGTTGGACCTACCTAGCTGGACCGTTTGTCCCAGGTAAACATAATTGTCCACAACTTCAAGGGCAGAGTCCCCAACCTTCAGAGGAGTGGGTACGACACGTGAGTTCGACATAACTTTCGTCTTCTCCATGTTCATTTTAAGACCCACTTGTTGAGAGACTCTGTTGAGGTCACCGAGCATTGCGCCGAGGTCTTCCAGGGTCTCAGCCATGACCACTATATCGTCAGCAAACCGAAGGTGAGTGATGTATACGCCGTTGACGTTGATGCCGAGTCCTTTCCAGTCCAGAAGCTTAAAAACTTCTTCCAGTGCAGCAGTGAACAGTTTCGGAGAAATCACATCTCCCTGTCTCACTCCTCGCTGCAACTGTATAGGTTTCGAGCTCTGGTCCTGAAGACGGACTGACATAGTGGCGCTTTCATACAAACACCTCAACACTTCGATGTACCGATAGTCAATTTGGCACCGCTGGAGAGACTGTAGCACGGCCCATGTCTCAATCGAATCGAAGGCTTTTTCATAGTCCACAAACGCTAAGCAAAGAGGCTGGTTATACTCTTCGGTCTTCTGTATAACCTGCCGCAGCGTATGTATGTGGTCTATGGTGCTGAAGCCTTTTCGGAAACCGGCTTGTTCGATAGGCTGGAAGTCATCAAACCTGCGTGCGAGACGATTCGTTATGACTCTCGAAAACAGCTTGTAGACGTGGCTTAGAAGTGAGATGGGCCTGTAGTTCTTCAGCAGGGTTTTATCGCCCTTTTTGAAAAACAGTACCACCATACCTTCGTGCCACGTCTCTGGCGTTCTGCCCCCTAGTACGACGGAATTAAATAGCTTCTGAAGAGCTACGAGTACCGGTCTTCCGCCTGCTTTCAGAAGCTCGGCCGTAATTCCGTCAGCACCTGGTGCCCTGCCGTTTTTGAGCTGTTTGAGAGCCATACTAATCTCGTATAGGCTGATGTCCGGGATGTCTTCGGTATAGTGCCGGGTTAACTTAGCTCTAGGGTCTCTAGCTAAGCGTACTGAGCGCCTTTTAACTTAACCAATCACATTAAAAAAAATACAAACCTTCCAATTTCTTCACCATTCGATCTAAATCGAGAATATGTGTATTCCGAAATTCCAAAAACTACGAACCTGTACCAACTGGCTCGCTCTTCTTCATATCTTCTTTCATCCAACGGGACCTCAACTACTACGGAGTACTTACTAGAGTAGGAGTTACTAAGGAGCTAAAAGCAGAATTGTTGCTAATCCCTTTTCCCAGCAGACAAATTTACAGTCACCGAACATTTAAATTAAATACTCTATCGACGAGATATTTACCTACTAACGGCCACTCGCTTTATTTGTCTTAGAAATATTTTCTAAAGCCAATAAAGAGCTTCGGTCGGAATGAAATCACTCCGAATGAGTTTTAAGGGTTCATCAGGCGGCGTTGGTACTAATTAATGTGCCTAATGGCGAACAAATAGCCGGGGGAGGGAACAACGGACTTTAAGACGGTTTGCCCCTGTAATTGATAACCACGATTCCGGAACCAAACATTGAAACTGGCTCTAGTCAGAAATGGAGGCGTTCTTTATAATGGAAACGTAACCTTCAACGATTTTAGTACAAAGCTCTGTTTCTTGGAAATTCTTGTAGATTTTTAGGCTCTCAAAAGAGTAATAAATTAATACATTTTTGAATTTTTGCCTCCCTACCCGTTGTACCTGTGTAGACTATAGACCCCTAACCTTAAACGGGCACCAGATCCTAAGTTTAATTCACAGGTGTACACATGTGTACAATGTACATCATATACTTGGTTGATACAACAATAGATAAATGAAAAAAAATTGTAAAACATATACGAAAGTATCTAAAGTATCTAGTATAGAGTATCTAGTTCGCATAAACTTTAGAAAACAACCTTTTGAATCGTGCTCGTGACGTCTACTGATTTCAATATGACATGTTTAATCAATTACTTAATGAAAAATAAACAACTAATTCAATCAGACTTTTATTTAGATAAGGTTTGCATCAATTCACTGATTTAATATATCTATGGTCGCTTCAACAAATAATCCACCAAATCTGGATGTAATTAAAATTCGCCCACGCTTCGTAAACACATCGTTTAAATTTTAATCATTAATTTGTTTTGGGAATCCTCCGAAATCGCTGCGCCTCAAATTGGTCGATGACTTATCTAAATTTGATGGCGCTCCGAAACTCAAACAAGATTCGCCCATTTACAAGTAATTGCTACCTTGCTCTGTGGAAACGGGTTGCTCGAGCGAGACGAGTGTGTACACGAAGCGAGCTCGAATATATATTTTTTTCTATGAAAATAGTGTGAACACATTACCGATTCGGCCTCTATACTTTAGTTATTGCGAAAAAATGGGTGAAAGGTGCTTTACATTTACCAAAATGGCACCTTTACGCCCGCCCCATTGAGAGTCTGAAGACTTTAAACAAGCGAACCTTTGATGTAGGCACTGGAGTTACTCAAGCACGTCGAAGTTGCTTCTGAAAACTAATATATAGGTAAGCATAATATAAGTAAAAGGCTGTATAAGGTGGAAGATTGGACTGTTTTCGTTGGCGAATGTTATTGAAAGAAACTTGGAAATTCTTACTGTCATCATGAAAATCATCAACAATATAGAGAATTGGATCCCTATTTTAAAGTGTGATAACACTAGCCGCTCTTCCCTAATTTGATAAGTACAATTTAAAAACAATTAAAGTCAATAATAAGTTTTTTTTTTATATTATTTATTTAAGGTCGCTTTTTAACATCTATGGTCATCAGCGACCACAATGGGTAATTACACTATTTTATAAACATTAATCATATTGATAAACTCAAGAGTTCGATTACAACCATCGTGACTTAAACAATCTTTTAGGTTATTATTATTATATCTTAATTAATGGCTTCGCGTTTAGCATTTAGCCAATTTCAAGTGTTTTTTAAATTGTACGGTAGATAGAAATTAAAATGGAGTCTCACAACACGTGTTATTACGGAAAGAACTCGGGTGAAACTCCAATCTTTTAGGTTATTTGAAACGTTACGTGTTGAGTGAGTGTTTGTGTATTTGTGGTCTTGTGTCTGGTATTGTTTTTAATGGTCGGTACCAGTTTTCATCGCCGGAAAATAACATAGAATTTCGTTGAAATGTTATATGATTTTATACGATATTTTATTAGTTTATTTATTTATTTCATACTAAGCTGTCATGTACACAAAATTAAGGTCTTATATAAGGTGTTAATAAGTACATGACCCAGGGCTCTAATTTTGCTATGCCCTTAAATTAGAATTGGAGTAAAATTTACTTAAATCTAGGTAGGTTATACAATTATCTGAGATCAAGGGCAAAACTATTTATTACTAGCGGCCGCTCGCGGTTACACCCACGTGGTTCCCGTTCCCGTGGGAATATCGGCATAAAAAGTATCCTATATGTTAATCCAGGTTATAAACTATCTGTATACCGAATTTCATCCAAATCCATTCAGTAGTTTTTACGTGAAAGATTAACAAACATTCATCCATACTTACAAACTTTCGCGTTTATAATAGTAGTAGGATTCATTATATAAAACGATTTAATTATTCTAATATAATATGATAAGTATGACACGTATGCCACGATGCTATATTTAGGTTTGCGTATAGTATTTTTCCTGCTTCCTCATAGTATAAAGTCTTCGACGACTCTGCGCTCTGTATGACAGTATACACTGTATCGACCAGCCACTCTGACAGTGCGGCGTTTTTAATGGTCCCGGCGGAGGCTTCAGGCTCTCAAGTTGCCCATTAGTCAGTTAGGTTTTTACGAGGCCCGCGCCGTGCGGAGCCGAGAGTGCGGTAAATAACACCACCTGAGCTCGCCGCTCGGCTCGCAGACATAACCGCTGAAGTTAATAAAGCAACGAGTAGGTACCTAGGCCCACTGGCGTAATTTAAACTTGATGACATTTGAAAATCAGTTTTGTTTTTAACAGCGTATTATGACTAGGAAAATAATGGGACGCCTGGAATCGGCCTATCCGAAGGCAGAAGACTTCAGGCTAAGGCTCTCAAAGCCGTTGTCAAACTTATGGCATCCACCTTTACAGAGGAAGTGGAGCAAAGTGATGGTTTTGTACAAAACATGTCGATGAGTCGAAGTGCTATTGTGAGAGGGAAATCTCAGCAGGCCAGCAACAGCGTTTAGGTAAACATTTCGATGTCCCATACAAACTTCAAAATCGTCATCATCATCATAATCAGCCCACATCAGTCCACTGCTGGACATAAGCCTCTCAATGCATGCCACTGAGCCCGATCTTCGGTTATCCTCATCCAACCCCTGCTTTACGTTTATTTTTATCGTCGCTCCACCGCACCAGAGGGCGTACTACACTGCGTCTGCCGAGTGCGTTCTCTTCAAACTTCAAAGTACTGAGACACAACTGAGCCCAGGTATCTGGCCCTATAAGACCCTAGGTGCGCCCTAGGTTTGACGACCACTGGTCTAAACTCTATAAGCAGGCAAATTAGAACAAGGAGTACCATAAACCAAATTATATTCTGTACTAGCGGCCCGATCGCGACTTCGTTCGCTTGAGTGAACACCCGTATCCTATAGAGCCTTATGGCAGCGCAGCGCCACCTACCGGGTCCAATTATATGCATGTTTTATACATATAAACCTTCCTCTTGAATTACTCTATCTTTAAAAAATCGCATCAAAATCCGTTGCGTAGTTTTAAAGATCTAAGCATACATACATAGGGACAGACAGACAGCGGGAACCGACCTTGTTTTATACTATGTAGTGATTCTGAACTGTTCAATTATAAACTCGTTAGTTCTTGTTTGAGTGATTATTCGAAAACAAATAAACACTAAGACCTATTAGTCGACGGGAATATTGAAGCTTGATACCCACTACTAATGTAATTATTCATGTTTTCACAATGATGCTACTCGTAGCTCGTAGCTACAGTCGTAGCATGGAAAATAATGAAAATGTTAGCCGTTGATGAGCTTCGCTGAGTAGTAATAACAGATCTATTTGGTCTGTTGTAGTAATGAATCATTAAACGGGATTATTATCAAGTCTTTTGACATCTTTGAGTAACCTTTACAAATCTGATTCAGCACAGCTACGCTGAGCTTTTATGAACATTTATTTAACGATGGCTCATATACTTAGATGTAGATTCTACCGGTTTCACACACCTGACAAGGTTATTTAAGTAGTTCCCAATGAGGAATTTGTACTGCGCCAAGTACATTTTATAAGTTGGTCGACTGTTACTCGTAAACTTGTAAAGCCTACTTAGATGTGATAGTTTTCCTTTTAACTTCGTCATATGTATATATGTAACTACCGTGAATTTTTTCACGTATCCAATAACAACTATTTGGCTGGCAGGGGGGAGGACACTTGACTCTAACAAAATTTTGCACTTTAAAGCTTAATAGTTCACAAACGGATAATGGAGAAAAAAGCATGTTTTCTGAATAGACTTATCGCAGGTAAACCATATTGATGTAAAACGAAACGATATCGCGATTTCGTTTGAGCACTAGCGCCATTTGAACAATATTATAAACCATTTTTTTAAATATCAAAACTGTTATTTTTCATGTTTATAACAAACAGTAAGTAAAATAGTTAAATAAGATAATAATAGAAATAATAAAAAATACACCAAACTAGTTACAACACTTTAAACAGTAACAATTAAAAATTGCTACTGAGAGTGAGTTTAGTAAGTAAGTTAGTAAATTGCCTATGTACTGTCCCACTGCTGGGCAAAGACCCCCATCATTGACATCAAATCATCGGTACAATTGATGGATGCTTAATCACCATCACACTTTCAAAATGCGGGTTGTTCACAAACTCGGGTTAGCGTCAACATCAACATCTAAAACTCTTTGCCTCACCCGAAAATCTGTCCCGGATATTGGGCCGAGCTCTTTGCCACAAGGCCAAGGCGATCAGACGAGCCGAGTAACTAATACAACCTACGTTATAGTATTTTTTAAAAATCTTTGTAATTAACCTTTTTTGTTTCCATCCACATTATTATTGTTATTGCTATTGTTCGTAATTAACACATGTGATCCCATTTGTCTAACTGCACCTCTGATAAGAGTGTGACGACACTGACTGGCTACCTTCACGGCTCAGATTAATGACAGTGTCACCCGCAGGTATTCTCGTCAGCCTTGGGCGAAAGTAAGAAAGATTACCAACAGTTTTTCTACCTCTATTAGGTATTATCATTTGTCAGACCCTCCACTGGATATTAGGAGGGGAAAATTAAACCCGAATGTTGCATGGCCGTCTTTAGGTGTTTGTTGTAAGTTACAGGTAGATTAGAGAATTATTAACTTAATCTCTATTAGTGTATTCTGTTGCTATAGGAGCTTGTTAAAGGTCAATCTAAGGTCTTACTTTGTTCGTTAATGTAAGAAGAGCCGATCCTACTAAAATAAAAGTAATACTTGTACAATATAATACGAGTATAATTTAAATACCATTAAGTTGACTATAGTATAGTTCAGTCCATCTTAGAAAATACATTAAATAGAGCCATAATAAATTTAGGTAAGTGTTTAAGTGGCGGTTATCGGTGACTAACATACAGTATAATTTTATTGTGTCTAGTTATGAGGCAATAAAGAATGAAAATAATATAAATACCTACTTACCTAAGGTAGTCTAGTTTGAGACAATCAACGTAGAAAATAATATGAATACTTACCTAAAGTAGGCTTACGCCCTCTTTTAATCCCGTGACGATAAGAAAAGACACCCAGTGTACATACCTATATGATAATGTGTTTGGCGTTAAAACAGGATACTCAGTAGGGCAGCCAACTTAAGGGGCAGAGTCTCGCGAGTGTCCGGCTACAAGATAATAATACAAGGATCGAGTGTCCCGCCGTCCACACGACACTCGAACAATGTTGCCAGCCTGTTGTTTTTATTATAACCCACTTATCCGTCCAGAGACTTGTACAGACTAAGCGGTATCTTGTTTACCCACGTAAAATTATATCTTATCGTGAGCCTTAAAGACATAGTAACCTTTTAGGCGTAACTTTGCGAAACTTTGGATGTGAAAGCTTTTACTTCAGCTTTGTAGATACTAGTACGGTCGGCCACAAAACCTCGATGAACACTTCATTATTAAAACTTGTGACGGTGGCAGTACAATACAGTACAGTACAGACAAACGCAAAGTTCAGCATTTTATGTTGACTGTTCGTTGCTTGATATAATTTTCCGACAAAGTAGTTGGCTTTAATTTTAATACCTTATATCATGAAGATTTAGCCTAACACTTACAATTATTAATGTTACATCCTCTCTAGTAGTACCCCTTGGGTCTTGGGTAGGAGGTGTAACCACAGGTAGAAATTCTAGTAGTACCCCTTGGGTCTTGGGTAGGAGGTGTAACCACAGGTAGAAATGTCGGTCAATAGATAGTAACTAGCCGACCTATTTTTGGCTTCTATGCATAAATAAAGTACCTACTGAAAAGGTTTTTTTTTTGTATAATTCGATAGGATTGCATTTGACTACTATCTCACCTGATAGTATGATGTAGCCTACGATGTAACATGCTTGCCTAGAAGGTACCGATTCACTCGTGATTTGAAGACCCCCAATATTATATTTGATAGGAAACACAGACTGAGGCAAGGAGTTCCACAGCTTTGCGGTACGTAAGAAAAACGTGGACGCATAACGCTTCGTACGCATGGGTGGAATCTCTACTGTGTAACTATGGCGTCGCGCAGATTGTCTGGTTGTCCTGTGATAGAAAGGTGATGGAGGACTCAAATTGAACAATCACATTGCACACTCTCCGAAGTGAATCCGATAAAAAATCGAAAGATTTGCGACCTGGCGTCGATGTTCTTAGCTTTGCAGCTTGGTGTGAAACAGATCGTCATCGTCAATGAGCCCTCTGGCTCTCCTGTCAATCAAAGGTTATATACCTTGCATATATGCCTATAGTTTATTGGCATTTCTTGGTAAAAAAAGATTAAAAACAAAAATTTTAACAAAAAAAAAACCGACTCCAAAAATTTGACTGAAAAAATTGCACTAAAAAGTAAAAAATAAGCGTTAGACTTATATAGACAATAACTTTATTAAGAAAAAATATAGGTACAATTATTGTTATTTTTGGGGCCGGTGCCAGCCAACGAAGTTTTTAAAGCCGGTGCCAGTCCGCGTTTGTAGTCAAAATTTCATGCATAAGATTGAATGTACTATTATGATTATAATATAGTATGTCGTTAAATGTTTATGTTAAAGTTACCTTGGCTGGCTTCGACTCCAAAAGTAACAATAATTGTACCTATATTTTTTTCTTAATAAAGTTATTGTCTATATAAGTCTAACGCTTATTTTTTACTTTTTAGTGCAATTTTATCAGTAAAATTTTTTGGAAACGGTTTTTTTTTGTTAAAATTTTTGTTTATTTCTCGCTTTTTAGTGATTCGTTTCGATCTATTTATCAAAAGCGAATATGGGTAGACCTACTAAACTTGCTGCTCGTATGAGACAGCGCCGTTTAAATAAGACAAGCGAAGAAAACGAGAAACGCCTATCTCAAAGTAGGAAATCAAAAACTGAGTTCCGGTGCCTGTCTTCTTTTGCTTCGTCATAGTCGCTTAACTATCTTAATCGAGATATTTTATCGCCACCCGTGAAATACTTATCATTGAGGAGTTCCGATGGCAATCTGTGGTCTTTTTCATCAGTTACACTTCATCAAATGATACTTTCTGAATGCAAATGCTTGACTTCTTTCTGAAAATACCAAAATCGCGATAGGTATGACTACAATATTCGAAGAGTTCCCTCAATTCCTTGAGGATCCCATCATCAGAACTAGACCAAATTAAAATGGGACCACACGGGAAGCACCAGCTTTCAACTAAAGAAAGAATCATCAAAATCGGTTCACTCAGTCAAAAGTCCTGAGGTAACAAACATAAAAAAAAAAAACAAAAAAAAAAATACAGTCGAATTGATAATCTCATCCTTTTTTTGAAGTCGGTTAAAAATAGAAACATAGTTGTATCCTCAGCTCAGAACAATAACTAATGCTATATTGTTCTGAGATCCGCAGTACGCGGAGTTAGAAGAATCTATAGCAAATGCCTATATAAAGATAATATTGTACTAATATAATAATTCTGACCGTGTGATGCCCCGTTGACCGGTGGGGGCCCCTGCTCCTTGTTGACGAGAAACATGCCGTGGCACTCGTTATTTACGTCTTTCTTTATAACCGTTTTAAAGTAAATATCATAAGTTATATAAAGATACTTATAATATTCCGCACAACCGATGCAATTTATGCAAATAACCGATTCAACAAGCCTTTGTACCGCGCACCGACCGTCGGCCATTAGAACACATCAGAACTGAAGTCCGAATAAGAATCTACCCTACAAACAGTAACAAATTATCTACCTTCACATTCTGTGCCTTCACCGAACAATAAGATCTTCAAAATCATTATCTCGAGTTTTGTATTTTAATCGGTAGGTACAATACAAGGCCAATACAAATGTACCTACAATTGTAAAAAAATGTTATAGTCTTTTTTTAATGTCTATTATATATAAGTATATATATTTTATTTAAGTATGTATGTGTATGAAGGGTATTATTGTACATATTTATTTAATGTTAGCGCACTTCCTCTATCTCTTTCTTGGATTCGCTAACCAAAGGTTGTCTGGGAGAGATCGCTTGTAGCGATAAGACCGCCTTTGCCCATATACTAACTTTAAGTTTTTGTTTAACAGTTGTTTTCCTTTTGTTTCCATTTGTGTGTGAGCAATAAAGAATTTATCTATCTATCTATCTATTTATCTACAAATTATTATTATTTGGTTCGGTCGATAATAAATTCATTAAATTATTTTACTTACATGATTCTTATAAAACACTACAACTGTAAATTTTCCTAAAACGAGAAAGTATTGAAACCTGTGTGAGTGTGAACCACATAATAGAAAAACTACTTCTTAGCAGAAAGAAGTCCTGACTCTACAAATCGCAGTCAACATAAACGTAAATCTGTATCTAGGAATAGGTAGGTATTACATTATAATGTGGACCATTTTCCTTTTCACCGACTTTTTGAATCTGAAGCTCGAACGTAAAAAACCTTTTGTTCAATTCTCATCCCTTATTTATGTAGAATGTGCCATTAGTTCCGCCACCCGCCGCCAGAGCGCTAACCGAGCGATCCCCTGCAAAAAGTGCCAAAAAATCACCATTGTTTGTTCGCGTGTATTTTCTTTTATGTAGTTGCTGTGGATTCCAGATTTAGAGCTAGACAATTTAAAGTTCATGCAAAACTATTAAAATTTTAAACTGAAAAAAGCACTTTGAATAAAGACGACTTCAAAAAAAAAACTAAGGCATAGTAAACACTAAATAACAATTTAAAAATAACAGTTAAGTATACAGTTTCATCAAGAGCTTGCACTCAGCGCTATTACAAAAGGCAGCCAATCGCTAAGTTATGTATTAGATGTTATCGATAGCCACGTAACACATTTTTCAATTTGACGCTCTAGCCACTCTCGTATCAAGTCTAAACAATACTCATTGGCATGTACACACGACGGCAGATCAACCTACCCAAAACTGTCAAATTTCTACAATCAATTTTGAACTTTATCATTTGGTTATAAGGATCAATATTCATTAGAGAAGTTTCACAGATTTGGGTAGGTTGATCTGCTGCCGACTGTACTTACTAATCTTCGTTTCTTTTCAAAGTACTTTTAATCGAACGTATAAGATATTCATTACGACTCTTAATCTCCAACTCAGTCCTACTGGACAAATTGTAACACTAAAACGATGGCATGAGTCAAATCAAAATGAAATTCAAACAGTGGAAACACAGCGCCGCCGCCGCCCAGTCGGGCTCGTTAATCACCAGTATGCGAACAAAAATCAATTAACCATTTTATGAATAGCCGCCTAAAGCCGACGGTTTAACTCCCATACACTAGCGTTATTGGCGAACACGCGAAAATATTAAAATATTATTATGCAAACTTTACTAATTCGCACTGGGCCCGCGTGGTGGTTAATGACCCGTTCTCCCTGTGTTTCCTTCCTTTGGGAAGGCCCGTGCCCCAACAGTCAGTGGGGACATAAAATGTGCTGGTGAAGATGATGATGTGGTTACAAACTTAAATAAACTGTTACAGCTTTTTTGTAGCTAAATATACAACACTCGGTATCGTTAGTAAAATGAACAGTCATGTTAATTCAATTATTAATCTAAATTCATTTTCAGTCAAAGCTGCGCAGCTCTGGAACAGACGTCCAAAATAGTTCGTCCATTTATATGATTTACATATAATTTTACGCAAATATTGTTGCGAACAAATTACAATTTGAAAAAAGACAAACTGTTGAAAAAATTCCACGAGTGAGATTCGAACCCGCACCCCATGACATGCCGGGTCAGGTGCACTGCCAACTATGCTATCGTGGCTCAATCCAACTAGCCGAAGTTCCGGTTCGAATCCCGCTCGTAGAATTTTTTCAACACTTTGTCTTTTTTCAAATTGTAATTTGTTCGCAACAATATTTGCGTAAAATTAAATGTAAATAAATATAGCTTGCCTAATTCACCTCTCAACTGTCGCCAAGATGGCGGCCAATTTATGGTCATCTGTCACACTGCTTTCGTGTTACTTCCGGTCTAGTTCCGGCTACTCATTAAAATGACGATTTCCATAAAATTTTGTATGGAGACTATTAAAAAACTTGTATCACTGGAATCGTTATTAAAAAAAATTTCTGGCTATGTATATTAAAATATAGTTTGATGCTGAATTAAATTTCCAATCGAAGGTAAAAGTAGGAAATAAGACTTTCTTTCCCATTTTCTGCATAAAAAATGTAATAATACATAAAAACCTTTATTACGAGTATTATTTGTTTTATTTACAACTTAGAATACACATTTATCAATATTATCATATCGAAAATGTATGGCACCAGATATGACGCATAGTACCGGGGCAATAACAAAAGAAGAACAAAAGGCGCGCTTTTAGTTTATCTGTGTCAATTTTGTGACATTTGTGACATTTGTGGCGTTGTAATCCCGTATTTATCCTCAGAACAATAACTAAAGCTATAGAAGGATGGCTTAAAATAAAAATCGTGCAACTATGTTTAGTTCCGTTCTATATCAAATGGTTGACACTTAGTTTTTATTTTTTGTATTGTTATGTCAAACGGTCATTAGATAATCGGTAATCAAAAAAAATCTTGAGTCCTTTATAAAGTCACTCACTACATTACCTCAATTATGGCGTCACAAATCTGGTGACTCCTTTGCTATTTTAGTCCGGTTTCTATAGCTTTAGTTATTATTCTGAGTATTTATCCCACTCAAGAAACTTATGCTTAGATGAATGATAGGTCTCGTTGCAGTCGAGTGCAGCGTGACCTATCATTCATCTAAGGAACTTATGTATAAGTTCCTTGGTCGTACTATTGTCATTATGGCAAAGTAAAAAGAAATAGCGAGCAGAATCTTCGAATATCGGGCCGAGCGTTTTGGCAATGAGGCGACTTTGTAATATCTGTAGTGGGAAAGCCTGTTCATAGAAGGTCCCTAGGTAATATATAACAAGTAATTTGTAAAGTAGAAACCTTAAAAATTTTGAGGCAAAATAAAACAATTTGAACGAAAAAAATATATGATTAAATATAGCCTGTGCCAGCCTTGTTCCGGTTTGCTAATCCTTTTATAGTTTTGCTACGCAGTTTCTGCTTTCTGATTAAGATGTAAAGAAAGCCAATTTTACTGTTTCTGGAATCTCTAGCCCAATAAAAGGTTGCTGTCATCTTGTTGGTCATTTAATTATCATCAGTAGTTCATTTTATGTCAATGCTGCCACTGCATGCCACTGCTGGGCCCAAGCCTTCCCTATGGATGGATAGGGAGAACGGGCAATAAACCACCACGCGGACTCAGTAAGGATTGGTCCTTGCTAGCGACTGCTAATGCAGCTGTTGGAGGGTATATCATTTCTCACTTCTCATTTCTATTATCATTCATCATCATCTATACAAGAAGGAAATATTGTTTATTTATATATTACTTGTAAGAAAAATTACTTTGACACTGGCTAAATGTGCTAATCGCACGAAGCCATCAACTAAAGAAAAAAAACCTCTAAATAAACTATAAGTGTGCAAAATTTCATACTCCTCCGTCAGCGCAATTTTCGTAAAAAAGGGGTACAAAGTTTTTGCTTCACCTATTAATATATAGGTAGGTACTGTACTGTTACCTGAAAACGAAAACATAAATAATGTTCTGTGTGTATTATACCTATTAACACTAACGAGGAGCGATACATCACGCGAGTGCTAGCCCGGGGAAGCGGCGAGAAAGCCATCGGAAATTACGTTTTTAATCTGTTCCGGTTCTTATGACCACATCATTTTCGCTACCGTACGATGTTGCGAGCTGCCAGTGTTGCCACACGACTGTAATAGAACCTACGAACAAAATAGAACTAAAACCTGCTTGCATTACTCCGTATTACATTTTTACATAGTTAAGTATATACTTTGTAAACTTTTTGGTGGCAATCTGAAGCCTATGTTAAGTTTTAACCTTTAATTTAATTTTCGATAGGAAAGGCAAGTGCATCTCAAATGCGTATCCAACAAATATTTTTCACATTCTCTTAAAACTAAACTCAATCTCCTCTCCCAAAGAAAACCGAAGTTCAAAAAGGTATCTTTTATTTGTGTAAGCTATCTTTACGATACAGCACACTAGGACCCTTCTAATGTACAAGGAAAACTTATAATGTTGCAGAGAGCGAGGCCCATGTGTCATTATGGCATAATACATCGCGTGCCAAACATAACATATACAAAGTTCTTATAAGAGCCATATGTACTACGCCATATTGTATCCTAAATATGTTCAAACATCAATCTTTAAACTTTTATCAAGCAAAAAAACGACTGTCAACTTTTTTTAATATCTTATTTTAGTTCTGTAAATAATTACAGTTTTAATAATAACAAGTAGGTAGTGTTTCCTGGAAACCAGCGAATGGCAAGAGATCGCGCAAAACAGGGAGCAGTGGCGTCACCTTGTGTCCAAGACTCACTTTGGGTATGTAAGTAAGTAAGTTTAGCTAAACGTGTAAACATTTGATAAATTGCATTAGTTTTTCATTTCACTGGTACCAAAAAAACAACATTTAACTAAAAAAACAATATCGTATCAGTAATATTACTCGCTTAAAGGATTATATATTCTGTGCTTAAAGCAAAACAAACACAAAAGAAAACAATTTGAATAATAAATTCAATAATTTATTCCTCGTAGCGTTAATGTTGTTTTGTGCTGCCTGAGTTATTCCGAGCACACCATTTAGATGAATACCCAATTTTCGTTTTCCGTTTCATTAAATATCGCCCTAATTCGGAGACAACGTAAATTAGTCAAGAATGCGAAATTGATTTTAGGCGCAATTCATTACACGGGATTCATAAGCATTTAACTTTATTACGAGTTTTCAGAAGTTGGATGAACTAAGTTACCTACTATTGCACTGGGAGGGACTGTTTTGCGATTGTTCAATTCAGTCCAGTTGCTTTGATTAATACCTACTACCTAGAATAACATTAATAATAATAATACTACGTACCCGGAAACCGAAATAACACGTTTTGAGGTCTTCATTAGAAAAAAAACAAATAAGTATATGACTCCAATTTAGACCAGCTTGGAAGAACTGGTTTACCTTGAGATAGAAGAACTGGTTTACCCTGAAGTGAGAATCATCAGAAGTGAGTCACTTGAGAAATGGAACGAAAGGTACGTGTCCAGCGACAGCAGAGGTGACCAAGTTATTCTTCCCAGACACCATAACAGCTTACCAAACCACCCGGAAGCTGACACATACGCACCTCACCACACAGGCTCTCACGGGCCACAGCGGGATGTCCGCATCCTGGACAGGTTCAAGTGTAAGGACAGCCCGTCATGTGTCTGTGATCCTGATACTCACGAAACCCTTACACATATCCTCTCCGAGTGCCGTATACACGCTATGGAGAGGCTGAACATAGAAATCCTAGCGGGTGTGAAAGTTGAACCGGCCAACTTTGCGACTCTCATATCAGGCAAATATAGAGATAGCTTTTTAAAATACTGTGTCAAAATTATAAAAATAGTTAGAAAACGAAACAAAACTTAGATAATAATTGTTGACAATAGTTTAATAAAATACGAGTCGAAAGTCTATTTTAAATAAATATTACATAGTAATAAAATGAAATACAAAGATTTCTGTACCAACTAATAGTATAAGATAAGAATAAACATGTAACTAATTTTAAGCTGCGCAAATGGGAAAATGTAAAATAGTGAAAAGTTACAAATAAGAAAAACTGTATACTATGAGTCTCTGATATGCTTCTCAAATTGTAATAAAAATGTGTCCTGAAAAACTTATTTACCTTGGATAAAGAACTATGTAAAATAAAATAAATAGATTAGATAGACCAGGTAAATAAAAGGTGGACCACCTACTGCCTTGGAATAAAAGATGACGAATGAACGTGAAGAATGCGGAATAAAAGTGCGAGAGGAATAAATACGAGAACTAGTATGAATGAGAATTGCAAAAACAGGCTCCGATTATGTCGGAGGTAGTATAAAAAAAAAATTAAAAAAAACGTGTATAAAGCAATACAAAGATTGACATTTATTTATTTATTCTTAATCTATATTGCAATTATGCAAATTGCATGTCGGACTTGCAATTTGCATAATTAGGACGGAAGGCGGTAAAGCCAAATAAATGGCATCTCTTATTCAACCATTAGTTTAGCCAAAAAAATGAAAAATTGGTGAACGGTGTAAAGAACATAATTGACACAAAAACTATATACTTAGGCTTATGCCTAGATATGTAAACTTAAAAAAACTTTTAGATCTATATTATAATATCAGTATCGAATAGGTATATTGAGTGGAGCGTAATTGGAGTCCACTAAACAACAAATTGCTTTGCTTTACAAGTCTTGTGTTAATATTGTAAAGTTGTAATATAAAATACATTACATTTAGGTACTTAATCAGTAGGTAATTGTTAATCATTGTGATTGTGCTGCTTCTTCCCTATATCTATATGAGTAAGTAGTGATGGGCGTTGAATGAACGGACTAGTTGATTCAACGGTTCACGTAGAATCAACGCCTCGACGGTTCATCGTCCACGCGTCGACTAGTTGAATTCTTAGACGGCTAAACTAAACGTTCACAAATCACAATGTTTATTATCTACTGGGAACGCGACGACGACGCATTAACGTAGTCGGTTAATACAGTCCATTAGTTCATACAAACTAATTTGAATTATGTTAAATTATGCAATAGAGTTCATATTGACGACTAAAACTAAAACTGCGACTCGTCGATGGACGGCACTCAGCGAGTCTAAAATTAAAATTCTATTGAAATTAGCTTCAAGCGAATTTAATCTTTGTAGATAACACAAAGGAGTTATTTTAAAAAATTGAAAATAAAAAAATACATATTATTATTATATTTATAAAAAATTTTGAATTATTGTAATTAATAAGATAATATTCGTAAAAAGTTGTCTACGATGATAGTCCGTCTAATCTATTATTTGTTCAGTCATAGAAATCGACGTGTCGTGAGTTTGAACTTCTTCATAACGAAGACGTTACCGTTAACTAGTCGATGAATTCAACTAGTCGATCGACTAGTCGATGGACGAAAAATAACGGTCTAGTTTCGTTGACGTTAAAACCGTAGACGACCCATCCCTATGAGTAAGTGTCAGAGAATGATTCGATTCCCGTTTCATGTAGTACCGAACCGAATACCGAACTGCAGCGCTATTCTCCAAGCAAAACAGCGTCGAACTCGACGTTGAACTCGCTTATAACTTGCAAACGATTTTCAACCTACTTTTGTTTAGTAATAAAGTCTACATTCGTTTGCAAGTTATGAGCGAGTTCAATGTCAAGGTCGACTCTGTTTTGCTTAGAGAATAGCACTGCTGTTAGATACACACGCATGCACTTCAGACTACCCGAACTGGCACCTCAATAGACATTGAACTTTATGATTATTGCATACAGTTGAACATTTATTGAAGAATTTTGACAGTTTTGGATAGTGTGATGTATATGCGTGTTTTTTTTTTATTTATTCATAGCTCGGCAAATGACTCCATTCCACCTGATGTTAAGTGGAAACAGAGTCCAGACGCAAGCACAACTGGTGCAGCGTGAAAACAACGAAGCATCAGTCACCCTCACCCTGCCGGCACACAAGGTGCCTCTTCATGCCTCGTTTGAAGGACTCCGTGTCATAGGAAGGAATGAAAACGTGTGCTGGTAGACTATTCCATCTTTTGGAAGTGCGACAAAGAAACGAGTCACCAAATTGCTTTGTACGCTATGGAATGTTCGAGACAGTACAGCGGTGACTCTGGACAGCAGCACGCCTACTCCTATAGAGGAAGGGAAAAGGTGGGATAAGGTCAAAGAGTTCTTCAGAGCACTCGCCGTGGTATAAGCTTTAGAAGACGTTGAGTGACGCTATATCTCTACGCAATTGCAGGGCCTCGAGAGCATTTAGTGACCTCTGCATAGCCGATAATGCGTACCTATAGCGCGCTGCTGCAATCTGTCCAAGGCAACGAGAAGGTACTTTGCGGAACCGTCCCAAAGGTGCGAGCAATACTCCCTGCAAGATCGCACCTGTGTCTTGTACAAAAGGCACAACTGATCCGTCGTGAAGAATCGCCGCACCCTGTTCAGGTCACCGAGTTTACGTGACGCTGTTTTTATCACAGCGATATAGTCCCTCTGGATCAGATCGCAGCTAATCTCCATACCGAGCATGTTAATACTGCTCTGCAGGCCGAGTGAGGTGCCTTGAAGAGAAGGAAGGGGTAGGAATGGCGACTTTTTTGCCGTGAACGCGCATACCTGTTTTCTTGGCATTGAACTCAACAAGGTTATTGGAGCCTCATTTAGGTATGAGGTCCAATACCCGATTGAGCTCAATGAAAAGATTTACTCGTTTCTCTTCAGTCTCGTCCTACTCAGCTGCTGGGTGACCGTTATACCCGCCGTGCACTGCACTATCATCTGCATAGCAATGAATATTTCCAAGTGGAAGCATATTATTGATATGCAGAAGGAACAGCGTGGAGGATAGAACGGACCCCTGAGGGACACCAGCGTTCACTGATATGAATCGCGAAGCACATCCGTCTGTGAGTACTCGGATCCTATGCTCATGTAGGAAGCCATTGTAGTGGCACGTTGGCCAGTTAGTATCAACCCAATTGTTCGACATATCGCACAACCAATACAATACCTACTGTTGTAACTTAAAATATATTGATATTTGAGATTTTACCGTTATCTAATAACAGTACGGTTTAATCTCAAATATCAGTATACCTATTTTAAGTTACAACAGTATTGTATTGGTAGTATGTTTTTGTCGCCAAAAAATACCATGATTGAAATGTCACTGAAATGGCCTGATAGACAACTAAAAGCAGGTGGGGTATGTATTCAATTATTGCTTATGTCAAATATCAGCTAACTCTATAGCTTCGTGGTCGCTGACCCCTTTTTTTAATAATAGTTAAATATAAACATTTTTTTTATTTGCAGAAAACATGGTAAGTACCTTTTTGGTTCTTTTTATAATATTTATTGCACTTTTTTTTCCTTTAGTTGATGGCTTCGTGCGATTAGCACATTTAGCCAGTGTCAAAGTAATTTTTCTTATAAGTACCTAATACATAATAAATAAACAATTTTCCTTCTTGTATAGATGATGATGATTGATAATAGAAATGAGAAATATACCCTCCAACCCCTTGAGTATCTCGGTAAAGATGTGGGGCTTTACTAAGTCCTGGGGCAGACTTCATGAGAGAATTTGAAAAGTGAAGTTGCACTGTTTTGTTTCATTTGCCAACACTCACGCGCACTTACGAACGCTTAACGGTTCATCATCAGCTTATTTTATGTCCCCACTGCTGGGGCACGAGCCTTCCCTATGGATGGATAGGGAGAACGGGCCATAAACCACCACGCGAGCCCAGTGCGGATTGGTGGTTGTTAACGACTGCTAATGCAGCCGGGACCAACGGCTTAACGTGCCTTCCGAAGCACGGAGGAGCTCGAGGTGATAAATTTTTGGTCACCCATCCGATGACCGGCCTTTGCGAAGGTTGCCTAACCTCAGCAATCGCAGACCGAGCGCGTTAACCACTGCGCCACCGAGCTCTTAACGGTTAATAATCCACCATTATTTCACATTAATATTCGACATAACACAAATTTTAGAAAATAAAACAAAACCGCAGACGTGACTCTTCACTTTCCCGCCAAGAAGTCTTTATTGCACTTACATGTTTTACCGAATCTTAACCTTTTTTATTTATTGTTATACTTAAACAAAAGCCAGGACTTACTTTTTAAGGTCTTAACAAGAAAGTATAAAAAATGGATATAAATGAATCGAGAACAAACTTGCAACACGACGATGGAATTCCCATTCCATCCATTGCGGTGAAATAAAACTTTGAAAATCTCTTTATATTTCTATAACGATTACTAAGTAGGTAGGTATGTGTAAAGTAAAAAATCTCTTTTCTGTGTTCTGTGTAAAAAATGAACTTGAATTTTGATTCAGGTAGGTGTAGTGAATTGAAGTCTTACATAACCTCTATGTTCCCTTGGGTGCAGTTCGTTATCCATGCAGGATTTCCCAAAAGTTATACGAGGTACCTACAACAGGATTTATTAAATTAACCTACCATACCTCATATATCGCATACCAAACCGTGTTCATTTGTTTTACGATAAAGCTTAAAACATATTCATTTGTAATTACTAATTAATAACAGGATCTCCCGCCCAGAGTAGACTTACGAACCGATGGCATACCGACATTCACAAGAGCAACTTGTAGCCTAAACTGAATAAATGATTTTTGAATTTGAATTTGAATTATTGAACTTTTTGATCGATCAATCATCATCATTATCAACTAATAACTGTCCCATTTGCGTAGTCTACTTTCAATTTAAGTGGTTTTTCTTATTTATTTTTTTAATTTTATGAAAAAAGTAGTTTTAAATTAAGAGTACCTACAATACATCATGATGTGTCCTCGGACTGGATTAGCTTGTACGCTGGTGTGCCTCAGGGTGGTGTGCTGTCACCACTTCTTTTCTCTGTTTTTATTAATAAAATCTCATCTGTTATTTATTCTCCTTTCCATCTTTACGCCGATGATCTCTAGATTTACAGGCATTTCATGCTTTCGGAGATCGTGGAAACGATTCAAGCCCTAAATCAAGACTTATCTGCTGTCCAAGCATAGGCTAAATCTTTCGGTCTTATTGTAAGCCCTGCAAAATCAGAAGCCCTGATTTTGGGCAGCGGTAGATTAAGAGGCAGGCTGGACTGGAGTTCTATACCTGCGCTTCTTTACGACAGCGCTCCCATCAAGTACGCCGACAGAGTAAAAACCTTGGTTTGACGTTGGACTGTGACATGTCCTGGTCAGCTCACATCAGTGAAATTAGTGAACGCCTACATTTTAGTTTCCACTCCCTCAAGCGACTTCAATACTTTCTCCCCTTTAAAACCAAAATTATGCTCGCGCAATCCCTTCTTCTCCATATACTAGACTACGCCGACGTCTGTTACTTGGATGTGACTGAGGAGCAACTGCTAAAACTAGAACGTCTGCAAAACCTGGCCATACGTTTTATCTTTAGCTTACGAAAGTATGACCATGTTTCTCACTTTCGTAGTGAATTAAATTGGCTACCGATCAAACATCGCCGTAATGTGCACATCCTTTCCAATCTCTATCCTCACATCCTTAACGTCCCTAATTCTCCTTCTTACCTTCGTTCCCGTTTCCAAGACGTGCTTGTATAACAAAGACGCTTGAGATTCCTAAAGTAAATACCAACTTCCTCTTAAATTCATTTGCAGTCAAAGCAGCGCAGCTATGGAACAGGCTTCCTACGGACATCCAGAATAGTTCGTCCATTATATCCTATAACCTTTTCACCGCCCAACTATCCTGCACGCGATGTCCCGCTGTACGGCAAAATATATATGTACCTATTTTAATAAAGTAGGTACAAAGAAGAACTTCTATAGAAGTGCCGGCGTGGACGGCACGAAAATCTCGAACTTCTATAGAAGTTGTTAGCGGTAAAAAGGTTTAAAAAAAACATTAATTTAATTCATAGGAATATTTTTGGTTTAAAGATGAAATACCTGTTATAAGATCAGCACCCTTTTTTTAAATATATTATATAACATTAATTACGTTTAAGTATAAAAACGTTATTTGGTATATGAAGATATTATGTTTTTAAGTTCAGTACACTTATCTTTTTTTAATTTAATTAGTATAAAATATTTTCAGCAGTTTAAAATATTTTATTTTACAGACCACTAGACCAGTTACGTTTTAGAACAGTTGAGTTTTAGACCAGTTGCGTTTTAGACCAGTTGCGATTTAAACCAGTAGACCAGTTGTTTTAGACTAGTTGCTACTTAGACCAGTTGCGTTTTAGACCAACTGATACTAACTCAACCAGTCAACTACCATTCCATTTAGCCAATCAGCTCCTTCGATTTCGATCACTGGTAATGAGTGCGTTGCTACCAGCTACAACAACGCTTAACTACATTACTGACTAAATAAAAACATACATATTTTAATATTGGCATGAATCAGTGCTTTATTTTTCTCTTCGAAATGTTAACAACTGGTTCTGTTTCATATTCAATCTCGACGCGTGGTTTCTTCTTAGTAACCAGCTTGGCACCAACATCCTGCAATACAGATATAATTGGGTTTAGAATCTACGAGATTGTATTATTTTTTTCTCGATTGAAGGAGTCAAATAAATGCATGTAGCATCCTTGGTGAACGTGCGTGACAGCGTAAGACCAGTTTGTAAAAACCGCATAGGTCCGCATCTGCTTTTGCACCATTTTGCCAAAATACGAAAAAATATATATATATCTTGGCCGTAAAAATATATTTATCTGACTGAAATTGGTAGCTTTTACTTTGCTCTTAGGCGCTGCGCAAACGTAGACACTTTTTGTTACCGACATGACACACCATACAAGGAAAACCGAGTTGCTGTATCGGTGGAAGTTACTGGACCATCGATTTATGAACTGGACACAAAAAGTGTCTACGTCTGCGCAGGGAGGGCTGATTTCATATTCACTGGTAGCTTGTATCCCACACAAGACACAAAAGCATCTATGTTTGCGCAACGCCTAACGCGATCTTGCACGCCCACTGCCGATATCATACCCTCACAAACTTCGAAACCTTTAAAAACGACGAAATTCCTAAGACGAGATTCGACTTGTGACTTTCGTATTTCTTGCAAATAGAGCTTGGTGTGTTTTTATTTTAATATCTAAGTATATTACGAAATGAAAGCGAAAATGACTCATTGATATTGGCAACCCACCCTACCCTCTAATATATGTATAATATAAGGTGACTGAAAAAAATGTCAAAAAGGACAAGGGTTGGTCAAGTCAAGCTTTTTAAAAATAAAAGTGGCCAAAAAAAAAAAGTTTTTTTTTTCAATTTTAATTTAATAAATAGGTACATAACGCATCTAGTACATTTAAATTAAGTTATTCGTTAGGTATCAAATTTAGTTTAAAGCGAACTAAAAAAATAATAGAAAACTAATAAAAAATAACGATTATTTACTGACTGAGAGACTGGGGCGGCCGTCGACCCGTCGCGTCATCGCGCCAGCCAGCTGAGAGAGATAAATGCCTACGCCTACGTTACATACAGTCTGGCTGGAATGAGTGAGACCCCATTTATTTTCCCTTTACAACTGAATTGAAACTCTAACGACTATCGATAACATCTACTTACCTATGTTATGATATGTGTGTTATGAGCGCAATTCCAATTCTTATCTACGTATTACAAAATAAGTCTAACACACATGAATAGAAGTTACAACTATCTTTCCTTTACAAATTAAATATAAAATGTAGGTAACATCTAAAGTACGACCAACGACCGAACTGCCATGTAGGTATTGCAAAATAAGTCAATCACACAATTCACACATCAAAAGAAGTTACTACCTACTATCTTTCCTTACAAATGAATGATGAAATGTAGATAGGTACCTAAAGTACGACTAACGACCGAACTTCTATGTAGGTAAGTAAGTAGTAAGTAAACAGCCTACAATTGTCCCACTGCTGGGCAAAGGCCTCCGTCATTGATATCAAGTCATCGCTACATTTGATGGGTTATGGCTTTATCACCACGCTTGCCAAGTGCGGGTTGGTGATCACAAACCCGGGCTATGCATCGAAAAATCCGAATTACATTTTGCCCGACCTGGGAATTGAACCCGGGACCTTCGGGTATAGGGCCGAGCGCTCTGCCACTCGGCCACCGAGGCTATGTAGGTATTGCAAAATAAGTCAATCACATAAATTACACATTAAAAGAAGTTTCATTCATTACAAATCAAAGATCAAATGTAGGTATCTAAAGGGCAACGGCCGGTCGATGACAAAGTACCTATTACCTATGCGTTATTATTATTCTAAGTACCTATGTTATGTTGTTGTTAAAAGCATTATTTTATTATTCAGTCTTACCTAATAAGCCTAAAGTAATAAGTAATAACATAACACTAAATTAAATAAACAAATGAATGTCTCGCATTAAAGGCAAAGTTAAACATCTGAATAGGTGAATAGGTGTAGGTAGGTACTTACATGGTGATAAAGAGCATTCCAGTTTATGTCATCCGCGTACAGCAAAGGCTATGATAAGCTTTCCATCACACTTAACAGGTTTTGGACTGTCAAACTAATGTAATAATAACAAAATAAAAGTCAACCTTTGGTATAATTACGTAACTAAATTAAAATTAATTAAGGGAGCTAGAATAACTTATTTATTATTATCGACGCATCGTTTTTATTATTACCGACACTAATTCAGCTTGTTTACAAGTTCATCACCTATTTTACCTACAAGTCTTATATTACATTTTACACCCACTGCATTGCTTGGTACCTAATCATAATTTGTCACTGCACTGATTATTACCTTACTCAGCTTAAAACACTAATCTATTACTACATTAATTAACTAATACGTAAATAGCATCTCTAAGAACTGTTGGTTCGTAATCCAAGGCATTTTTACGCACGCGCAACGCGATAGCTCAAGATGCACAAGTAGACTGCGACAAAAATCCTTGCGTGCAGCCGTGTGAAGGTCGTGTGATTAGGGTTGGAACGCACGAGAAGTAAATTAAAACCATTAGACCATACAAGATATTGACATGTCAAAACTTTTGTCTTTTGTTGATTACAAACTCTTTCACAATTGCAAACATACGAATAGGCTTAACTTAACTTAAATAATTAAGCTATCGCCAAACTTGCATAATAAGCGAATTTACAATAAGAAAATTTGACGACCTCCGTGGTCAAGTGGTTAGCACTCCGGTTCTGGCGTCGCCATCTTTAAGGTCCTGGGTTCAATTCCCGGTCATGACAATTTTAGAAATAACTGTTTTTAAATTTATTTCGGGTCTGGCCCTTTTACAAGTATGTTTATCCGTTATCTAGTTTAACCATTAAAACAAGTTTCTAAAGGAGCTTAACTTGTGCTAGCTATAACTTGTAACCAAAAACTTTTAATGTCAAGCACTTGTATTGACTATAGTTTTATGGCATTTGTTGGTTTTTTATCGTCATAAAAATATCAAAAATGTTTACTCGTTAAAGTTTAAAAGGAAGAAAGTAACGACTGTGAGACTAGTTGTTTTGGTAAGCATCATGTGATTTCAAAATTATTTATAAATCATTAAAAAATTTGGTCATTTATTTGGATATTACATTACATAGGTACTCAAGCAATTAATACATTTTCGCTTCACCGTTCCTTTGAAATAAAACACATTTATGAATTAGAAACAACATTATTACGGTCGTTTACCACAAATTCTTATCTTATTAACTTTAAGATATTGAAACTTCAAATAAAGTTGAATAGGTACCTCATGTAGAAATTGAACCCACATCGTCTTCAATGCGGGCGGCTGCGTTGACCACTCTGTCTAAGGCTAAATTCGATGAAGAATTGAAATATTTATGAAATAATCGTAATAATTCATATCGAAAAAGCGCTGCTCATAGTTAGGGGCAGCCCTGAAGCGGCTAAAGTGATTGGTCGTCGCAAAAGCTTAGTCAACTGCCGCCACACAGCCAGCTCAAAAGGCGGGCGGGCTGTAGGTAGGTAGCACATGAGTACCTAAATACCCGGGTAGTCTAGTCTCAACTTGCGGCCGGCCGAGGTTGTGTTGTTATGTGGTGGGTGCATTTTCGTATGCGCAATTGAATTAATAATAGTATGTATTAGTTAATTAATGTAGTAATAGATTAGTGTTCTAAGCTGAGTAAGGTAATAATCAGTGCAGTGACAAATTATGATTAGGTACCAAGCAATGCAGTGGGTGTAAAATGTATTATAAGACTTGTAGGTAAAATAGGTGATGAACTTGTAAACAAGCTGAATTAGTGTCGGTAATAATAAAAACGATGCGTCGATAATAATAAATAAGTTATTCTAGCTCCCTTAATTAATTTTAATTTAGTTACGTAATTATACCAAAGGTTGACTTTTATTTTGTTATTATTACATTAGTTTGACAGTCCAAAACCTGTTAAGTGTGATGGAAAGCTTATCATAGCCTTTGCTGTACGCGGATGACATAAACTGGAATGCTCTTTATCACCATGTAAGTACCTACCTACACCTATTCACCTATTCAGATGTTTAACTTTGCCTTTAATGCGAGACATTCATTTGTTTATTTAATTTAGTGTTATGTTATTACTTATTACTTTAGGCTTATTAGGTAAGACTGAATAATAAAATAATGCTTTTAACAACAACATAACATAGGTACTTAGAATAATAATAACGCATAGGTAATAGGTACTTTGTCATCGACCGGCCGTTGCCCTTTAGATACCTACATTTGATCTTTGATTTGTAATGAATGAAACTTCTTTTAATGTGTAATTTATGTGATTGACTTATTTTGCAATACCTACATAGCCTCGGTGGCCGAGTGGCAGAGCGCTCGGCCCTATACCCGAAGGTCCCGGGTTCAATTCCCAGGTCGGGCAAAATGTAATTCGGATTTTTCGATGCATAGCCCGGGTTTGTGATCACCAACCCGCACTTGGCAAGCGTGGTGATAAAGCCATAACCCATCAAATGTAGCGATGACTTGATATCAATGACGGAGGCCTTTGCCCAGCAGTGGGACAATTGTAGGCTGTTTACTTACTACTTACTTACCTACATAGAAGTTCGGTCGTTAGTCGTACTTTAGGTACCTATCTACATTTCATCATTCATTTGTAAGGAAAGATAGTAGGTAGTAACTTCTTTTGATGTGTGAATTGTGTGATTGACTTATTTTGCAATACCTACATGGCAGTTCGGTCGTTGGTCGTACTTTAGATGTTACCTACATTTTATATTTAATTTGTAAAGGAAAGATAGTTGTAACTTCTATTCATGTGTGTTAGACTTATTTTGTAATACGTAGATAAGAATTGGAATTGCGCTCATAACACACATATCATAACATAGGTAAGTAGATGTTATCGATAGTCGTTAGAGTTTCAATTCAGTTGTAAAGGGAAAATAAATGGGGTCTCACTCATTCCAGCCAGACTGTATGTAACGTAGGCGTAGGCATTTATCTCTCTCAGCTGGCTGGCGCTATGACGCGACGGGTCGACGGCCGCCCCAGTCTCTCAGTCAGTAAATAATCGTTATTTTTTATTAGTTTTCTATTATTTTTTTAGTTCGCTTTAAAATAAATTTGATACCTAACGAATAACTTAATTTAAATGTACTAGATGCGTTATGTACCTATTTATTAAATTAAAATTGAAAAAAAAAAACACTTTTTTTTTGGCCACTTTTATTTTTAAAAAGCTTGACTTGACCAACCCTTGTCGTTTTTGACATTTTTTTCAGTCACCTTATATAAGAAAAAACTTACTTCCATATCTGATGTCTCTGATTCAAAATCACTGCCAACATCAGCACCTTCCTTCCTTCCAGAGTCACTTTCCTGAAATGTTGAAAGCTTGTATCAATATTTTGCAATATAATATGGATTGTTTAATACCAATATTTGCTGAAATATATCGATTATTTATACATCGATATTTGATGATTCAATTGAATATTTCCAGATGCTAATATCAAAATTTTTAAATATCGACACTTATTGAGCATCCCTAAGTCAGAATAGTGTTTTCTCACCTCATCACTGTCCATGTCGCTATTGGCTTCAACAAATTCATCTGTCTCTTCTACTGCTCTCTCTAGCTCTTTTTCTAGCTCTGGCTCTATCTCCATCTCTCTGTCATCCTCATCTTCTTTCTCACTCTCGCTCTCTCCAGAAACTTCCTCTGCTTTTAGAGCCGCATCGAAAGCCATTTGTGGGAAGTTGTAAATGTCATTGTACTGAAATTAACATGACACATTACATTAAATGTTTTATTATTTTTCTTATGTTATTGGAAGTAGTATAACAATTACTATAGATTAATGATCCCATAACTTACTGTTCCCTTCTTAAGCCTCTCCAAAAGTTGTTTCTCAATAGCATTGTCTATTCTGGCAGCAACTAAAGCCTTTTCTTCACGCCTCCTTTCGCGCCTTTCGATTTTTCTTTGTATTGGCACTAGTTCTTTACTGTAAACAAATTTTGTGATATATAAAAATATATCTATGTTGTTGAAAATTATTGAAAAAAAAATTCAACCATTCATACTGCATCAAGTATTATAAGTGCTTAGCCTTCATTTCTTTTTAGTTAGTGACATAAGTGCCAAGATGGAAGCGCAACACACCCGGAATCCTGAACCACTGATTAACTGGCTTGCTCAGAATCTTTGAACTTTTTGTAACTTTTATCTAGGATCTTTAAGAAAAACTATACCAAGAGATATGCCTCTCCCTATAACCCTTTACTTACTGTTTGGTTAAACCACCAAAGTAGAAACTAAAATCTATGCAAATGGAGGTCATATCTTGTGAGGTATCAAAATGGAAAGCACAGTCAGTACCATATCAAAACAACACTTACACTCTTCTCAGTTTTAGTTTTCTCATCCGTATGAGGTACTGAGTAATTTTGACAAATCTTTGTTTACATTTTGCTTTAATAAACGCTGGCCAGTACAGAAGGTTTTCATTAATCTGATATATTGCCTTTTCAAAGTTTCTTGATAATTTCACTTTCTCCCATTGCTTAGCAGGAAACATTACCCTGAAAATTTTACAATTTATTATTGCTAGCTAGTTACATCTGTTTTAAAGGGGTTCAAGCATTTTGGTCTTTATGACCAATGGACTTAAATTGTACATCGATGGATAGGTCTTGCCAAGAGGAAAAGTTATTATTAGGTTATATTTGGATTTGTTGTCCGATTTATATAGGTATTTATATAGGTATGTACGTACCTAGTTTTTTTTATATTCATTGTTATTTAAGTAAAAAAAGGCATTCATATAGATTTTGGCTTACAATTTGTTATTATTACCAAGCAAGTATTAACAATAGCCTAATCTGCGAATAGGTGGGAGGTCGGTCAGGGGTAGGGCTGCCATCAGCTAAATTACGGACCCAGGACAAAAACTCAAAAACCTAGGACATTTGGGTGAAATAAAGAAATTACCCTGGACTTAATCGAAAAAAAAATTACAATAAAATAAAAACATAGTTATCATATTTTTATTTATTTATAGAAAATCAACTTAATAAACTAGGGAGGTCACGTTACGTCACGAGACTCACGTGTGGGATATATTTGCCGCACTGAATAACTATGAAATGCTGTAATTTATTGCTAATCATTCCATTCTATCAAGTTAATCGAATTTCTCCTGACATAAAAGTGCCTGGGTTTCACCCGGACACTTTTTGAAACCCTGCCCGGACGTTCCCCGGACGCCCTCCAAACTAAGACAAATCCGGGGAAAGCCAGATGGATGACAGCCCTAGTCAAAGGAGACGCACAACACAGCTATACCCTCTCTCTCCCCCGCCCGCCCGCTACCTGGCAGCAGCCGGCGCACGCGTCGCCATTTTAGTCGTTTTATGTACCCTATAACACTGGAGAGATTTATATTTTTCATTTAACATCTAAAACATTATAATCGGTTCAGCCGTTTGAAAAACATATCAAAAATATATCACAAATGATTTAATATTCAAGGTATGCATACTCCGATCAGACAACATATCGGGACAAGCACCATACCTATTCATGCTCTATGAGAATATACCTTTCTAACTATATACTATTTATATCTATTGGGTCCAGGGGCCCGACCGCCTAAGCGATCGCTTTGACTTCGAGTGTTGTTTATGACGTCATCTTGTCGTTTCGTGCCGCCTATGAAAGCAATATCGAAAGCCTTTAGCTTTTGTTATTGCTTTCAGAGGCGGTGCGAGGTGGCAAGATGACGTCATAAACTATAAGCGAAGTCAAAGCGATTGGTTAGGCGGTCGGGGGGCAGGACCGTATAGTCTATACATTTGTGCCCATACCCCTTGCATTATATGTCTGAAATTGATTTAAAAAGATTATAAATAACAATTACTTTATAGACTGAAGTCATACCTTTCAGCAGTCCTCATATATAAATAAATAATGCCATTTTCTTCCCTGATTGTTGCATATTTACTGTTTGCGAGAGGGCAAGAGGCTCTACTACAGAGACCTGTAAGGTTATATTCATTTCTACAAAAATGCTGCGTTTTTGTTCTGCAAATACATAAAACAAATTTTATTTAACAGTTCAACAGAATTTTCGTTCCTCTTTATATTTATAAAATGCGGCATACTCACGTTACTTTATGAGAACAATGTCTTTTATTGATGATAGCCCATACAACCTAAAAAACAAAACATGTCAGAACTTCCAATAGTTACATTTAATGTATTACTTTAGTAAAACGGTACTCACATCATCGTGTTGCATTGTAGGGTTTTGGAAAGTCACAAAGGTATGCGATTTAAATTTGTATCGTAAAGATTAAAATACGAGGTAGGTACTTCACTTTCAATTATTCAAATCACATGCGGTGTACCAAAAAAGTACTTTGTGCCAATACCTACAGTATAAATAATACTGTCAGTCAACTACTGTCAATGTCAATCTTTCTTTTATAGGTTTTTATTTTTAATAGTTAGGAAAGGCAAAAGTATTACCCTTACACAGCATACTCTTCTGTTAAGCTGTTGCTAGTTTTTATCATACTACTATAAACTATTTTTACACATTTCATTTGCTATTGATAGAATCTGAAAAAAAGGAATAGGATAATTCAAAATTCAAAATTCAAAATTCAAAATTATTTATTCAGTTTAGGCTACAAGTAGCTCTTGTGAATGTCATTATGCCATCGGTTCGTAAATCTACTCTGGGCGGGAGATCTTGTACTGAGAAGAACCGGCAAGAAACTCAGCAAGTGTCCAGCTCTTTTCTCCCTTACAGCGTCAAAAATATTGGAAAATGCCCTATCATAGCAGAACACTTTCCATTACAAATAAACACAAAAAATATATATAAGACAACCACAACATGTAAAAAAACAAAATAAAAAATGTAAGTTAACAAATTTACATAAGATAATTATGTAAAGGTTTCAATTTCCACAATGTCATACAGCACCACTACAGTACTCTAGTAAAAGTCAAAAATTGTTTAGGTAAAACAAAGTCAAACTATAATTAATAATACTAAAAATAAGATAAGTATGCAAGAGCAGACCAGCCTCCACAGGCGGCACCCGTTCACGAGCATGACATATGAATCAGCCATCGCTTCGCTCAACCATATTTTAGGGAACGTAACGACCCGACGCACACGCCACCACCGCAGAGACAGTAAAGAGAGCATGACACACTCAAGATACTCTAAATAAAAACTTAATGATCTATTTAATGCAACGCTGTTTGTTATCTGTAGGACAATGCTGATAAAGGCTGTCATATCAGTATAAAAAAATATAAAAATTAATTTTAATAAATTAATTCAAATATAATATGTGATTTTTATTTAATTATTTTTACACATTCATTTTTAGTCTAATTTATCGTGTCCGTAAAGCTGGCGTACACTGGCATCATGATCAAATGGCGTATACGTGATTGTTCTCGAAAACTACTTATCCTCTCCAATGTCGGGCGACCAATATTGGTTACTTTCAAAATATCCCACACTGTCGAGCGACCAATATTGGTCACTTTTTTCTCTTCGTCTTTATACTTCGACAGTTACGTGAATACTATGCCGTTCCCGTTCTAATTTATACAGAATGTAGTTAGTAGAACAAGGATGGGAAATAATATCACTTGCGTCTCAAAAAACACCATTTCATGTCATATTGATTTTTTTATCAGTGGTCAAGCAAGGCAAAGGTGCGCGCTTTACACATGCGTTGTGTTGAAGTGTTTTGATTTGTGTTGTGCTCTGATTTATTCATGAAAATAGTGTATGAGGTAGTAAATAAAGGAAACATATTTGAAATAAAGGATTTTATTGATTTTATCATATTTTTTTGATAAATTAATTGGATAAAACTTTCACTTTACTTTCACTTTTTCAGTTTTTAATCTAGTAAAGGTAAAACTGTACATATTTTTAGATAAGTTTTTAGCTTAGTTAATAACGATTCCTACAACATAAGTTATACATCTCTACAATACGTAATTCCTAAGATATAGTAATTTCAATGACGCGGCACTTTCTCTTTGAGCCGCGCGACACCTGCGCGATACCTGCCTGACAGCCGCGCGTTTTTTGTCTAAATCGCTCCGACGCTTTAAAGGAAGTAGCTACGAAATTTACACACACATTTAGTGCCTTATTAGTGCCTTCGCTATGCAAAAATTTCATAAGGATTGCTTTAAAATTAGTGCTTTAATATTGTCAGGATATCATAATTTTCATTTAGTTCAATTAAATAATTGAATGATGGTGAATGTAGGAAGAATAGATAGTACAACACTATTTAAAAAAACTTTTGAAAAGTCGGTTATTCCGTTGGCGTGAGTTGTGTTGTGTGTGATTGATTGATTGTTCTTTTTCTCGATGTTTACACTTTATTGTGAACTACGAAGATATTTGGAAACATGTTTAAATGATAAGATTTTATAGAATATTGTTAATCTATTCCAAAAGGCCAGTTTTAGTTATGCGTAAAAATGAGTGACAATATCAAAGTAGTTGTCAAAGTTAGACCTTTGATTTCTCGTGAAATAGAAGAGAAACTCTCATACCAATGGCGCGTAAAAAACAATACACTATATCAGCTGGATAACAACGGGCGAGAATTTGGATCATCTTTCACATTTGGTAAGTAGAATTTTAACATTTGAGGTTAAAAATAATTGGTAGGTACCTACCTTCAACCGTGGGAAGAAACTATCCGTATCCACGTAAACACTCAGTTGTTGTTGCAAAAGCCATGGAATTGTGAACGCTATTTATTATTAATTTCATTGCAGACAAGGTATATGATAACGATACTAAAACATCTGATATTTATAATGACATTGCGAAACCAATTGTGGAAGCAGCAACGGCTGGTTTCAATGGAACTATATTCGCATATGGTCAGACCTCCTCGGGAAAAACTTATACCATGTCGGGTACCGAAGACTCGCCAGGAATCATTCCACTTGCAGTGTTCAACTTGTTTCAAATCATAAGAAGCATACCTGACAGAGACTTCTTAGTAAGGTAATTTATTTATAGTAACATAGGCCAATATACTTTTACCTTTTAAACTGTAATTAAATTACGTCAGAAATGTTGATTTTTTGGAATAGATATTATAATTTTTAGATATTCAATGTTGAAATCTTTCTGAGAAATTGACAGACTATCATTTAATATTTTTAGTTTTCAAATTTTGTAATATTGCTCTCCTATTTTCAGGGTATCCTACATAGAAATCTACAATGAGACACTGAAGGACCTTCTCAATGTTGACAAAAAGAAAATCAAAGTGCATGAGAACATTCAAGGCATAAAAGTTGACTGCACAGAGCAAGTTACCACTTCACCTGAAGAAGTACTCAAGTATTTGAAGGAGGTAAAAGTTACTGTTAAAATATCTGTACTGTACAATAAAATTTAGAATGATTTATTTAAATTGTCAGCATTATTGCTAACATAGTTGCTTTTATAGTGTCAAGCAGAGGCAGATGCAAGTGGCTACATATGATTGTTTAACTAGCCATTGTGTGTAGCATTTCGTAATTGGCCTACAGTTTACATTGTTACATACCATATCTTGTTTTTCTGTACAGGGTGAGGCAAACAGACAGACTGGGGCAACCAATATGAACGAGGAAAGTAGTAGATCACATTCCATTTTTCAAATTGTGAGTATTCAGCAACAAAATCAATTTAAAAACCTATAAATTGCATATAAAAATTTATTAACCTGACCTATACATTTTGTTGCATTAGACAATAGAATCTCGTGAACACATAGAAGGGGAGGAAGAAGTAGGAAGTGTCAATGTTTCCACATTAAATCTGGTAGACCTGGCAGGTTCAGAGAGAGCTGGCCAAACCGGTGCCACTGGAATAAGATTTAAAGAAGGCACTCATATTAACAAGTCCCTCTCTACACTAGCACTTGTTATCAAGCAACTGTCGGAAGATCAGAATAAGTGAGTTTGGCAATATTTACAACTTGACAACTTTTATGCTGTATAATTTTTTTATATAATTCTAGATCACAAGCTGTTCATGAGCCGGTGATAAGAGCTTTTTCATGGCTTTTCAATTGTGAATAGTACAACCTCTACAAACACAAATTCTTTCCTAATAGAGAGCTATGCTATTCCTGAGTAAGCTTAGGCTGTATTTTATTTTGCTAAAATTAAGTTTTTTAAAAAAATGTTTGACTCCACCCTGCTGAAGTTGCGTTAAAAAAGATTGTGACTCATAAGTTTGAAATTACAGAAAATTTAAATTGTTATTTGTGTGTGAGTGAAGAAACCTATTCATGCAAAATTCTTTTTCTCGAAACATTTCAATTTTAATTAATTTGCATAATAATTATTGTTAATGTATTAAAATTATTTACACAATTATATATAGGGTATAGCTATTTAGAAGATAGGATGTTTTCACTATTGTATAGTATTGTACATTGGATTCATTAAATTATTCCTTCACAGACATGTTAACTACCGTGACAGTAAATTAACACGAATATTACAAAACTCACTTGGTGGGAACGCTAAGACAAGCATAATTTGTGCTATCACCCCAGCCGCAGTGGAAGAAACTATCTCAACCCTACAGTAAGTTATACTACCAGTTTACCTGTAGTTGAATTTCTGCATTTGCTATGCAAAACTGTTTTCAACCAGAGTCTTTTTTAAACTTTGTTTATTAATCCGTTGTCTGCTGTGTTACAATAGAATTTTAATGTTTAGAGCACTGATCAGTGCTTGCCGCATATGAGAGGTTAATTGTTGTAAAGTTTCTTAGGACAGAAATTTTTAGGTATATAATTAGCTAAAGTTGACAGAGAAACCTATAAATTATTTTGTTTTAAAGTTTACGCGAACACTACACATTGAAATGAAACAACTTTTACGGATCTACTCGCGTTTATTCTAGTTATTAGTTTATTTTATCGCGTCAGGATAAACATTAAATAAGTAATGTTTAAAATAAACGCGAGTAGATCTGTAAAAGTTGTTTCATTTCTATAAATAATTTTTAAACCAGAATTGGGTATTATTGGGTAACTTTTAAGACCCAGTTTCACAGTACTCTCATAAGTTAACCTTTTTACCGCCAACAACTTCTATAGAAGTTCGAGATTTTTGTGCCGTCCACGCCAGCACTTCTATAGAAGTTCTTCTTTGTACCTACTTTATTAAAATACATTTATACGTTGGCGTACAGCGGGACATCGCGTGTAGTAGTTGGGCGGTGAAAAGGTTAATTAAACATTCTGAGAATTCTTTCAAAGATCTATTAAGGTTAATGAGTGTTCCACAATGTGCTAATGGGCATTTAAAAGCATAAAAATAAAAGCATTTATTATAATAACAACTCTCTCTTAACTGTTTCCTTAATTGTTTTAACATAATTATTACAAATATTTTTTTTATTTGAATGGACAATATATTTCAGATTTGCAAATAGAGCTAAGGCTATTAAGAACAAACCCGAAGTGAATGCGGTGGCGACAGACGCTACTATGATACAGAGTTTGACGAAAGAGTTATCCAAGTTGCAATCGCAATTGGAAAAAAAGAAAAATCTGGAAGTGATTTTGGAGAGCAAGATGAATGTAGAGGTAATTTTTTTTGTTATAAAATCTGTTTATGACTGAATGTGTGCAAATCCTAATGACATAATTAATTATCTAGAACTTTAATCTTTCCTTCATTTAAAAACAATTTGACAGAACAATATTTATTTAGGCAAGTTCCATATATTTACCCTAAACTTTCAGATAGGTCAGCCCTCTTATCAAGAAGTTATAAAACTGACCCTGTTGTACAGTTCCTTGTGCCCATTTTTCTCCATTTCTAAAAGAGCTGAATGGGTTTGGGAATTTTTATAGACGATTCAAAAGTGCTTACCTATTTACTTAATTAACTTAATTAAAACATTTTTTCATTTGATTTCAATATTTAAATTTTAGCACAACCTTCAAAAGCAAATCGCAGCGCTGCAGCGCTTGATATTGAACGGTTTCGGTACTCGCAGTAGCCTCGACATGCTAAGCAGCCGGCGGAAGCCGGTACCGCCTCGCCGCATCACTATCTCCACGCTGCACCCCATTGAGGAGAACCCCGCACCACCGCTGCCGAAATTCCATACGCCGTTATTGAAATACAAGTATGCAACTTTTTAAATCATGTGAAAAATCTTATGTATTCCAATCAAATTTTCTACTTAATGTAGTTGAGATAAGATTGAATTAAAGTTGCGCTATCGAGCGAGTAAGGCATTAAGTGTACCCAACCGCTACAGCACATAAACCGCCTCTGTAAAAACACGACTAATAGACAATAAACATTAAATATTAATAACACGTTTAATATACGTTTTTCTAGAAAAAAATTATCTTGTAAATTTATATACGTTATTTACGAATACTTTAAATCTTAAAGATGACCATGATTTTTGTAATTATTTGTGGACAAAACAATTATTTTTTTCTGTTTCAGTCCGATGGTTATTTCAGGCACCACAGACTTTGTGCCAATTCAAAATACAAAAAAGTTGACTAGTGTTTCTGAAGAAACTGACAGCAGACTTGTTACACCTCCACTGCATGATAAGAAAGTTAATTTTAGTGACGAGATTATTGAACTAGGTGAGTTTAGTTTTAATTGTTTTAATTTTATTTTATTTTATTTTATTCTTACATTTATTTTATACTTACAGATAGTGATGACGATGCCAGCACATTAGATGGTCAAACTTGCTCTCCATTTCATAAATGTGGTAACTATTTACTGGTTTACTTTATTAACCATGAAATTATTTTTAAAACTTGAATACACTAGATTTGTACATTTTCAGGTTCATCAAAAACACCACCATGTGTCCTAAGAAAAAATGCTAAAGTAACTGAGAAAAATCTCAAAGATATTGTAGAAGTTACCAAAAGAGAAAAAATTTATAGCCCAAATGTGGTCAGTAGGTTTTTCTATACAGATAATGCATGATCTTATTATGCTGAATAAGTTTTAACCTTCAACTTTAAAACCATTAATATTTCAGGTTGAGTTGATAGAAAAATTAGAACAAAATACAACTGTGATAACTAGTTTACAAGATGAAGTAAATGCACTCCACAAGAAAAGCAGAGACAAAGATCTAGAAATTGATCAATTACAAGCAAAAGTTAGCAAATCAAATGAAGAGATCAAATCTGTCAATGAGACAAAGGTATATATTTTGTTGTAATAAGTATGCTTACTGCTTTACTCTTCACTTTGTTTACCTACTTTGTTTTTTTTATTTTTCTTTGTCGGCGTCGCGGTGCGTCATCACTCGGTATTATGCTGAGACAGGGTCCATGTGCGCCACACGCTGCTTTTTGTTTATATTTTCATTTAATTTTTTTTTTGTTTTCTTTCTATTCTTATTAGTTCTTGCTTTGTTTTGACTGTATTGTATTTTGTGTGCGTGTGCGTGTGTGTGTGTGTGTGTGTGTGTGTGTGTGTGTGTGTGTGCGCGTGTGTGTGTGTGTCAATAAATGTTTTTCTTTCTTTCTTTCTTTCTTTCTTTCTTTCTTCACTTGTTTAATGTTATAACTATTACAGGTGGAACTAGAAGCACTATGCAAGGAGTACACAACGAAATTGACTGATTGGGAAGTTAGTTACGAGATACTGCAGAATAAAACCAAAAGAAGAGAACAAGAGTTATTGTCACTTTTAGAAGATCAAAAAATACTAACCAAACACATGAGAAATGATGATATTAGTGAGTATATAGTAAACTAATTTAACTAATTTTTTTAAACTAATTTGTGGTATTTGTTTGTAATGTAATGATTTTGAATATTTTGCTGTAACAATTTAGATTTTTGTTCATAATTATGTTAATTGGGAATAATTTTGTATAATTATTAAAATAATTAAAAATTAGTAAATTTTGTAGAGAATAAGAAGTCCATTCTGGTATTCATACTGCTACTAATATTAAAAGATAATATTACTCTATTGGAAAAGTTCAACACTAGAATAAAAGTTTTTGAAACAAATGGGTACTCTAAGAAAAATGCATAAATTAATAAATTGCAGACATTCTACATTTTGTTACATCTTTTTATTTTGTTGTTATACAGGTAAATCGGTACTGAAAACCTTTGATAAAGAACTCAACTTTATGGATATGTCTAAAGATATATCCTTGGTGAACAGTGATAATGAAAGCAGTATTGTTAACAACGATGATGAGACATCTTCTCAATTTCAAGATTTGGTTACTGATATGCAAAATCAAATGACAACCAAGAATGAATCCGTTTTACAATTACAAGCTGATCTCCTATCTCGAAAGCAAACAATTACACTTTTAGAAAATTCTAGTCAGCAAATGCAAAGTACAATTGATAGTCTTAAAGAAAAATTTGCTCTAGTGGAAAACGAAAATTCATTGCTCAAATCTACACTTGATACTTTAAACTCTACTATAAAAAGTCAAAAGTCGAGTCTGGAATCAGCCCACAGCGATATAGAATCTTACAACAGTCTTATTCAAGAACTTCAAATAAAACTAACAAATAAAGAAAAAGTATTTAACGTAAATATTAACGACAGCATTATTGAAAACATGGTTGCCAATGAGGAAAAATTCATTGCCAACAATGAAAACATGAAGAACTTAATTCATTGCTTTAAAATAGCTTTAAATTCGCGTAATAAAGAAATCCAATTGTTAAAATCTAATGTTCTTGATGGATCATCTGTTGATAACTTAAATAAACAGCTCATTGTTAAGGAAAAGGAAATCAATATTCTAAATAATAAAGCTACAGCTTTACAAGAAGAAATAAAAAATAACTTGAATGTAATTAATAAATTGATGGAAGAAAATACCAATCTCGCTAATACAGAACATCAATTAACCAACAAATTAAAAGAAGATAAAGAAAAACATTGTGAACAAAATAAAATGAATTTGGCATCTTTAGAGAGTATCAAAGCGGAACTTACTATCGCCGTAGCTGATAAGGATGCATTAGAGAAAGAAATTAATCAGAAAAATGAAGAATTAATTAAGAAAATACAGGAACTTCAATTGAAAATCGATTATTTAAATCAAGATATAAGTTCTAAAGATGATCTTATAAGCTCTCTTAACAAGGAAGATCAACTGTCAAAGAAATATCTTTTAAAACTAAAGAGTAGTATTGCGATTGTATATACAATTTTTGAAAACCTAAATATTGAATATAAAGATTTTATTGATGATTCCGAGAGCGACACATTTGACATTTTCGAAAAATTATTGACTATTCTTGAATCAAAGGTTGTTGCACTAATTTGCCAAAAGAATTTAGATATTGAAAGCAATCTTAAATTGAGAAAAGAACTTGAAATATCAAATTGTCAACTTAAAACTGAAATTGTTGAACTGCGGTCTAAAATAATCCAAATATCCGAAGAGCTTGGTGAATACAAAAAAGTTGTTGAAGAAAATGCAAGTGAACATGATTATATAGAAAGAAAATTAGAATTAAAAGAAAGTGAAATTCTTACATTACAAACCGATCTAAGCATTAGTAAAGAAGACAATGAAAAACTTAGCAGTTGCATTAAATCTACTGAAAAAGAAATAGCGACAATGCTGGAAAAAGAAAATTCATTGTCATTGCAAATGCAAATGTTAATGGAAGAGAATGAACAAAAGAATAAAGATTTAACTCAACAAATAAATGCATTGAATGACACTTTAAAAACTAAGGATAAACTAATATCTGACAAAGATATAAGAATAGATGAATTAGTACAAAAACTAAAAAATATACAGGGAACTTTGGAAGAAAAGATCCTCGAAACAGATGCTCTCTCTAGAAAAGTTCAAGAAACTATTGATAACGAAAATGTACGGTTGGAGAACATTTGTAAACAGTCTTGCAAGTTAATAGAATCTTTGGATTTGAAACATGACTCCTGCAGCGATTATAGTAATGTCAATTTGTACCAAAACATTATTCTTAGGCTAGAACAAATATCTAATTATGTAGAAAGAATGAACGGCAAATATCCTAAAGAAAACGAAAGTCTCAATGAAATTATTCTAGAGGCGAGACAAGAGATAGAACATTTAACACAGTTCAATAAAAATTTGCAAGACCAAATGTCTGTTGCCGAATCAAGTAACAACAAGCTATTATCGGAACTTAATGAGATTAAATCGGAAAATAAACAGCTTAATATAGACTTAATAGAAGTGAGCAAAACTTTGGATATCCTTCGAAATGAATTAAAAGAAAAAGCTACTGATATCGAAATTATGGTAACAAAAACACAAAATTTGAAGGAGCATTTTATGGGATTAGATTGCGTAATGAAAAATCAAACAAAAGAGTTGATAGAAGAAAATGAAAATCTTAAAACCCGATGTTGCGAATTGGAATTTATAGCTGATAATAGCGGAAGAGGCGACGCTCAATCTTCGGTTGTAGATGATATTAACGACATTGATGGCCAAACTTTCACTAAATCCCAATGTGATGTTGCCACCTTGAGCATTGAAAACCAATCACCTCCTAGTTTACTTACTATCTGTTGCAGCAAAATAATAGATGCTATACAGCCATCTGAAAAATCTGTTTCTTCAACAAATTCAAAAATAAGTGTAGAACCTATTCATTTCGATAATAGAACAAACAATTGTAACTGTAATGAATTATTATCGGAGTTAAAATCTACCCAATTTGAAAATCTTAGGCTGTCCACAGTTGTCGAACAGCTGGAGAGTCTCAATCAACATTTGATTATAGAGCATGAAGAAGTTCGCCGAGAAGTACAGCTTCTTTTAAAACCAGCCAATGAATTACAAAAAAAAATAAGTAGTCACAAAACCAATTTATCTACATTAACTGCCACAACTTATGCTGAAAACAAATCACTACAGTCTCAAGTTACCTCCCTACAGCACCATCATAATAGATTTCATAATGTATGTCAAAAAGATTTACCAGTTGTGAAGAAGCAATTATGTGAACTCCTCACTATTTTAAAATCAGATAACTCTTATACTGACAAACATAATGCCAGTTTCAAGAGATTTTCTTTGCCAAGTGTGTTTGACAACAATTCTACATTAAATAATTTGAAAAACGAATCCACTTTGGATGGAGATCTTTTGATGCTGGACACTAATATGACATTAACAACCTCAGGTGATAATACTCTTATGGGTATTGATCATACCTGTTTGGATATAACGCAAGTTTACCCAAATAATGATGTTGCATGTCAAACCGCAGACTTGGCAGACGTTAATATAACAGAAAATAATGCTAATCAGTCACAAATAAAAGGCTTATTTTATGAAAACAAAAAATTATCAGAAGAAATAAATATTTTGGAGCAGAAAAATACGATACTAAATAGAGAAATAGAAGAAAAAACTTCTCTAATAAGTAATTTAACGATAAAAACTATTTCTAAGGAATGCGAGACGTGTTGTTATTATATTGAAAAAGAAAAATCTCTGAACAAAGAAATTGAAATAATAACTCGAGAATTAAGTAACGCTAAGTCCCTTAAAGCAGATATCGAAGAGAAATACAACAATCTTACACTAGAAATGCCATCTATTGAAGCCTTAGTGCGTAAAATAAATTCTTTAGAAAGGGATTGGAGAAATAAGGCAGAAGAAGTTACAAAGCTAACGAATTCACTGGATGCTAAGAACTCAGAAATCAAGCAACTTCAACAAGAGATCGATTCTTTATCTACTCAAGTAATGGAAAACATCAGCGAAAGCGATGATCTGACTAAAGAACTAGAAAGTGTGAAGGAATCAAATGCAAGACTATTGCTCGAATGCACTAATTTAGAAGAGCTGCGTAAAGAAGCTGAAAAGCAAGAAAAATCAAAAACTTTTATTTGTCCTCAGTGTCAGATGAAAGACGAAGCCATAAAAACATTACAAAATGTAGATATACACTCGAAACTAAATCGTAGTCTTAGTGATTCCGAAACTTCTTCTAGGCACAATAAGATTTCTACATTACAAAATGAGCTACATGCAGGTAGGCAAGACTGCAAAGAACTGACTGAAGAGGTTGCCACCATTAAAAGTCACTTGGATCGCAGCAACTTGTCAATTGGTCAAAGTATGGATTTAGATGAAAGTATGGGAGAATCTAACATTTTCACATTTACTAAGCAATTTGAATCAATTGATACTCCATTAACAAAATTAAATATACCAAACGTTCATCAGAACTGTGAATTAGACGTTTATACATTAGATAAAGTAGACTGCATTAATTATATTGTCGAAAAAACAGGTGCAAATAAAGAAAATCTGGATGTTAATATGAAAGTTATTGACTTAATGAAAATGTTCTATAATGACTTTTTGACGAAACATAATCACGAGGTTGAAAATTTTGTAAATAAGCTTAAGTGTTACGAAGAATCAAGAAGCCAATTAGAAAGTCATGTAAATGAAATATCATCTGAATATTCAAAAGTGAAACAAACACTTGAACAAAATGAAAATAACATTAAAGCCGTAACAAGTGCACTATCGCATATAAGACAAAACATCGCATTAATTAACGAAGAAATTTCTAATGTTGAGGACAGGGAAAACAAAAACACCCAACTTGTTGATATTTTCAAAGATAAACTTTTGAAAATTTTTGATACAGAGTTTGGATTGACCTCAGTGACTGTTTTTGAAAAATTAATTGATACAGTTGTCACTAAGCATCAAAATGACTTACTGTCTATAACAGACCAATATACAAAATTACAAACACACATGGAGAGTGTTACATCTGAACTAAGCACTGTCAACAACAACTTATTACAAATGAAATGCCAGTTATCTGACAGAGAAAATGAATACAATTTACTTAAGGCACAAAAAGAGAGGACCCACGAAATCAGTAATGCTGTTACATTAGACATAATAAGAAAAGAGCAAGAACTCTGTGATGTTATCGAAAAAGGGTGCAAGAAGCTTGTGGAACATAACATCATGTGCGCTGGTGATATTGACAAGAATTTGCCAGTAAATAAAAATATACATCTACTATTTGAACGAATTATCACAGATTGTAACCCTTCTAAAACTGAGCAAGAAAAAGAAAACCTTGTGTTGGAAATAAAAAAATCTAAATCAGATTTAGAAGAAAATATAAAATCTCTAGAAACCTTGAAAGTAGAAAATGATAAGTTGAAAGAGATAAATAAATCTATTACTTTAATTATGGTTGATTTAGAAAATAAACTGAAATCCCAAGAGTCTTTAAATAAAGACATAAATTCAAAGTATGATAGGAAAGTTCATGAAAATGAAACAAATATGCTCAAAGTGAATAAAATGACTGATGAGATAAAACTTTTGAAAGATGCTTTGGTGGAAAAAGAAAATATAATTAGTAAGCTTGAGTCGGTTCCTGAGAAAGACGTTCAAATCACTGAATTGATGAACAAAGTATTTACTTTCAGTCAAGACATTGATAATTTGAAATCTATCAATGAAATCATAATTAAAGAAAAGGAAACTTGTGCTTTGGAGTTAGAAAAATGTAAAGAAGTAATAAAAAATAATAATGAGGAACTTTGTAAAATGACATCTGACATCCTAGTTCTAAGAGAGTCTGTGAAAGAAAATATCTCTATCATAGAAAGTCTGAAACAAGAAGCAAAATTGTTATTGCAGCAAAATCTAGAAATTAAAGATCAACTACAAGAGAAATGTAAGGATTGTTCCCGATTAGAAATGAACATCAAAACGCACGAAAAGACTGCAGAAATACAAAGCAGAATGATTATAAGGTAATGGTTCTCTTTACAAATTATTTTGTCAGTACATCCAAAAGTTTCGTAATGTATCCATGCAACATTCTCACTTGTGTAGTTTCATTTTATTGTCATCTAGCAGTGGTTATATAGCTTTGGCGCGAATAATCGCACTTTCAAAGTCAAAGTCAAAGTAAAATCGTTGATTCAATTTAAGCCTTTACAGGAACTTATTGACATCAAAATTTTAAAAGCGTGTTCTCTAACACGAGTATTTTACATTTCTCGCTCTGTCGCAAAGATTGGGTGATACTATAAATAAACTAATGATTTTAAATTATACTTAGATTTCAAAAGCAAAAAGAAGATGACGACAAAGCAATCAGTGAAAAGAGTAAACAAGTTGACGAACTGACGCAACAGTACGCGGACTTACAGAAAGAGTGTGAAACCATAAGGAGTGGTATTAAGACATCGGTAGAAGAATTAGAAAATGTGAAACATGACAAAGAATCACTTGAGGTAAACATGAACAAAAAAATTTATAATTTGTATGTACCACGTTAAGTTCCCATCCCAGATCCCAGAGCCCCATACACTACGTCATTCTAAGAAAGCTAAGATTTAATATAATAAATATGTAAAATGTAGATACAAAACATCTTCATCTTATTCATATTTGCTACTTTGAATACATGTATGTATACGGATATTTTGTCTTTTTTACGTCACACTAATATAGTTGGATTTTACAACTTGTACATGGCTTTGATCTTGATTCTGCTATATACAACCTTATTTTTAGTTTAAACGAAAATCGAAACACGGTTCAAATATTTTCATTTAAAGCCTGATAGTGATGTATGTATTAGTCTTTATAGCTAATAACAGGCTTCCTTTGACCAACAACGACAACGAGTAATCCTATTTTAACATTATACTTTAATTTTCTTTACAGCAGCGGCTGTCCGGGACAGAATTTAGTTTGGAGCCCGCACACAGGCCGCGCTTGTCGATAGAAGCCGTCGTCGAAACAACGAGACGTCGCCGCCAGAGCATACACGACTCCAAGCGAATGTTCACTGAGGGATGTGGAGGTAACTTTTATATTGAGTGTACACATTCGATAATACATTTTGTTGAACGGTCAAGCTATTTAAAGTCGGTTGTCTTGACTAAAAAGTCGAGCTAAAGCAATTCTTGTGTATTGCTATCCTGGCTCGAACGGTAAAATAAAATAACATCCAGACGTTTATAGACTAATAGTGATCACAATGTAAAGTATGCTTTATGTTTTATATGTAGCATGTTACGGTGTCAAGATGTTTATTTGTGTTTCTAGATCACAATAAAATCGAGGCAATTATTAACTCCCGCCCCCAGCCCCAAGACCTTTTCATGGACGTCGACGAAGACAGCTCCAATGGAAGCACACCGCTGAGAACCAGCAGAGGGTATATTTTTTTCAATTATTTATGGAACCACAAACAAGTTTACAATGTAGCTTATGGTAAACTTAAATATTAGTACAGTTTATTACTTATCGTAAACTCAACGGCAATGGTTACATTTTATATATAAAACTAAAATGAATGAATGGGGACTCAAATTAAACATATGAAATATCGTTTCTTTGAAGCACAAATGAAATATAAATATATGAACTACGTTTGGGAACATACATACATACACCTAAATACATAAAATACATGTACCCACAGATCTATGTCTATAAATGTTAATAATGACAACCACTAATCCGCACTGGGCCCGCGTTCTGGTTTATGGCCCGTTCTCCCTTTGATGTTTCTATCCATAGGGAAGGCTCGTGGTAGAATTCTGCCTAGAATCGGACTGGAATGCTGCAACTATTCTTATACATATTTCAGCAGCAAAGCAGCATTCTTTTGCGTTGCTGTGTTATGGTAAAATGACATTAAAGGGCATATATCCATAAGCACTGAAGCTTGAGTATGTGCAACTCGTGCGTAAAGCTGTGTTCCCACCAGAGCTGTGCGAGATAGTTAAGCAGTGCGCGGTAATAATCCACCAATAGTATTACTTCATATTTCTTGTGTCGCTCAGGCCACTAAATCAAGTTATCGTATTGGTAGATTTTCTTCTCGCGCACCGTCTATCTACCTCGCAGACCCCCCGCCCGATCCTCTAAATGCCACTACACATTACAAAATACATTAAACATGCACACTAGTTTAGGCCCAAGACACCGTACTTGTAGAACAAGGGTACGACAAACCGGTTCACACGCGCTCTATACCAGTTACGGACATGTACCTGGGCGCTTCTTTCCCCCACCACGGCCCTGTCAACCCGAGCCGAGGTCCGAGCGTTTAGAGGCGCCCTCGGGTTGTTCCGCTGCCCGATCCGATCCGAACCCTTCGGAGAATCTAGTAGGGCACGGGGACACGCAGTGCGTGATGCCGTCCCCTTTAAAAACCTCCGAAGGTGATTCCTTTCACACGGCTGGAACCCTTTAAGTTTCTCGCCCAAGCCCGGTTAATACCAGCCTAAAGGTAAGTTAATAATTTATGTTATTAGCTATTTTCCCTGTGACCACGGACCCCGCAAAGGGTTCGAAACGTCAGGATAAACAATAATTAAAACTAACTTTTAAAATAAACGCCAGTAGATCCGTAAAAGTTGTTTCATTTCAATATTCTTTTGTATTAAATTAATGGAGTGTTTTTGTTTCAGACGTGACAGCTTAATATCCCGCAATGATCAGGTATGTATACGTACGAAACTTTGCTTGCTGCTTACCTGTTGTAGGTAGCATTAACATTTAAAAAAATCAGTTCTTTATTATTTTTTAGACATTTATGATTTAGGAGCAAAGCCTCAGATAAGACATGTGCCGCGAGAGTCTTTTTATGCCATTTGAAATTTTGTTTAGTACGAAATTTAATCATGAAATTAATGAGACGGCTTGACACCTGCGTCATGTCCGCGCCATACGTCATATCTGTGGGTTTTCCGATTTACATGCGAGCTTATGTTACGTTACGATTAACTTAAGTGCTTGATAGAAGAGTGAGACATAGCTTAAACTGATAAACCTTTGCTTGTGTTGTAGAGCGAGAAAGATGACGACCCGCCGTCTCGGCCAAACAGCGTGGCCGCAACGCGCCGCCGCCGACAAAGCATCCACGATCTCCACAGGAGCATCCAGACGCCATCGCCGCACGGTTCGTATTAAATATAGATAGAATGTACAAATTATACGCGCCCACTGGTTGCGTTTTTCAACACAGTCACGTGACGTTTTTCGTACGAACGCATAGAAAATCAAAACAAGTTGAGACTGATCTCAGACGTCGGAACTATATATGCGTAAAGTTCCGACTTGCTCGCACCTAGTGTGTGAGGTACTATAGTATTTGGTATATCGCAATGTATCGTGCTTATTCGTATGGGTTCGTACAAGCCAAATTCGTACAAGTGCGTACGAGTCAAATTCGTACAAGGCGTACGAGTCAAATTCATACACATTCGTACGAAAACGCATCAAAAGTGAGTCTGGCCTTAGTCCCTGCTGACCCTGATGGGCACATGCCTTGCCTCATGAGCAGTGGTCGGCGTAGGTAGTGCCATATGGGATGAATGACCTTAAATGTATATAGGACATGCCTCGGGATTCGAGATTGTTAAATGCACTATTCTAAAAAAAGAAAGAGACAGTAACATGATGTCTCTTTTGGACGAGTGGTTACATCGCTTGTATATTAGATCTCATTTAAGTTTGTTTTTTTAGCAAGTACAACGTGGTTAAATCCTTGTCAAAAAACTAGTATTATTGTACATTTAGACAATTACGACCCGTTGTCAAGAAATAGTAGGCAATATTTGATTAAAGGTTATTATAACAATCCCGGGATTTTGAGATCTCGTGAAATAGCACTACCTACGCCGACCACTGCTTATGAGGAATGCCGCATGGCTAGATAGGCCCTAACTCATCAACGCTGACCCAAAGCGAGTTTGACTTTTTTTATATATATATTTTACGGGTAAGTACAGTGCCTTAATCTCACCTGATGGTAAGTGATGATAAGGCCAATGATGGAAGCGCACTTCATCCGGGATCCTCACTAGTGAGACACTGGCTATCTTGTCTGTAGCTACCGGAACACAACAATGCTACAAATATTGATGTTATGGCGACATATTTAGATAAGATGGTGGTAGCTAGCCAGGCGGACAAACAAACCCTACCACCAACCAAACCGAGTACACAAACACGTCCCCGCTGGGAAATTTAAAATAATATTGACTGTTGTGTTGGATAAAACAAACTGAAATACCTACTGCAAACTTTATGGAATCATCATCATCATCATCATCATCATCATCATCATCATCATCATCATCAGCTCATTTAATGTCCCCACTGCTGGGGCACGAGCCTTCCCTATGGATGGACAGGGAGAATGGGCCATAAACCACAACGCGGGCCCAGCCGAGACCAACGGCTTTACGTGCCTTCCGAAGCACGGAGACGCTCGAGATGGAAATTTTTTAGGTTACCTATCCGATGACCGACCTTTGCGAAAGTTGCTTAACCACAGCAATCGCAGACCGGGCGCGTTAACCACTGCACCATCGAGCTCCTACGATGACTATATGGAATAGCTGCGTTTTGTTTCCTAGTTTGTCCCATTCTAAAATAAAAGTTGTTAATATTTTTTCTTTTGAAGTGCCCTGTTTAAGCATTTGCATACACATAAAATGTCATGTTTTAAAAGAATCCTTTTTCAGAACGGCCGTCAAGCAGAGAAAAAGATACCACGCATTTCAAATCATCAGACGTAGATAACAATAACATCCAAAGGTAAAAAACCTTGCATTACTAAATGATTCATTAACTTTTTATAAGACCTTTAAGTTGTTTTCTAAAGTTTACGTTTTAGAACACTACACATTGAAGGAAACAACTTTTACGGATCTACTCGCGTTTATTTTACACATTACTTTTAATTAATGTTTATCCTGACTTTTCGAACCCTTTGGTCCGTGGTCACAGGGAGACTGAGGTGTTGGTCGTCTCATAATTAGTTAGTAGCTTGTACACCCTCATTTAAATTAACCAGGTGCGTTCCGTTTGACGCAGAAAGAGCTTACAGTCGTGAAACGCCAGGATAAACATTAATTAAAAGTAATGTGTAAAATAATCGCGAGTAGATCCGTAAAAGTTGTTTCATTTCAATACCTATATGATTGACCTTCTATACATATATAGATCGACATCAATAGACACTTTAATTTAATTAATAGTATTTCTATAGACATTACAGATTGTACCGTGTTGTTATATCGATAAAGAATGTACTTATATGAGAAATGTTATACAGTGAAGTAGCACAACTACGGGAAAGTCTCTCCTCATGCCAGCAAGAGCTAGAAGAGCTGAAAGAGCAATATCGAGAGCTCGACGAGGAATGCGAAATCTGCTCACAGTACCTGCACGAGAGGGAGGATCAGTGCTCGCGGCTAAAGAAGGAAAAAGCAGCGTTAGCTGTAAGTTAGTAGCATTAGCTGTTAGGGCTAAAACAGTGCTCGACTAACGAAGGCACCGACGACACGACGGTCGGTCGAGCACTGTTTTAGCTCTTAGCTACTGAAAAAAGCATCGTTTTCTGTTTTTCTTTACATTTCGTTGAGCTTATTATTACCAATCTTGAAGTGACATCGCAATCGCAACAATACAATTTATCACTACCAAAACACATATTCGTATTACGGAACGTAGAACGCTGCGATGCGCCACAAGCGAGTGATTGACGAACTTAAAGTGCAATAAAATAAACCGACCGATTGCAGCAACCGCAGCTATGTAGTTGCAGTCGCGTTGCCGTTGTGCAATTAGCGACTGGTTGCTTTTTTCTGTAATAAATAAGCCTGCGGAACACCTTTATTTGTCACGGTGCGGTCGTCGCATAGTTGGCTGTGCACTTATGTTATGTTACATTGAAGTTCTTTATACAACTATGTTTTTGGTACATAAAAAGGTAAGCTTTCACCAAATTTCGTGAACAAAAATACTTTTTGTAAAAGATAAAAATAAAAAACCAAAAGCTTGGTTATTTGAATTCTTTACATACATTTTGAGGTTATATAAAAAAAGTATAAATACAAATGTTGTATCTTTTTATTACCTACAACTTTGCTATTAAACTTTTTTCCATAGGACTTGTAGTTTTGCCGGAAATCGAAATAAACCGTTTTTTATCCTTAAACCCCCCCTACCCTCCCCCTTCCACTTCCCGACCTCAGATTTCCCGTAAATTATTTTTTCTTTTATTTTTGTTATATTCTCTTCCATTTCCATCCAATGGGTTTCATCCTACTATGAATTTGTTTCACTTATTACCATTTTCAAAGGCTTCGGTTCTGGTCTATAAAGCTGTACATCCATCATACATCCTGTATAAACAGCAGCAAGTAGTATCTTTTGTAATATAACACCTCTAAATAAACATTAACCTCAAGGAGAGCTGAACTATTAATGAAGTGATACTATAAATTTCATACTCCCCTGTTTCAGAATATCGTCACAGAATTACAAGAGAAACTTGCCAATCCCAAAAATTATCAACAAGAACGTAAGCGTAGTTTTGCTGATGCCTATGTGAACACAGACGAAAGTAAGTTATAAAATGCTAAAGTATAAGCAAAAATGCACAATAATTTTATTTATTTCAACACTTGTTTACATCGATTTTTACCCGACTGCGTCAGAAGGAAGGTTCTGTTTTTCGAGTGTAAGTATGTATGTATGTATGTCTATTTCTTTGACACGCCCTACAGCCCAAACGGCATGGTAGATTTTAACATGAGGTGTCGTTAGATTTGTTTTGCCTTTGGGAGTGACATAGGCTATAAAAAAATCCGGAATGTGGAAACGGAAATAAAATGAGTGACGGCGCTCACGACATATGACACGTAAGAGTACGGTATCGACGCCATCGTGTACAACGTAGCGAGCAATTGCATAAGGAAAAAAATTCATGATTTTTTAATTAATTAATTAATTAAATCATTATTATTATTTTTTTATCTTGACCCCAAAAAACTGTTAGATTGACCACACTATCAAAATTCTTTAGACGAACTACAACGTCTACGGAATTTAAATTTTACTGTATGAATAATGTGATTTTTTATGTAGGTTTTGAAATTTACTTTACAAAACCAACAAGTTTAAAATAAAACAAAAACCCGACTGCTAAAACAACTATATAAAAACAATTATATACGCGTAATAAATACATTGAATATGGATAGTTGTCGCAGAACGGGGAGATTGTCTCCGCCTGCGACAACTATCAATATTTAATGTATTTATAAATACTCATTTATTATAGATTTTATTATTTGAGTATAGGTATCGGACAAGGAAATATTACACGTTGCATTTAACATCTCAAATTGAATTCTGGGATCGTAGAGCTTGTATTCTTTTGTTTTCAGTTTTTTCTTTTTGCAGTTATTTTTTGTAAGTCCGGTTATTACGCGTATATAATTGTTTTGTTATATAGTTGTTTTAGCAGTCGGATTTTTTGTTTTATTTTAATAATTTTTACCATAATGCACTTTAACTTAATGTAACATACCTACTGTTTACTAATACCACATGAGTAAACGATGACAGTTCACAAACAACACAAAACAACGCGTGTGACACTCACTGAGATTGTGCGCTGGCTGTGCCGGTGTAAACTGGTTTGTCCTCTCGCGGCGCGTACGTGAACCCGTCGGCGTCGGTCGGTGAGAGGCAACACACACGTAACCGTGCATGTAGTAGTGTACCTGTCGCAGCGCGCTTTAAGGATTAAGTGCAATAGATACAAATTATGTAATAAACAAACTACTATGTATAGGTATCATAGACATACCTTTACACTCGACGTTTCGCCCGATTTGCACCGTCGTGGTCGCAGACTGACTGATTGAGTCAGTCCGCGTTAATCCCCGATATAAAAACTTTGATTAAAATAAATAAATAAATTTTCCTACACTTACACCAATTATCTAGCCCAAGAGAAGCTTCGTTACGAAACTCGTTATATGAAAAATAAAACGAAATAAAAATGAAAAAATGTTAAATAAAACGCAAAAGTTTAAAAGTGTATGTAATAACTAATAATAATACATCCTTTTCCTTACGAATGTTTCGTTTCCAGACTGGGCCAACCTCCATTCAGTGGTCGTTGACAGAATGTCCTTCGACGCAGAAGTCGATAAAAACAAGCGGTTGACCAAAACTATCGAGGAGCTACGATTCAAACAACAAGATCTGAAAAATACTCTTGCGAAAATGCAAAAAGCGTTGGAGAAGTATGCTGCGAGGGATAACAACAGGTGAGATAACTAATAGAGCTTAGATTTATATGAAACCTTGTAATCACAATAAATTGAGACTATCATTATCATCACTGCTGCAATCAGGCCTTCCTACATTGGATATTGGGCCAAAACCCACCTGTCCGAATACGGTTGGTGGGTATTAAAGATTGCCATCTTACAACAAAAGCGTTTTCTCCACACACTAGCGCCGGCAAAAAAAAATATATATCTAGTAATTAGAGATAGAAAAAATTTTAACAAAAAAAACCGACTCCAAAAAATTAGACTGATAAAATTGCACTAAAAAGTAAAAAATAAGCGCCTATATAGACAATATCTTTATTAAGAAAAAATATGGGTACAATTATTGTTATTTTTGGGGCCGGTGCTAGCCAACGAAGTTTTTGAAGCCGGTGCCAGTCCGCGTTTGTAGTCAAAATTTCATGCATAAGATTGAATGTACTATTATGATTATAATATAGTATGTCGTTAAATGTTTATGTTAAAGTTACCTTGGCTGGTACCGACTCCAAAACTAACAATAATTGTACCTATATTTTTTCTTAATAAAGTTATTGTCTATATATGCGCTTATTTTTTACTTTTTAGTGCAATTTTATCAGTCTAATATTTTGGAGTCTGTTTTTTTTTTGTTAAAATTTTTGTTTATTTCTCGCTTTTCAGTGATTTGTTTCGATCTATTTATCAAAAGCGTAAATGGGTAGACCTACTAAACACGCTGCTCGTATGAGACAGCGCTGTTTAAATAAGACAAGCGAAGAAAACGAGAAACGCCTATCTCAAAGTAGGAAATCAAAAACTGAGTTCCGGTGCCTGTCTTCTTTTGCTTCGTCATAGTCGCTTAACTATCTTAATCGAGATATTTTATCGCCACCCGTGAAATACTTATCATTGAGGAGTTCCGATGGCAATCTGTGGTCTTTTTCATCAGTTACACTTCATCAAATGATACTTTCTGAATGCAAATGCTTGACTTTTTTCTGAAAATACCAAAATCGCGATAGGTATGCCTACAATATTCGAAGAGTTCCCTCAATTCCTTGAGGATCCCATCATCAGAACTGGACCAAATTAAAATGGGACCACACGGGAAGCACCAGCTTTCAAATAAAGAAAGAATCATCAAAATCGGTTCACTCAGTCGAAAGTTCTGAGGTAACAAACATTAAAAAAAAACAGTCGAATTGATAACCTCCTCCTTTTTTTGAAGTCTGTTAAAAATCAAATTATGCTCAACAAACTATTTGAGTGAAGTTACTAAGCATTTTTACGTCACCTGACACTGACATGTTATGGTTTAGTTAAATAATGCCTGGTTCCTATATCTAACGGATCGTCGCTCTACTTCAGTTACCATCCGTTTTCTTGTTACTAACAACGAGGCGTTCTTAGCATTCCACAACAATCCGTTCAAGCTTACCAGCGACGAGTGTTCGTAGGTAGGCCGATCCTCCTTCTGCCCTCACGCGTTTCTTTCCGGATTTTTTAATGATTTCGTTCCTTCAAAAACTATTTTTAAAACATAGTTTAGAATCGTAACTGTACTTTAAAAACATTAATAATGTAATAAATTACAATTTAGTTACTAGTTCGGTAATCCTAGAACGATTTTGTTTAAATAATTTATTATTCATTGGTAATTGCAACAACGTTAACAAAACACGTCGCGTCATTTTTTTGAAGTTGTCACTCATAGATAAAGTTTGTTTTTACTTGAAAGAGGAATAAAAGTTTGTGGCATCGGATCACAGCATTTTAGATATTAAAAAAGCTTTGGCCCTTATTATGGACTTATATAATCCATGCCCAATCCCGTTATTCAAATTTAAATTCATAAATAATTTTGGTTTAATTATAAATGAAACACAGTTAATTATTATTGATTATTTTAATTTGTTGTTTTCGTAGTACTTATACTTTAAGCAGAAATCGATAACATTTCGGACTTAGGTAAATTGTACAAAAGGAAATTGCTGCAACATTCGTATTTAATGCAGGTATTATAAAGTTTTAGGCTTTTCCACTATGGATAAATGCAGATGAAATAATATCGTACCTGAAATAAAACCGACGTTATTAATTGATAGTTGAAATATTTTATACGTAGACTACCGGCCGTGCATTGTACCCAAAGCATAAAATCTAAAAGCCAGCAATAATTGGTTTAAAAAGGGGGTTTGTATAGAATCAGGCTTTGAGAGGGGGGGAAAGGGGGAGGGGTAGCCCCCACTAATTCGATTCCGTCACTAATTTTGACCCCAGATGCATCAGAAATAATACACAGAGCACAACAAAACACAAACGGAGGGCATTTACGTACGAAACGGAATGACATAGCGTTCCTTTTCACGTATTTTTAAATGAAATTTTGTTTTTGGAGAATTTACACCAATCCCTACATAATCCAACCCTCATACATATGAAAAGCCTGCGCTTGGATTCTATACCCGACCCTAAAAAAGGCCATTATCTTTAATATCGAAAGAACGCTAGTTCATTATCTAAGATGGTTATTATTGTATTCAAACTAACCTTGCTTCTGTAACTCTCAAATAAAGATATATTTCCGTCAGTAATTCTTGCACTGATGGTTTATCCAGGCAAAATCTCATTTTTCATTTTGTTGGAATTCATGTTCATCCAATATGAACATGAATGGTTTTATACTCGTCGTTTATTGTCTTCATCGTAATTATGCCAACCCGATAACATATTCAGCATTTCTACATCACCTTCACTGAGCACTGAGCATGACATTTTCACTATTTGTAAAAATTACTGACGAAATACACATAAATAACACAATAACCGATCAAAAAGTACCGGTAGGATAACCAGCAACGAACAGTAGATTTGACAGTTAATTGACGCTTCTTATTTTTTATAGGAACGCAGGCTAGTGTCTCTTCCATATAATAAGGTTACGAAGCGTTACTGGTAACCCTCCCATCCGTTGGTAACATACTATCGGTTAGATTCCTGACGAATCGTTTTTTATAGGAACGCATTGAGCTTACGCCTCGTAGCTAATACAACGGCTCGTAGGCAAAACGAATCGTTTCTTGTTTATAGGAACCGGGCATAAGACGTTACAGCTAAAAACAGCCACTTTTGACTATAACGCCGTATTTAACTTAACCATAACATGTCAGATGTTCATTAAGTGACGTAAAAATGCTAAATTACTTCATTCAAATAGTTTGTTGAGCATAATTTGATTTTCTATCTCTAATTACTAGATATCTTTTTTTTTCATTGGCGGCGCTAGTGTGCGGCGTAAACGCTCTTAACTTGTCATTGATTGAGCTCTTAGACCTATAGCTAATAGGACTGTAAAGTAAAGTAAAAAGCCTATAACTGTCCCCCTGCTGGGCAAAGGCCTCCACCATGGAAATCAAGTCATCATCACAATTGATGGGTTGCTTAATCACCACGCTTGCCAAATGCGGGTTGGTGATCACAAACCCGGGCTATGCATCGAAAAACCCGAAACACACTTTGCCCCACCGACGATTGAATTCCGGACCTTCAGGGTATCGGGCCGCGCTCAGCCACTCTGCCACCTAGGCGTCTACTATAATATTAGGTCCTTACCTATGAAATTGACGTTTTGTATGAAGATTTTTTCTAAAATTATATTTTTCATACTAACGTTTTTTCAATTTTCTTAGCATCTATTTATGTTAACACTGTAAAAATTGTAGAGTAGTGTGTTTGTTTCACTAGCTAAATATAGCAGACATTAAAAAGAAAAAAAGTCAAGACCCTTCAAAGCTACAATGAAACAAAAGGTCAATTCCGCAAACAAAAAAAGAAGTCAATTTAAAAAAAAATTGGGTGATAAAGACACAAAATGAATAATCATTGTTAGTCCTGAAGCTAAGTAACATAGTCCTAATTAAAGGTGTATAATAATATTAACAACCAGTATTGACTTTTAGAAGTAATACACCTATTAATAAGTGAGAAAAGAACGTCAATTTCATAGGTAAGAACCTATTAGAATAGGACTGGGTTATCTAAAAGTTCGTTTGAATAATTTTATAGTTATAACTATTTTCAATTACCATAGAGAGCTTGAAGCTACCAAGTCTGAGCTGAGAGCGTGCAAGCAAGAGCTGATGGAGTTAAAGGAGAAGTATATGGAGTTGGATGTGGAATGCGAGACTTGCAGCCAGTACCTGCGCGAGAGGGAGGAACAGTGCCGTAAACTGAAAGAGGCTAAATCAGCTCTTGAGGTAAATAAGTCGAAAATATTATGTAATAATTTAAACTTACTGAAGAACCCTGCTTTGAATTTTTTATAGAAAGCATTTCTTTTTATTCATCTCAACTAATGCTAAGGCCGAAGACGGAAGAGCACATCACCCGGAATTCGTAACTACTGAGGCACTGGCTATCTTATCTCTAGAGACATCTAGCTGCCGAAACACAACAATGCTACAAACATTTATGTTATGGCGACATATTTAGATGAGAGCTAGCAAGGCGGACAAACTAAAATGGGAATCGAACCCGAGATCTCTGGGTTGACCGTTGAACTTGACCACTAGACCACAGCCTTTTTAAAAAAATACAAAGTTCCTGCTAGGCCCACTGTACGCCTCTCGCCGGCTCAGGAACATAAAACCTATAATATTGTGTTGTTTAAGTACCTATTGTTGTTTTTCTAACTTGCTGGTGTGTTGGAGACCTTTTCTGTTTGTAATAATCACACTAATATTATAAATGCGAAAGTTTGTGTGTATGTCTGTATATTTGTTCTTTCTTCACGCTGCAACGGATGGGATGGATTCGGATGAAATTCGGCATACAGATAGTTTATAACTTGGATTAACACATAGGATAGTTGTTATGAGGAGCTCGATGGCGCAGTGGTTAACACGCCCAGTCTGCGATTGCTGAGGTTTAGCAACTTTCGCAAAGGCCGGTTATCGGATGGGTGACCAAAAATTTATCATCTCGAGCTTCTCCGTGCTTCGGAAGGCACGTAAAGCCGTTGGTCCCGGCTGCATTAGTAGTCGTTAACAACCACCAATCGGCACTGGGCTTGCGTGGTGGTTTATGGCCCGTTCTCCCTATCCATCCATAGGGAAGGCTCGTGCCCCAGCAGTGGGGACTTTATGAGCTGATGATCACTCGCCTGCATTTGCATCTGCATCCTTTTACATCTACATTTTTTGCATCTCGTTTGCAACCTGCATTACACTACATATAGTTGTCATGGTAACCAAAGAGAATTTAATCACTTGATGGAAACTGTCAAAGCGGTACGCAGTCCGCCGGGTCCACTAGTAGTTAAATAAATAATGTATTTGTTCAGGCCAAACTGCAAGAGTACGAGGACGCGAGCAACGTGTCGCTGTCGCTGCGCAGCAAGCGCCACACCATGCACGACCAGCGCCGCGCGCGCCCCGCCGCCGCCGACGGTGAGCACCACCCGCTCTACTCACATCATTGTATTGAAATGAAAATATTTTTATGGATCTACTCGCGTTTATTTTACACTTTCTTTTCTTTCTGCGTAAAACGGAACGCACCTGATTAAATTTAAATGAGGCATGAGACAAGCAACTAACTAATTATGAGACGACCAACACCCTCAGTCTCTGCAAAGGGTTCGAAACGTCAGGATAAACATCTAATAGTGTAATTTGTAAAATAAACGCGAGTAGATCAGTAAATGACTAAATACTTATAAAATTTATAAAATACTGTTTATAAAATTTATAAACCTGGGTCTTCCGCAATCCGGGCGGCTGCACTGACCGCTATGCTACCGGGAAGCATAGCGGTTAGTGCAGCCGCCCGGATTGCGGAAGACCCAGGCCCAGGTTCAATTCCTGGCTGGATCGGGTAGGCGTTTCATTTTTTCACTGTATTTTATAAACTTTATAAATATTTCATTTAGCTTCAGTGCAGTAAAAGATGTTTCATTTCAATGTGTAGTGTTCGCGTAAACTTTAGAAAACAACATCATTGTAGCCAATCATATATGCATGCAAAAACAATCGCAAGAAATTGTTCGTTCTAATTTCGATAGCATTTTTATAACGTAACTGAAGACTAAATCAGTGTTCGACCGACGACGTGCACTGTTTAAGACCTAAAGCAATTAGAAAGAAAAAAAACAGCTTTTGATTGTTATTAAACATTTTTCTGACGAAAATTAAATATGAAAATGGAGTTTTGTAACCATACATGTACACTATATGGTAAAGTGATGGATGGTATGGTTTTAAGTGACATTAAATGCACCATAGCATTTTGTTTCATGTGTGATTCTACTCCTGAAGCTGCAATATTAACATATTTTAAATGGTTTTTGTTTACAGATTTCTTAACTTATCAAGTAGAACGTGATGGCGGTTCTCATACCGACGAAGTGAAATTGCTCAAATCGGTAAGTTGGCTTATAATATTTTTTTATCCTCTTATAAGATTGGTATTTTTTTTTATTAAAAACAGCTAATTGTAAACGATACAGAGCATAGACCTTTTATTGACAAGAAATCGGAAAGAACTCGAGAACTGTTTGTTATTAAACAAGCGTATTACAATAATTGTAATAGTGAAACTCGTTTTTATTTTGCAGGCCGTAGACAAGCTTTCTAAACAAAAAGCAGCTTTAGAACAGCAATTGGTATCCTCAGCGCCGGCGCCCAACCCGATGTATATTGCAACTGGAAGCGCAATTGTTCAGGTACAGAGTTACTTCCTACACACACTACAGCTGTCAGCTACCATGGATTCTTTATCCATATATAGCCTCAAGACACATCGTAGGACTTAATTTAAGAAAATTTAAAAAGATACATAGGAGTTGTAGTTTGCTGTTTATATTTACGACCTAGAAATCCCTTGTTATTGACTGAATCTGATCAAATAAAGCATAACCTATACTATCGTACCAGACTAGTTGCTAATTTTTTTTTTCAAAAATAGACTGGTTTTATATTCGGTAAGCGAAATATGCAGTGTCTACGCTAAAGTTTCCTTTATGCAAAATACCAACATTTAAAACTTGTACCTATAAAACTTTTTTCCAGAATCAACAACTGACCGATGTTATGAAAGAAAATCAGAAACTTAAGAAAATTAATGCTAAATTAGTTGTGATTTGCAAAAAGAGAGGGAAGAAATGTGACATGGACAGCCAGGATATTTCGGAACAATCGTGATTGCGAGTTAATTTTCTTTTAAAAATCTTAAGTCGTTATTTGAAATCATAGGCTGGACCGTTTGACAAAATGGCAAGATTTCATATCCAGTGACATGCACCAGAATGTGTAGAAAATAAGACTGAATGCCACATCATTCCAGGAAGCATTTACAACGAAACTTGCATGAAAGTGTTTGAACTTTGATATTAGATTTGGTGCCATTGTAAGTTTGCCAAATAGAAATTGTTGTGATTATGGTACAATAAAATTAAGTATTATTAGTATATCGACTGTACTTAAAAGTTTTGTGGCTGATACTATTATATTTTTATAGTAACTATAATAAAATTGTAACTTTTAATGTGTCCATGCATGTACATAATAATTATGATAGAGAGTATACATATTATAGTTTATCTAAATGTGATCTGTGCACAAATAAATATAATTAATCAACCCAGTCATAAATTGGTTAGTTGCTTACTCAAAATTACCGTTAATAGTACACAAATTTTAATAATCCCACGAAGTTAACTTTAATATTAATTTCGATGTATGATTCTATACTAAAACTAATTAAATGATTGAATTAAGTTACATGTTTTATATTTTAATGAAACCCATATATTTAAAATAAAGTTTAATAATATAAAAATAACAAATTGGTGTTATCAATACAATTTGATATGACCAATGAAAACTTAGGAATATGTATATTATCAGCATTTGACATTGGCAACTTCCCTTTTTTCGATCCCTTCGATTTTTGTCTACAGATTTTGGTAATCGTAAATTCACTTGGTAATTTAACAATATCACTTGAGTTTTTCCAAATCAAATATAGGTAAATAGTATATAGGTAAATGTAGTAGATAAAAATACTTATCATAATGAAATTTTCTCCACCAAAACAAAATTATGTAAGTGGAAATATTTTCATATTAATGAAAACGAACTAACATGGCCTCAGTTTATTTTGTAATCAGTGTGTGAATTACTCCTTGGCATCTCCGCTACCGTTTTCAAGCGCTGGTTTTCCATTTGTAATTGTTTCACCATTCTGTCCCTTGTCACCATCCTTCATGAGGGCTTCGAACCTGGATGGTAATTCCTTGAGTATTTCGTTCGCAACATCAGTACTTTTAATATTTTCCCGTTTTTCAGATATATGATCTGCAAACGTATTTTGTCCGACTATTTTTGCTAGGTCTGCGGCCAATTTTAAACTCGCCTGGTCATTTAACTTTCCGAGAACCGTTGCTGCTTGAGAAAGATTTCCAAGTGCTATGTAACTGTAAAAAAGGTTATTTATATTTAGTTAGACAAAGAATACTACGGAGAAAACGGACGACGAGCATAACTCAAACTGAGTTTTTATCTTTTTCTATACAAAGTCACAAACTACTAGACTTCGCATTAACTTTAAGCTATGATACAAAATATTCTACATTATATACAGGTTGTTTGGTAAAACCTGTATAATGAGTGACGAATATGGCAGATAAGAGTTCATAGAACCCTGAAAATTATGAACATAACTGAAAAACACCATATGGTCGAGATATTGAGGTTCTTTTTTTACTAAATAAAATTATAAAGTGACAACCCTAGCTCAAGCAGATACGTTGTTCTTGGTCGTCAACCTCATGGTCCAACATAAACCGAAGTCGAAACATTGCAGGAATGAACAAAAAAATTAAAATAAAATAAATTTGAGTTTATTAATGGAAAATTAAAACTGCGTAAATATGATTTTGCATAAACAAAAACACAAATGTTGACAAAATTTCCACGAGCAGGATTTGAACCTGCACCCTTCTGACATACCGGGTCAGGTGCTCTCCTGAGCTATCGTGGTTCTAACAAGCCCGCCGAAATTATTCAACACTATTTACTTTTTACTTTGAAAACCAAAGGCGCCCATTCAATGTCAACCAACAACTACCGTTATTAACATGTTTTCAACATTTGTGCTTTTGTAATTTGTTCGCAACAAAATTTGCGTTAAAAATTATATAAACAAAACTGGCTCAGGCAACAGCATTTAATTTATTTTAGATTATTAGTTTAGAGCTTATTGTAAACAATAGATGTAAACGTATATCAATAAAGATTTTATTATTTATTATTATTAAAAACATTTTATGATTTTGCATGTTATCTATCACGGCGTTCTTTAAACTTGGTGGCATGGCTATGTTTCGGGAATATACACCTATTACCAAACATCCTCTACTGTATATGTATGACTATGTATAACCGGCCACTGTAACTGCTACACACTTCCAAACAAGAATAGTCTATTTAGAAGCACCCAAAACAGACATGTTTAAATTATATTTATATTCAAGGAATTTCTTTCACAATATTAGACTTACGACTTGTTAATGACGTGCTCAACTTTTAATAAAAAAATTACATTATTACTATTAGTATTATTAGCAGTCTACTATTACAGCAATATTACTTGCTAGTTGTAAAATACTGAACGGAAGTAACTCTAGACAGTATTCCTCCGTACCTAAGTGGTAAGCTCAATTCCGATGCGACATAAAAAAGGGATATAAAAAAAAACTTACCATATTCCAGCCATGGCGAATGTGCCCGCCCTTATACTGAACGATACCCACTGCTCAAGCGTCTGCTCTGCTATACTGTCCATATATCTAAAAACAATTAACAAGATATTTTGAATAAGACACTGGAATTCTTAGATATTATTAGTGCGATCATAATTACTTTATCACATTTTAAACGAACACGAGTCCATATAAAAGTGTTTTAGTTATGCATTAAGTTTTGTAAGACAAGCACGGTACTTATATTGTACAATATGTTCTAGCATCCGCCCGCGTGATATTCCGTGTCATAAAAGGCTTTGGCCTTTTACAGAGATAAGGTCCTGGGAATATTTAATAATTCGAAGTGGCAGTGGTCGGCAGCGCACCGAACGGCAGTTTTACTGTCAAACCATTTTAAGCTTTATCTCTATTCGATAACGCATAGTATCGCTTAAAAGCAGTCCCCGCCATCACTTGTCCTCGCGCTGCCACTTCGGTGTGAATTGACCATAAGTGACCGTTAAAGTGCAGCCTGCATGTCAAAAAATCACTTTATTATTCTTTTTATCGAAATAGCAACAGTTACCAATTAAAGATGGATTTTATTCAGATCAGATAATCAGAATTTTAGCCACCTGGGTGCCTAGTGTGAGTTTAATTTGACATTTGAACACGTTAACGAAAACGAAGATTAGTATGGCATTGAAGCAGCGCCTCCTGGCGACATACAAGATGAGTTAAAATTTTGCCATACATATTTTCATTTTCGTAAACGTAATCGAATTAATAAGGATAGTAAACAAAACACACTAGTACTCAGATGACCAATCGCAATTACTTATCTCTGATACAGTGGTGTGTAACTTTAAACCGTACCTCGTCCTACACAAGATGTACGCTTCCTTGAAGAACTGCGCTTCGACCAGCGTCGCCACCGCCCCTTTGACGTCGTGAACGCTAAGTAGCGTCGCCACCTTGCGATACACAGTACTGCCGTAGCTTTTATATTCTGGAATATATAAATATTTGTATATAATATATCAAAATAATATGTAACATACATATTCATTTCATGATGTTCTGGAAAACATCGAAGCCACTGGATGCGAGCAGCACAAAACTTTGTTCTTCGAGGCCTTTGTCCAGCAAGGGAACGTCTATCGGATGAGATGATGATGACAATATTCATTTTAATGCTGTTACTTAACAATTCATCATCGTCATCTCAGATAAAGGCAGCCACTGTTGGACAAAGGCCTCCCTCAAGGATCTCCACAGCGACCGGTTTTGTGCTGCTCGCATCCAGCGGCTTCCCGCGACCTTCACCAGATCGTCGGTCCACCTTGTTGGAGGCCTGCCCACACTGCGCTTTCCGGTACGCGGTCGCCACTCCAGGACTATCCCGCCCCAGCGGCCATCAGTCCTGCGAGCAATGTGCCCTGCCCACTGCCACTTGAGCTTAGCAACTCTTCGGGCTATGTCGGTTACCTTTGTTCTTCTGCGGATCTCCTCATTTCTGATTCGATCACGCAGAGAAACCCCGAGCATACACACACAGTAGTAACACTAAAGTTTAAAAAAAAACATATGAAATAATATCTATAAAATTAGAAGTTCGAAACTCACCATACAATTTCTCCTCCTGTCCTTTAGCGACAAGTCTGTCTATCTGTGCCAAATATAGGTGAGTTGCATCTTTCCAATACCTAGAGAAAAAAAAGTTTAAAATTAAGTTCTACTGTGCAGGTACAAACAAAACTACAAAAATTAACACTACCGCTTATAAAATAGTACAAAAGAAAAACTATTCTTTAGAACAAGTGAGACTGGCTATTGACTAAATGAACAATTATTTTATGTTACTAAGCTTGAAAACGAGCATAATACCGCCGGCCTGATGGAAAACCACCGTTTACGCTACGTTTACAACAACATCATGGGTGTCACAAGAGTTGTCGACCATGAAGTTTTATTTCTTGTTTCCCTACATCTGTACACACAATTTCACTAAATCTAGTTAGTTCCATTTAAATCAAAACATAGCAAAGCATAAGAATGCTGCAAGTTGCATTATAGAGGTTGCTATAAATTAATTAAATTAAATATCATTTATTTTAGACGATTTTTTCATCCATATGGTACGTATAAGAATTAAAAATATTGTGAGTGGTAAGAATTCATAGGTTTCCTATGAAATTTACGTTTTGTATGAAGACTTAATATAAAAAAATTCATATTGTTTTTTTTTTAGCATCTATTTATGTTCATCATCATCAGCTCATTTTATGTTCATCATCATCAGCTCATTTTATGTCCCCACAGCCAGGGCACGAGCGTTCCCTATGGATGGATAGGGAGAACGGGCCATAAACCACCACGCGGGTCCAGTGCGGATTGGTGGTTGTTAACGACTGCTAATGCAGCCGGGACCAACGGCTTTACGTGCCTTACACGGAGGAGCTCGAGATGATAAATTTTTGGTCACCCAACCGATGACCGACCTTAGCGAAAGTTGCTTAACCTCAGCACTCGCTAACCGGGCGCGTTAATCACTGCGCCATCGAGCTCTCTGTTAACACAATAAAAATTGTAGGGCAGAGTGTTTGTTTCACTAGCTAAATATAGCAGACCTTAAAAAAAAAACAAGTCCCTTCAAAGCTACAAAATACAAAATTTGGGCCACAAATACACAACGACCGCTCGCGGTTTCACCCGCGTGGTTCCCGTTCCCGTGGGAATATCTGGATAAAAAGTATCCTATGTGTTATTCCAGGTTATAAACTATCTGTATGCCGAATTTCATCCAATCCATCCATCCGTTGCAGCGTGAAGAAGAAACAAATATACGAACATACATACACACAAACTTTCGCATTTATAATATTAGTAGGATGTATAAAAACATTAACATTTATTGAGTTTTAGAAGTAACAGTTATTAATGAGTGAGAAAAAAACGTCAATTTCACAGATAAAAAACCTAATATTATAGGAACATATGTATTTATTTCTATAGTAGTGCTAAGAGTGCCCATGAGAAAGGGTAAGTACCCGTGATTGTCACTTTTCGCACAAAAGCAAACAACGGTGATACAGAATAGAACACATACATCAAAACTCTCACAACAGGACCTTTCAAACAAAAGAACGACCCTTACTTAAATGAAACGCAAGGCGCTATACTAATGAGAAAAGGGCACAGCAGGTCCCGCTGGCTGGCGAACTGGATCATAGCGTCGATGTGGCCGCGGAATATCGACAGCATTATCCATGCCTCCACGCGGTTTCGCTCCTGATGGCGCTCCACTGCAATTGATAACATAATACTGTAAATTAACATATTACACAGTAGGTCACAAAATACTTGAGGGATCAGTTAGGGGGTTATGTATGAACGCTCAGGAGCAGTTTACCAGATTCTCAACTTACCAGAAGTACAATTAAAAACAAAATACATTAAAAAACTGTATTTTCAAGTCACAACAGAAATGAATTATTGACAAAAAAATTAAGAATAATATTAGTAAAATGAAAAAAATATTGTCTATTGCCTAGTTGTCGTGAATCGTGATTAATTTCAAATACACTGAACGAACTGTCAGCTATTTAATTACAATTAATGTTATCCGCCCTTCATTCTATGTAAAAGATGCAATATTCATGCAATACTGCAATATTTTTTATAGTTATACACTTACTTACTTTTGCAGTTATTCATTTATCATCGTTACACATTTCCGTTACGCATTTTCTGTTTGATTGTACAAAATCCGGTTAGTTGCGAATCTGGTAAGTTGCGAATTTGGTGAGTTGCGAATCTGGTGAATTGAGAATCTGGTAAACTGCTCCTGAGCGTGTATGAAATGTGCTAAATATGACCGAAAAAGTGTTTCTGACTCCGCTTTCGCTGATGTTAAACAAAAGAGGAGAGTAGATACGAAGACAGTTGTTGAAGCAGAATTATGACGCACAACTGTCCTCGCCTTGACGAAATTTTTATTGAAACCAACAAAGTAATTGCCACTGCAAAAAATAAGTAAAAAAATCGTGTTGGTACACGACGATGGATGCAGGCAAAAAGTGTTATTAAAGCAATAGACACGAATGGTAGTAGTTTATTTTAGTATGCAAGCTAACAAGTTAACCAACCTAACTAAGTTAAACTGACTGACGTAATACGCTACCGAACGAGGAGCTAGATGGTCTACAATTGCTGGAGTTATACAACTTTCGCAAAGGCCGATCTTAAGATGGGTGACCAAAAATGTATCATCTCGAGTTCCTCCGCGACTCGGAACACACGTAAAGTCGTTGGTTCCGGCTGCATTAGCAGTCGTTAACAACACCAATCCGCTCTAGGTCCGCGCGGTTGTTCATGAGCCGTTCTTCCAGTGGTGTTCCATAAAAATACATAAGGAAGGTCCGTGCCCTTTCTGTGGTGATATAAAATAGGCTGGTGAGTGTGAGTTACTCCAGCGGAATGTTTGGCAAAATTACACGAGATGAGGCACTAATTTCTTGAATTCTATACCAAGAATTCAAGGAATTCGAGAACATTCCGCTGAGGTAACGCACACAACTGGTGATGATGATTGGTTGGTGAGTTGTGTAAGACATGTCACTGAAGCACTTCGCAATCATCTCTTTCTCACTTGTGTGTGGATGAGCTCACCTAATATAGCTGATGGATAAGACAAATAAACAATACTCACTTTCCATATCCAGTACTTCATTAACATCATTGATTGTCCCGAAGATTTTCACGAAATCCAGGTCGAAACTTTCTTCGGTGCTCACAGAGTAATCACAAATTTTATCCGGTGACGCCTTTTCCAAGTACTTATGTACCATTAATCTTAAGCCTTTTAATATATTTTGGCTCGTCATCTGTTTAAACAATGTGGGTAGTAGAAACTTTTTAGGGCCCTTGACTCTGTTTTCTGAGCTAGCTGCAACCTGTTCGCTTGAAACCTCTATTTCTGTTCGCTCTTCGGTATCATCCGTCTCTTTCTTTTCTTTGTTCTTTTGTTCCTTTTTGTGTTTCTTCTTCTCTTTCTTGAGTACCACATCGTGTTTGCTAGCTGAAAATGGAATGTTAATGATTAGTCAGTGGTTTTATGTGATATCTATTCATCTTGGTGCAGAGATCGACCAGCTATAAACAATTATCGAATTTATGACGTAAAACTTGTTAGCGTAAAAGAGAATCATCATCATCAGCCCATACTAGTCCACTGCTGGACATAGGCCTCTCCAAGTGCATGCCACCGAGCACGATCCGCGGCTACTCTCATCTAGCTCTTGTCAGCCACATTGCGAAGATCTTCGCTCCACTTAGTCTGAGGCCCTCAGACTGAGGGCGTCCTACACTACGTTTACCGATCCGCGGTCTCAAGAACGAAAAGGGAATATAATTGAAACAGCGCCACAACACAAGTAAATAGAACAATTATTTGTTCCTTAGTTGATGGTTTCGTGCAGTCAGCACACTTCACCATTGTTAGGCTTTACTGAGATCTCACGAAGAGATATCTTTCTTAAGAGAATTTGAAAAGTGACGTTGCACTGTTTTATTTCATGTGCTAGCACTTATGCACGTACAAGAACAGTTAGGCTAAGCGTATGCTGAGACGCAGGTGACGCAGTACAGCACAGTGCAGATTTTGCGGGGCAGGGCAGTTGGGGCAGACATAGGCCGCGAACGCATGCTGCGACGCAGGTAAGTGACTGCACGGACACATGAGTTGTCAATGTCAGACTCTGATAATGTGAGTTGTTGCTTGGAAAACTGTAAGTGATTATCTGAAAAAACGTTCTACTAATGGATATTTGTACTATCGAGCGAGTTCAGTAAATTGTTCTGTCATTATTACAAAATTATAATAAAATGGTAAAAAAAAACATGTGTCGACGCGCACGCGTCGCGCAGAAATCTGTGCCGGCACTACAACGAGGCGCAGGGCAGGGCAGACATGTCTGCGTCGCACGTGCCTGCACCGCAAGCGTACGCAGCTCTCGGCACGACCATGCATTACTAAGTCTGCTCTGCTCTGCGCTGTGCGGAGCTGCGTCGCCTGCGTCTCAGCATACGCTTAGCCTTAATGGTGGATTTATTGTTTCACATTAATATTCGCCAAGTCAACCAACAACAGTTGAGACTTCTTGGCGGGAAAGTGAAGCGTCTGCGGTTTTGTTTTATTTTCTAAAAATTGTGTTATGTCGAATATAATGTGAAATAATGGTGGATTATTAACCGCTAAGTGTTCGTGAGTGTGCATAAGTGTTGGCAAATGAAACAAAACAGTGCAACGTTACTTTTCAAATTCTCTCAAGAAGCTCGCATGAGGACTTAGTAAAGCACCACATCTTTACTGAGATACTCTACTCATTTCTCTTTCTTAGACAATTTTTGACCTTTATTAGTGCTGTATGACATTGTGAAAATTTTTAACTGGTAACTGATGTTTTGCAAATGTAGATATTATTATATTTTCTCTTTTGTTTTTTTTAATATGTGTGATTGTCCTTTATATTTTGTGTTTTTATTTGTGATGGAAAGTGGCATTTTCCAATATTTTTGACGCTGTAAGGGAGAAAAGAGCTGGAAACTTGCTGAGTTTCTTGCCGGTTCTTCTCAGTACAAGATCTCCCGCCCAGAGTAGACTTACGAACCGATGGCATGATGACGTTCATAAGAGCTATTTGTAGCCTAAACTGAATTTTGAATTTTTTTGAATTTTACTCACTTCTCATTTCTATTATCATTCATCATTATTACTGGAGGAAGAAGGAAATATAGTTTATTTATGTATTACTTGAAAGAAAATTACTTTGACACTGGCTAAATGTGCTAATAGCACGAAGCCATAAACTAAAAAAAAAAAAAAAACTCCACCCCCTCCCTCACTCACGGTCGTAGGCCTCGGCCGGGTGGTCGGCCGCCCGCCACAGCCGCAGGCAGCAGTCGCCGCCGCCCGACAGCACGGCGGCGGGCAGCGCGGGCCGCGAGCTCCACGCGGCGCCCAGCGTGGGCGCCGCGTGCCCACTGAATACTGACAAACACGTGCCCTCCGACAAGTCCCATACCTGGCGTAGACAAACGCGACGACATCCTAACTTATTCGATTGGCCTTTCGACTGTTAGGTATAGTCGACAATGGAATTGCTTTACCACCTTAGAAGCGAATTTTGTTTGCATATAATAAAACAACAAGTTCTATTTTTGTTTAAAAGACCAAGTGACAGATACGTTGTCATTCTTGACAATGAGCCTTAGCGAAATTTTATTGTAATGGAAGTTTTTGTCAAAAGTGATAAAGCAATTTCATGGTCGACTATACATGTGCCGGTTCGTTACGAACTCACTTACTCCCGTTCCCTATATTCTATCTGTCTGTTGTTTAGCTTACTTATTTTTTTTTCTTTTTATTGTGTTTTTTACATGTTGTGATTGTCCTTTATATTTTGTGTTTTTATTTGTGGTGGAAAGTGTCCTTTTGTGATATTTATGACACTGTAAGGGAGAAAAGAGCTGGACACTTGCTGAGTTTCTTGCCTGTTCTTCTCTGTACGCGATCTCCCGCCCAGAGTAGATAGACTTACGAACCGATGGCATAATGACGTTCATAAGAGCTATTTGTGGACTAAAAATTATTTTGAATTTTTAATTTTTTCTGAAGTTAGCTTATGTCAAATTTGTATCTATAGTAGGCGAAACAACAGATAAATAGGTTATTGGGATCGGGCGTAAGTCTCACGTAGTAAATAAATGAAGATAATTAAAGTAAGATTAAACAGAGATAAGACATGTTGTATTCAATATATAATGGCAGATGTTATTATTATTATAGTATTGACATCATATCTGCGGTTCGATTACACCCCCAGTTTCCTGGCATAGTAGTACGCATCGAAGGGGTGTGGGAGATATTTGCTTTGCTTATTATCGATGATATGGGCACAGATTAGGTAATAGTTATTATGGCAACCTTACCTGCCTATGTTCGAAAAGGAAAAGAATGTTCAGGGATACCCCAAAATAAAAAAACTATAACAAAAATAAACAAAAATACAAATGTTGAAAAAATTTCCACGATTTCGTGGTACCTCGATAGCTCAATTGGGTGAGCACCTGACCCGGTATGTCAGAAGGGTGCAGATTCAAATCCTGCTCTTGGAAATTTTTTCAACATTTGTGTCTTTATAACGAAAATTCTGCTTACTTAATACTTGAATGCCGATTCTGGGTAAAGTGCGCTTTTTGTCCTCATTGTAACATCAAGTGAGATGAATAACAAATGCTTCCTTGTAGTATCGTGACAAAAATAAATTATACTATCCCTAACAACTAGTTAGAAGACAGAATGTACTATTTATTTCTTGTAAATTAAATACTCAATTGCATTTAAGTTTAATTAAGCCTGTTTTTCACATTAGTCTCTTTGCAATGCGGCAGACCAAATACCCTACCGAAAACATTTGAAGTCTGACCTCTGCTTTGCTAAGTAAGCAAATAAACTGTAAACTTACCCTGACAGTGCAGTCTTGAGATGTGGACAGCAACCGACCTTCAAGGTGCGGGTTCCACATAACTTGTAGCACAGGCAGCCTGTGGCCGCTCAAAGTTTTCCAAGTCTGTAGCTGTTTTGTTTTATCTACAACCGAATTATACACATAAAAGATATAATAAAAACATACCTAATTTATAAATATTGATCTAAATATGATGTTGTATATTATTAAGGATTTTTTAAATAAAACCTATATTTTTCTTAAATATTTATAAAATACAGTGAAAAAATTAAATGCCTACCCGACCCAGTCAGGAATCCAATCCGGGCGGCTGCACTGGCCATTATGCTACCGGGAAGGCTGACGTAAGCACTGAATTTTTTCACTGCCTTTTGATTTTTTTACTGCTTTTTAGGGGCAGAGTGCCATCTATCCAATGGTTATTGCAACCGATGGCTATGCATGTTCGATTCCTGGCTGGGTCGGGTAGGCATTTAATTTTTCCACTGTATTTTATAAATATTTAATTCAGCTTCATTGCAGCAATTAGCACTTAAAAATAAAAAGTAAAATTTATATTTTTCTTTTTTGTTTAAGAGCGTTTACGCCGCACACTAGCGCCGCCAATGAAAAAACACATATCTAGTAATTAGAGATAGAAAATCAAATTGTGCTCAACAAACTATTTGAATGAAGTAATTTAGCATTTTTATGTCACCTAATGAACATCTGACATTTTATGGTTTAGTTAAATACGACGTTATAGTTAAGAGTGAGTTGTATTTATTGTGTATACCTTCTTTTTCGATGTATTCCAATATGATTATGTTACTCTGTTTGTCCATAGAGCACACCGCCATTAGATTCTTGTAAGGAGACTCTTCATTAGAGCTTGACGTCTGTTGTGGATGCCATTCTATCATGTGGATCATTTTGCTGAAATAGTAAAGTTTCTTATAATTAAATGTTTAGCAACTAGATAGCTAGCTAAATATGATCAAGACATAGGTCAGTTTGACAAGTTCCTCTTTTTTGAACTAACTGAGGACACGAACACAAGGACACAAGAACAACAAGTAGGGTGACTGATGCTGCGTTGTTTTAACGCTGCACCGGTGGACAGGAGCTCGATGGCGCAGTGGTTAACGCGCTCGGTCTGCGATGGCTAAGGTTAAGCAACTTTCGCAAAGGCCGGTCATCGGATAAGTGATCAAAAATGTATCATCTCGAGCTCCTCCGTGTTTTGGAAGACACGTAAAGCCATCGATCCAGGCTGCATTAGCAGTCGTTGACAATCACAGCGCCGCACTGGGCTCGCGTAGTGGTTTATTGGCCGTTCTCCCCATCCATTCATGGACAAGGCTCGTGCCCCAGCAGTGCGGGCATAAAACATACTGGTGATTATGATGCGCTGATCAGATGAAGTGGAATCATTTGCCGCGCTAAATATTAGGTCCTTACTTATGAAATTGACGTTCTGTATGAGGATTTATTATAAAATTTTATATTTCATACTAACGTTTTTTTAATTTTCCTAGCATCTATTTATGTTAACACTATAAAAATTGTAGAGTAGTGTGTTTGTTTCACTAGCTAAACATAGCAGACATTAAAAAGAAAAAAAATCAAGTCCCTTCAAAGCTACAATAAAATAAAAAGACAATTCCGCGAACAAAAAGTAGTCAATTAAAAAAAAATTGGGCTATAAAGACACAAAATTAATAATCATTGTTATTACTGAAGCCTAAGTAACATGGTTCTTATTAAAGGTGTATAAAAATATTAACAACCGGTGTTGACTTTTAGCAGTAATACACCTATTAATAAGTGAGAAAAAAACGTCAATTTCATAACCCAATATATGAAAAAGTACCCACCTGCATAGAAAGACAGCGGCTAACGTCTCATGCGGCGGTTGAGCCGTCAGCAGGGCGACCGCGCCCGCGCCGCTGCCGCACGCCAGCGCGCGCGCCGACCACTGCACGCAGCTCACGTCCCAGCGCTGGCCATCCACCGACACGGGCAGCGGCACGGGCGCTACGGACAAGCGTACGTTTACTCAGAAATGAGCTCATTATTTTGACAACCTTCTTCGAGATAAATCGAAATTAGGTAGTTAGTAATAAAGCAACTTTTTTTTTCCTATAGTTGATGGCTTCGTGCGATTAGCACATTTAGCCAGTTTCAAAGTAATTTTTCTTACAAGTAATACTAATATACAATTTCTTTCAGTACATAATGATAGATAAATAGATAATCTTTCCCTCAGTCACACCAATTATCTAGCCCAAGAGAAGCTTCGTTATGAATCTCGTTAAATGGTTACTAGACAACGGATAAACATATTTAAAATACTTAAATACATACCTTATATTATACATAGAAAACACCCAGACTCGAGCCAATTTAGAAAAAATAATTACTTTTAAATTGACCCGACCGGGGATAGAACCCGGGACCTCAGAGATGGCGACACCATGAAAATCGGTGTACAAACCACTCGACCATGGAGGTCGTCAAATGATGAATGATGATGAATGATAATAGAAATGAGAAGTGAGAAATGATATACCCCCCAACCTTCGAGTCTCTCAGTAAAGATCAGAAAGCCCCACGCTTTACTAAGTCCTCGGGCAGACTTCTTGAAAAAATTTTAAAAGTGAAGTTGCATTGTTTTGTTTCATTTGCCAACACTCATATGCACTTACAAACACTTAACGGTTAGTAATCCACCATTATTTCACATTATTATTCGACATAACACAAATTTTAGAAAATAAAACAAAACCGCAGACACAACTCTTCACTTTCCCTCTAAGAAGTCCCCATAAAGCCACTTTTTAGCAACTGTCAAAACGATTTTTTTTAATAGAATGGTATGGGAATGGCATACTATGACGTCACCATTCTGTTCCGTCAATTCATCAATAACTTTTTAGGTTATAGAAATTCATGCTTAGGTTAAATAAAAAATAGGTCAATTTTAAAGAACTGTTGCGTGAGTTCATTTATTTGTTTAATGTTCTGGAATTATTTGATGTTGTTGTGAACATCCCTATTGCTGTACTGGCCAAATACTCGAAGCGGGGCCTGCAATGTTTCTATGAAAATTCATATACGTCGCGTTTAGCGGCCCGCAAAGTAAGAAAGAAAAAAGTCCATATCCGACTATGGTGTTATTTTACGAACTTTCTAGTCTGAAACATGACACGCGAAAAGATGAGTTATCAATTTTAAATCGGGCTACCCAAACACGATTGAGAGACCCAAGGGCTGGGGCCTAAGAACACAAATCCCAATGAAAACTATCTTTGAGCTGTATGAGCTAGATCGAATAGAAGTTTGTATAAAATTCAAAATGATTTTAATTTAAAATTCTTTGATATTATCTTATGGGCCCTATTACATTTTGACCGTGATTTTTGCATAAAATGCCCAATTTCGGCGTTGTTGTTCAGAGAAACTGAAACCCTTAGACAATTTTGACTTATTGTATGGTGGAGAATAGTTATTAGTATAATTCGTAGCGGCCTCGCTTTCTGCAATTTTCCCTTATCTATTTATATAAAGCCAAAATTCCGAAGCTAGTTTTCAATTAAATAGGCTGACGGCATTCAAAGCCATAAAACATTCAAATAAGCTGTAAATATCTCCTTACTCCATTAATATTATTAAGTAAAATGTACACCAGAATTAACGTTATTTTATAAGATTTCAAATTATATAGTTTTATGAACGATAAAAAAATTATTAAACATCAAATAAATGTAATTACAACTTTACAAAATGCCACTTTTGCGATGCGTCGGCCGCTCGTAGTACTGAGAAAGCGCGAGCGCGCGCATTTTGTGATAGGCCTCTTAAAGATTATAGAAGTTCAACAATTTTTTAATGTTTTTTAATGTTCCATAAAATAATTTTCGTTAAATCTATATAAAAATGTTCCACTGACCGTCATCAGGCTTGTCGGTGTGGTAGACGACGAGGTCGCCAGACGCGCACGCGTACAGCTGTCGGCCTTCGCCCCACGCTATGGAGTACACGCCGCCATTCAGCGCCGGCACAAGCACGCGCGCCGGACGCTCCACCTTGCCGCTAATGTCGATCAAACCCACCTGGATACAACGCCGACATTAATATTGTAGGAACACACTGTGCCTACGAAATTAGGCAATGGGAGTTCGGTGTATTCGGAGTTTGTAGTTTTGTACTGTAAAAGGCAACCAAATTTTGGATAGAGAGCATTCGGTGTGCATCTAATTCTTTCCCGAACCAATAAGTTCGCAAAGGAATTGGATCGCTCAGGCTAATGAGGTCCCTTTCTTTCTGCTTTTAAACAAGCCCTTATGTCCAAATAATTTTAGGGCCTGATTTTTTCGGTTATGGTATGAAGTAGCTTTCTTTTCAGTAAGGTAATTAGCTCCGAAATGAGTTTATAAAAAATAAGTAAAAAGATTTGGGCCAAAACCGAAGACAGACAACTACAACTGAGGACAATTTATTATTGGAAAAAAAATACTAAACAGATCTTATCTTGTTCATTTTACTATTGTATCCTATAACATGACGTTTCGAATCCTTTTTACGCGCCGTGATCGATCAGTTCGGCACTGTCAGTACTCCCGATCCGATCCGGATCCCGATCCAATCCGAAACCCTCGGAGAATCTAGTAGGAAACGGGGACGCGCACTAGTAAGTGGTGACCATTCTCTCTACAAAACCTCTGACGTACGACGAAACTCTGACTGACCTCTGACTTTCGTTTCACACGGCTTGAGGAACCCTTTAAGTTTCTCGCCGCCCGCCCCCAAAAAGTCCGGTGACGCTGAAAATGCCAAATTAAGGCAAATGGTCGTACAAAACATAAACAACTTACCCTAGATTCAGCCGTAGCAAAGGCCAACAAGTTCTCTCTAGTAGGATGCCAGGCCACCACCAGAACTTTCCCTTGCACATTTTGCCAGTACGAAGTAACGTGCTCATCGTGCAACTTGGTTTCGTCGTCCTCCAATGTGCTCGTCTCCCATATTCTAACTGCACCATCGCCTACACTGATGGCCACTCTGAAAGAAGTTGATTTCTTATAAGATTACATATTATCTCTAACTGTTTGAACATAACCATGCTCCTAACTTTTGTGAAATTGAGTAATCTTCATTATACAACGTGTTAATGAAATTGCGCAAAATCTGAAATTAGTTTGTTCAAAATCGAGAGTAGAATCGATTCCATTAATAAAAAATATGGGTCAGATTTTATAAAATGATAAGGTTTCAACTATGCCGCTTTTTAAGTTTACTTAACTTACTTACTTTTACTTTGCCATAAAGTTTCTAATTTGCAAGAAATGCAAAAAAACAAAAAGTAAGAAATATTTTCTATAATCCGCGAAAATTTTATTTAATCTGTCTTTAGCTATACGGGTGTCCCAGGGAACCTGTACCAGCGGAGGTCTGTGGTCAGGGGACACTAATATCTATCCATTGAAGCCCCCATGTATGTTCCGCAATATTTCGTAGTTTTCGAGATATGATTTTTTTTGTTTTATTTTCAGCTTTTTTTTACTTCTAGGCTGTTATAGGTATAACTTTTCTGAGTGGTGTTTTTTAGAGATTTTTTTGCCAGTATTATTGGTAAAATGTGTATTAATCTGTGAAAATATAGAAAACCCAAATCCTAACTATCCATAGAATATGGATCGCCTATGAAAGCAATATCAAAAGCTAAAGCTTTCGATATTGCTTTCATAGGCGGCACGAAACGCCAAGATGACGTCATAAACCACACACGAAGTCAAAGCGATCGGTTAGGCGGTCGGGCCCCTGGTATAGTTCAGGAAATATAAATTGGTAACTTGTTGTCTACTTTGCGATCTTTTGTTCTGCGTTAACACTTACCGATCAATGAGTAGGCTTTTCTATTGTTAATAACAACACTAATCTTTACCTGAGAGCCGGAGTGACTCAAGTTAATTTTATTACACGCGATTATACTGCTTATTACGAGTAAATAGGGTCCAAGAGGCAGGTAGCGTTAAAAAGAGACAAAAATAGTTATCACAACAGCACGGCCTACCAGAGGTGAATCTTTCATACATTGAATAATTACAATGCGGAAGCGCCATTTTCCGTAAGAGGAACCTCAAGTTACTAACTGGTTATCCATATAATGTCAATAGATGGCGGTAGTAGAGATAGCATTTTAAATTAATAAGTTACGTTTAGTTATTTTCAAGTAACTTTCTTATAGGCACAACTTTCGTAATCTCCTTAAAGAGCTCATTGGCCGAGCGGCTGCGACGACGCTTCGTGCTAGAGAAATCCTAGGTTCAATCCTTCGGAAATGAATTAAAAACTTTTCAGCTAGTAATTTATATAATTCTTTTATAGTAAAAATAAGTAGGGGTGTCTGAGGTTTTGCGCTATTTCATTAACACGTTGTATACTTACACGTCGGATAATCTTAGATTAGATTTATATGTATTGATTGGTTGATTCGCGATAGAAAGTATTTTACTATGAATCTGTTTCATTTACATTTTCGATATTATTGATGCTGTTAAAACAGGGAGAAAACAAAAGCCCTTGTTTAGTTCCTGCGCCGATTCTTCGCAGTAAAAGTTCTCTCGCGCGCCGTACGATTATGGCATAGTGACAAACATATAAGCTCAATAACCCTGAAATGGAAAAGTATTTAATTTTAATTTTAATAACGACAACTTACTTGTTGGCGTCGTAAGGGCAGGCCGCAACGGTGTACAAGAACCCCCCGCATGTAGAGTGAATGGCCACTTTCTGCCGCTTGCTCAGCGAGTACTGAACTATGTTGCGGTCCTGAGACGTCGTCCATATCTGCCAGTCATCACTTGGGTTGTCTGCAGCTTGCAGCCGCGGCGCGTTCGATGCGATGCAGTATATGCTGCGTTTTTGCAATGAATGGACCGCCGACCATTCCAATTTGTTTTTACTGTGAAGGTTTCTTGTTTTTAATTAAATGTTTTTTACATTCTTAACCTCTAATTCTAAAACGTCGATTAGTGTCAAACTTTATCAAAAGTTAGCCGCGGATCGTGCTCGGTGTCGTGCACTTGGAGAGGCCTATGTCCAGCAGTGGACTAGGACTAGGACTAGGACAGTGAATAGGCTGATGATGTGATGAATGATGTATGCCTAACACATTGATTGGCTCAAAACCAGACACAATAGACATTTTATTATTTGTCGGTAACCGGTGACCACCACAGAGTGCTTACAGACTGGTCGTATTGCTCTCGTCCTGCGCGCGTATTACGATACGCTTACGATACGACGCCGTGTGCGATGGCTCAGGTGTGTGTCTACCCGAACGGGCAGACACGTGAGGGCAGACTGTGCGAGACGTATGCGAATATTATGTTTTTTTTTCACTGAAAATTGATTATAATTTGGGTTGTTTACACGATTTTTTGTTTTACTTAATTAATGTTCTTCGTGAAGTGAAAAATAAACGGCTAGGTAAATTTTTCTTTAATTTTTGTTTAGAATTAGATCAGAATTATTTTATAATTTTAGAATTTCTTAGATCAGTTTAGAATTATATTTTTGTTTAGTAATCATACGTAAAATACTATTGTTTTCGTTAATTTTGTAGTTGGTTTGAGTGTGTTTTCATAATGGAACATGTGGCATGCTCACGTGTATCAAACCCGCAAAATCTTTATGTTTTGGCAAAAGATGGAAAAACTAAAAACGTCGTGTATAAAAATGTACAGACGCGCCCGCACATCAACCTATCCAAAACTGTCAAATTTCTTTAATACATTTTCAACCATATTATCATTTCGAAATAAAGTTCAAAGTCTATTAAGGAAATTTGACAATTTGTGGTAGGTTGATGTGCAGGCGTGTGTACTTAAATAAGCTATTTGCAGTAAAATACTGTAAGTAGCTTATTTTAATGTATGTATGTATTTGCAAAATAATTAGCCTAAAATATTTAAAATGCTGCTGAAAGTCACTATTCCATGCGGAGGAAGTCGCGGCGGGCACAGCTAGTACACCATAAATATAAACTTAAAAATGTTTTTACAATTTTCCAAATATACAAACAACTCTATTGCAAATACTTACTTACTATCATGGCGCTGTAGCCCCAAGTGAGCATTGCCTTTTTTATTTTATTGGAACGAAGTTCCTTATCGCATTATAGGACGGAAAAAATTCTTACGAAAAAAGTTGTCACGACACTTTTTTTATCAATAGAAGTGTACGTTAATTTCGCCATTGTTATCACAAGACCGTGTGGCCTAATGGATAAGGCGTCGGACTTCGGATCCGAAGATTGCAGGTTCGAGTCCTGTGACGGTCAAAATATTATTTTGTTAATTTTATTTGTAAATTATTTATTTATTTATATTTTTTTCGTTGATTTAATATTTTGTAATAATAATATACAGTATTTTCAAAATGAGTTTCATTTTTGGTATAGTATATATGCAAGGGTTTCAGTGCAAACTGTTTCTTTGTCTGTCAAAATGTTTCTCTGTCTGTCTCTCTGTCTCTTATAGAAAGCAAGCCAGATATTTTCATTTCTATTTCGACGATTATTTTTGTTGAATGTATACATTAAAAAATAGGTTTTTTGTAAATAATAAATAATAAAAAATAATAATAATAATGAATCCTGACAGTGTTTCTGCACAAGTTCCGGATATTGCTGATGGAGTTAGGTAAGTAGAGATTATATACAGATAATAATAAATGCTTTTGTATTTTTACCTAAAAAAAAAACAAAAAAATAATAAAGTTTATATAACATTATATTTGTTAATAATAAAAAAATATTATTATAACTTAAAAAAAATAAAAATTTATTACAATTTCTTCACTAATTCACGAAAGGAACTTCGTTTCATCCGGGTGTCCCTTGACACCTCTCAAGTTTTTTTTTTATTATTTTTATTTTTTTATAACTAAGTACTTCCTCCAACAGGATCGGAGCCTTTTATGTTACTTTATTTCTCTTTCATTCAAATTCCTTTTTTTTTATTGCAAATACATTACAAAAAAGTACAATGTTGTTTTTCTCCTTTATAAGTAACTAGCTTTTGTTCGCGGCTTTACTCACGTGGGCAAATTATGTTTGTTCTGTTTCTTCACACGTGTAGGAATCAGTAAACGCGTGATGTTTTGCGCGCGATTTCCATACAAACTTTTTACCCTATTTCTCTCTCTAGGGGAGGTTTTTCGAAAAATGCTAAAACACGTCATTCTTTATTTTTGTTGAAAAATCTTAAGATCGATTAAAATATTCATTTCGATAGTTATTACTTTAAAAATAACGATTTCTGCAAAAAAAACCTTAATCCCTTTTTTACTCATTTAAAGAAATATAAACAAAATTCCTGAGACAAGTCATTCTTTAATTCTTTTCAAGAATCCAAATACCAATTTTCATGTACACTCGGCGGCACATCTAACCGCCCACCCCGTTATTTTCATACAAACATGCTCACTTTGCAACTATGTATGTAAATACATTTGTGCTAAGATCTGTATGCTAATAAGGTTAAGCGTTCGACTGTCCAGCATTGTATGAAAATAATGGGGTGGGCGGTTAGATGTGCCGCTGAGTGTATTTTACTTCAAAACTGACGGACTTTCGTACTAACTTTCACCCCCTATTTGAGCCCCTTAGGGTGTGATCTCCGTAAAACCCTTTCTTAGTGGCTGGTTACGTCAGTCAATTAACCTACAGACCAAATTTTATCTAATTAGCTTCAGCGGTTTAGGCTCGGCGATGATGAGTCAGTCAGTAAAGACAAGTCAATAAATGTTTAAAGATTAACTTTTTGTTATTAATAGGATAGTTCATGTATTATATTGCTTATCTTACCAGAAGGTTATTAGCAAAGCTTTGAATACCTAAAAAAAATTGGTATCAATACTTCTGTCAAACGAAGATACAGGTAAAAAAAAGTACCGGTAAGCTTGGTATTGTTACCTGGGTGGCATATTTACCGGTAAATTAACTAACCGCTCTACGCGGATCGGCTAAAGCGCAATATTTACCGAGAATAGTAGCGATACTTTTCTAGATAACGTTACCTGCATTACCGGTACCAAATTACCTTTACAGAAATAACGTTACTTACTAGTACTTATAGTGGGAATTTGGTAACGGTATCAAGCCCTGGTTATTAGAAAATCTGTATTACACCTTTCGTTAGTGCCGTTGTTTGTATTTTATTTGAAATGAGTTCTTTTGCTATTTATTTTTGCTCATTTTTTTTAATATGTACCTACTTATTTTTCATACACTTACCAATCTAGTTTCAGTGGATTACATTGCAGTAGTTGGTTCTTCCCATCGGATAATAATAATACTCCTGACTTGTACCACAGGAGAGTTGGCCAGAAAGGCATTTTATTTTTCTGGTTTTTGTTATTTGTGGAAATAACACAACTGCCTACTTGCTTGCCAGATTTGGACCATATACGAACACCACTATAAAACAAAATTAATAAATACTTTTAAATATTATCCATAAGAAATAATTATGTATTTGGACTTTTATCTAACATGAGAAAATCTTACCCATATTTACTTATAGTAGCTAATAAATGCTTATGAATATGAGCACTAGCTTCTATCATGTCTTGTTTGTTAATTTTAATATCTTTGGTATCACATTTCAGACTACTATGAGTACTGTTCTCTGCAAGAACTTCATGATCCACACTTTCTACATGAGTTTTATCTAAAGCGTCTACCAAAGATTGTATTGAAGAATCCGATTGAGTCTTTCTTTTCAATATATCCTCTTTTAATTTTAAACATTCTGCCAAATAGTCATCTTGTTTATCAGCTTCTTGATGAACTTTAACTAATATGTCTTCAGGCTGATACTTTTTGTGGCCGAATTCATCAACAGCATGATCGGTATAGATATCGAACATATCATCCTCAGGTATAACAACAGAGTCATCAAAACTATCTTCTGGTAGACTCTTTGCAAAAGCAGATTCATCTAATGTTTCTTCAGTAGGAACTTGATTCTTTACACTAGTGGATGCATCTAATGCTTCCTCAGTATGAATTTTATTCTTTTCACAAGCAGATGCATCTAATGCTTCCTCAGTATGAACTGTTTTTTCTTGACTTTCCTTGGATGGAATGATAGCTCTTTTCTCAGATTCTTTTAGAGCCTTTTTAAGAGCAACTTCATATTTTGGACACCAACTAAGGTTGACAATTTCATCATCTTGACCTCTTACTTTGTAGACCACTTTGCCAGCACCTAAGCATGTTTTGTTAATAAACAGTAGTAATAAATTGGCTATGAATTAGGCAAAACTTCAGTTAGAGTATAGGAAATGGTGGAATAGACGTATATTGACCAATACTCATAATGACCAATGAAAATAGCATCATGAATACGCAAAACGACCAATCGCGAAATGACCAACACGCCAAATGACCAATACGTGAAATGACCAACACGCCAGCGTACATTGATCAATACTCATAATGACCAATGAAAATAGCATCATGAATACGCAGAATGTACAGTGACCAAAACAAAGCGTGAACCAATCGAAGCTTGCACAAATCTTGCGCACTATTTCCTTCACTTAAACTAAACTTTATAATTATACTAAGTACACTTACCATTTAAATCTAATACAAATACAACTCCTTGCTTAGTGCCAACAGCAATATTGAGAGGTATGTGTGGCGAGCATGACATGCAAACTGGTTTGAAATTCCTAAGAAAACTGTATGTTTTCACCACATTGGAGTTGAGGTCCCACTTGACAATATTACCGAAACACCCAACAGTTACTGCAAACACTTCATTGGAATAGCCTACTCCAGCAATATCCTGAAATTAAAACATTATTTATTGATCATACAAATAAACACGGTAAGGTTAGGCTCGTAAAATCGTTGGTGTTTCCCATATTCCTGTACGCCGCCGAAACATGGAACCTACAGCAAACCGAAACTCACAAGATAGACGCTCTAAAATGTGGTGTTGGAGGAGGATACTCGGGGTCTCTTGGACCAAGTTCCGAACAAATGCCTCCATTCTTGATGAGCTTGGCATAAAAGAGCGCCTATCCACCCAAGTGCGCATTCGGACCCTGAAATTCTTTGGGCATGTTAGTCGGCATGGAAACGATTCCATAGAACGTCTTGTCGTGCAAGGGAAAGTTGAGGGCACAAGACCACAAGGGAGATCCCCAATGAGATGGACAGACCAAGTGAAGGCTGCGGTGGGCGCTCCCGTGCACGAATGTGCCCGATTAACGACCAGCAGGCAGGAGGTGGCGGGTACTGTCTACGGTACGTAATAACTACGACCACTCTGGCAAGAGTGAAACCACTAAGAAGAAAACCTACTACAGTAAACTATTAAAATCTCAAGAGGAAAGCGTGCAGGAATATGTGGCGGCTATCGGGTTATTAGACGTTCAGTGTAATTTTGTGGATTTAAAGCGCCTTACGAGATAGGCTAGCGCTAGGTGTGCACGACGATCGTCTGCGTCGAGAGCTGATAAAGTTCAAAGGTCTTACGTCATACGAGATGGCTGTGCAGCAATGCCTGAATTACCAGAAGACGTTTTGTGATATGTACCCTAGTGTTAGTGGTGAAATAAAGGCTCCTAAAAGGTGCCTACAATTATCTAAGGCGGACTAGGGCTGCTCCCCCTCCACACCTTTCAAAGTGTAGGGCAGCCCTTTTGACCAGCCTCAGCCTATATCCAACAATCCTACATGGTTACAATATAAAAAAAATCAACCAATATTTGTCTGACACCTATTTGCACTAAACTTATGAATTGCCTAAGTCTTGGCTTAACTACTACCTGGTCAAGTTAATTCGGCACCTAGCTCGAAGACGTCCCTTACACTCAGGTGCCGAGTTAACTTGACCGGATAGTAGTTAGGCAGAGATTTAGGCGATTTATGGGATTTGAACGCCACTTTAAAAAAAAAAAAATAAGTTTAGTGCAAACGGGTATGTTTTAATTAAGCCTTTAAAAACGTCTATCATTATCTTCCCCTAGTGGGATGAGGGAGTATTAGAGAAAAAAATTCAGGGAAAAAGTTGATTCATGGGGTGCTTCCCACACAACCAAATCACAAAATTAGGTGGTTACCAAGATAAAATTTTTGCTTGAAATTTTTTTAAGTCCTGCACACCCTTTGCTACACCCTAACCGATAATTTTATTACCTCTTTTTCTTGGCTATGTATTTCATGGCTGTGAGTTGGTTTTGTTTTGTGACATTCGTGCAAGTGCTCCAGGTTCCATTGTTTGACAGATCCATCTGCACTGCCTGTCAAGACCGACCTTTTCTCTGGCCACTCCGGAGAGATATCGACGCCAACTATCCTAATAACATTAAGTATAATTAAATACAAAGTTATGTTACAATCAATCTGTGAATGGAGTATCTTACTTTTCATTGTGTGCTCTGTTGATGACGTGTGCATGATATTTTTGAGATCCTTTAACAAAATTATTGTATTCTTTTGGTAGCGGTTCCAAGACACAAAGGCTTTTACTTGGTCCACCATATACCAGCCATCCGTCTTTGCTAACTGCTAAGCCAGAAACTTGAAACCAATTAGGTGATGGGAGAATTATTGTTTCATCCATGGTTTACTTTTATTTTCTTCACGTTAACTAGTCTACAAATCACACGTGTAATACACAAACGAACAATTATTTTTCAAAAAGGCTCTTAATTGTGCCGGTCAAGTCAACCCACACGCTATTTCTCGACACCCTCACTGACACTGACAGTGAGTGATGACGTCAGTGCACAGAACACAATTCGTCAGTTTTTTTTTTGTATTGTTTTACGGCTCCGGATGAAATCCATCAAGCCTATTCGTTCGTTCTAAACCTTATTCTAAACATGAACCATGGTTGTCGCAGAGTCTAATAAAGCCACAGACGTATAATAAGAAAGCTTTAGTTTTTTTATAAAAAAGAGTTGTGATAGTGATTAGTGTTGATAATTATTGTAATTCTATTATTATTATTTATTTGTTATTACAAATTTAGTTTTTAGTATTAAATGTATTGTTATTATAAATATTAAAACTAATGGATTACCTATACCTAAAATAAAATGAAGGAACTAGGAAGTGTGGATCACCGAAAACTAGGATGAGATAAACAGATTCCTCTGCCTTTTCTATTTAGAAGAAAGAACAATAAAAAAGTTTAATTGGTAAATATTAAATTATGTAGCTTTGGATAGACGTAAAGAAAATTGTTCGTTCAGAGTTCTGTAGTTAATAATATAGTAAATAATTGGAAAATAATAGCTGCACTCTGTCTGTTGCAAACATTGAATATAAAGTGTCATCGATTATTAATTGTTTTTGTTAACAAAAGTATAGGAGCCCATTAACAATGGCACATTACAAGGGGGCTGCCTCCGAGGCTGGCCGAGCCATGCATCTTATGAAAAAGCGAGAGAAAGCCCAGCAAGAAATAGAACTTCGTAAGAAAAAAATAGAGGAGGATCTGAAAATTGACAACATAGAAAATAAGTTTGCTACCCATTATGATGCCGTTGAACAACAACTTAAAAGTTCCACCATAGGACTGGTGACCCTAGATGAAATGAAAGCAAAACAAGAACACATAGTACGAGAGAGAGAAAAGAAATTGGCTCAAAAGAAAGCTGAAAAGGAAAAGGAGAGACAAAAAGAGATTGAAGCTAAACAAGCACAAAAAAATAAACAAAAGCGTCAGGTACATTCAATGTTATCTCTAAACTTTACTAATAAAATTATTAATCTTAGTATTTATACTATACTGACTGCACGTACGTTTGCCGTGCGGTGCCGGCCTAGAATTGCACCACCCCAACTCTTCCCGTGGGTGTCGTAAGAGGCGACAAAGGGACAAAACCGGGGGGCGGGCAGCAGCGCCCTCTGTAGAACAACCACACACTGAACTGCGATCTCCAACCCGCATGCCCAGCGTGGGGATTATGGGCACTACCCCCCCCTTATGATAAAACAAAGAAAGAAATGGCCCCTAGTTCCCGGCCGCCTCGCTATTCCTGGCCATGGCAGCGGCCATGGTAACGGCGGGGCAGGGGGTGCTAACAATCACCGGGCTACCTCAGGCTGCCACAAACAACTGACCCTGGCTACGTTCAACGGACGCACTCTGAGGCTTGACCACCATCTAGCGCAGTTGGAAGTGGAGTTAGAGAACATAAAATGGCATGTTCTGGGGTTATGTGAAGTCCGTAGAGGACACCGTAACCCTAGACTCGGGCCATCTTCTCTACTTTCGCGAGGGTGATAAAACATCCCAGGGCGGCGTAGGCTTCCTCGTCAATAAGGTCCTCTCGAACAACGTTGAAGAAATCTCCAGTGTGTCAACCAGGGTAGCGTACCTGATCATTCGGCTGTCCAAGCGTTACAGCATGAAGGTCATTCAGGTTTACGCACCGACCTCGGCACACTCAGATGATGAAGTGGAGGATATGTACGAAGACATGTCCAAAGCCTTGCATAACACCCCTAAGGCTCATTTCAACGTTGTTATGGGGGACTTTAACGGCAAGGTGGGAACCCAGAGTGGCAACAAATCACGGATGGTTATGGAGTTAGGAATCACAGGGGGCAAATGCTTGTCAACTTCCTCGAGAAAGAGGGGCTGTTCTTAATGAACTCCTTCTTTAAGAAACAGCCTCAAAGGAAGTGGACATGGCAAAGTCCTGACACTGTGACCAAAAATGAGATCGACTTCATCATGACGGATAGCAAGCACATATTCAGAGATGTCTCAGTGATCAACAGGTTCAATACCGGATCTGATCACCGACTCCTGCGAGGCTCTCTGAATATCAACTTGAAGCTTGAAAGACATCGTCTGATGAAGTCCACGCTCCGTCCTAACGCAATTCAAATCATGGCGGGCACCGAGAAATTCCAGAAGCTTCTCGGGGACAGATTTGTTGCCTTGGAACCCACTGATGACGCTAACGAGACCCTACACAATCTGGTCGAAACGTTGAGGGACGAAGGCATTAAGTTCTGCAAAAAACAGCGTACTGGCAAGAAATCCAAACTCTCGGCTGAGACTCTCGGGCTGATGACAAGAAGACGGGAAACCACCCAAGCGACTTCGTCGGAGAGGTCAGACCTGAACAAGCAAATTGCGAAGATGGTACGGCGCGACCTTAGGAGCTCCAACACACGCCTCATTGAAGAGGCGATAGAGCGAAACCGAGGGTCCAAAGTATTCACTCAGCAGCTTGGCAGGAGCCACCTGACGAAGCAACAAGAAACGCACGACGGGAGGACCGTATTGTCGAAGCCGGAGATCACCGCCGAGATAGAGAATTTCTATGGCCGATTATACGCTGCACATGCCCCTCGTTCCCGACGAGACGTCCACGATTCCAGAGCCACCCTGACACGCCACTACACCGACGAACTGCCAGACATCAGTCAAGACGAGATCGTGTTAGCTCTGAGACAGCTTAGAAATGGAAAAGCCCCCGGTGAGGACGGAATTACATCTGAGCTTCTGAAAGCTGGAGGAGCCCCTGTTATACAGGAATTGCAGAAGCTCTTCAACGCCGTCCTTCACAGTGGGAGAACTCCAAAGGCGTGGAGCGGGAGCTTGGTGGTGCTCTTTTTTAAGAAGGGAGATAAAACTCTCCTTAAAAATTACAGGCCCATCTCGCTCCTGAGCCATGTCTATAAGCTTTTCTCACGAGTGATCACGAATCGTCTCGCCAGGAGACTCGACGAGTTCCAGCCACCGGAACAGGCCGGGTTTCGCAGAGGATATGGTACCATAGACCACATTCACACAGTGAGGCAGATTATACAGAAGTCTGAAGAATATAATCAGCCCCTGTGTCTGGCTTTTGTGGACTATGAGAAGGCCTTTGACTCTGTTGAAACCTGGGCTGTTCTGGAATCCTTACAGCGATGCCAAGTGGACTGTCGTTATATCGAGGTGTTGAGATGTCTTTACGAATCCGCCACCATGAGTGTCCAAGTACAGGGCCAGCAGTCCAAACCCATCCAATTGCGCAGAGGAGTGAGACAGGGGGATGTCATATCCCCGAAACTGTTCACAAGCGCGTTGGAAGATATGTTTAAGACGCTGGACTGGAAAGGAAAGGGCATTAATATAAACGGTGACCACATCTCACACCTGCGATCCGCTGATGACATAGTTCTGATGGCGGAGTCGCTAGAGGAGCTGAACCAGATGCTGGACGGCCTAGCTTCAGCCTCGCGACGCATCGGTCTTGGCATGAATTTGGATAAAACCAAAGTCATGATCAATGGCCACATTGATCCGATACCGGTCGTCGTACATGGTCACCTTCTTGAAATTGTTTCCGAATACACTTACCTCGGGCAGATTCTGCAATTAGGTAAAAACAATTAAATGTCAAAAAATGTTTCCACATGAGATTTACAAAAAAGAAAAATCCATTTGAGTCAACTTACACAGTAGAAAATACACCATTGTGTAGGATAAATCAGGTTACAGACCTCGGTATCATTTTGGACAGTAGGTTACGGTTTGTGTCACACATTGACATGATTGTTAATAAGGCTTCCAGAATGTTCGGATTCTTGAAGCGTAATACTAGGCAATTCAAAGATGCCCACGCTAGGGTCATGCTGTTTAATTCCCTTGTGCGGAGCCTTCTCGAGTACGGGTGTATTATCTGGAACCCAATGTATAGTGTGCATTCTCAACGGGTTGAAGGAATTCAGCGTGCGTTTACAAGGCATTTGGCATATATATCCAGTGGCATTTCTCACCGATGCACGTATGCTCAGCGTCTGGACTTTTTTAGCATTCAGCCACTTTGTACCCGTCGAAAACTGTATGATATGGTTTTTCTGTACAAGGTTGTAAACCACAGCATAAGATGTCCGGATATTCTTGGACGCATAGGTTTGAACGTACCTTATAAATTGCCGCGTCATGCTATTACTAAATTATTGTCAACGCCACTTGTAAAAACCAATCTAGGTCATAATTCTCCAATAGCTAGAATGTGTAATGAATATAACATGCTTAATGGTAGGGTAGATAATCTGGATATATTCCACGATTCTTTGCCCTCCTTTAAGAAAAAGGTGCTGGAACTACTTGCATAGTTTTAATTATTGCATAGGGTTGTTTGGAATGTTTTTGTTACCTATATATATTTTTTATGTCTTAATTTTTAATTATTTTTTGTAACTTAAAATTTTGGTGTTAGTTATTCTTTAAATTGTAGTTTTAAACTTAATTTGAAAATCTTGTTAGAAGAAGTTATTGGCAAATGTTGTACGTACCTATTATAGGTGTACATATCAGTATTTGTCCTCTGTGTATGTAACCATGTCAATAGTAAATAATATGTACACTGTTGGTATGTCTAATAAACAAAATAAAAATAAATAAAAACAATTTTGAGAAGGAGGCCAAGAGGAGGATCCAGCTGGGCTGGGCAGCGTTTGGGAAACTACGTCGAGTCTTTTCGTCATCCATACCGCAATGCTTAAAAACGAAAGTTTTTAATCAGTGCGTCCTACCTGTCATGACCTACGGAGCTGAGACGTGGACACTCACGGTAGGGCTGGTCCACCAGTTTAAAGTCGCTCAGCGAGCTATGGAAAGAGCTATGCTCGGAGTTTCTCTGAACGTGTTCTTGAGTGGAGACCACGCCTCGGTAAACGTAGTGTAGGGCGCCCTCCGGCCAGGTGGGATGATGACCTGCGAAAGACTGCAGGCAGATGCTGGATGCGTCAAGCCGAGGACAGGGCGCTATGGCGCTCATTAGGGGAGGCCTATGTCCAGCAGTGGACTAATATAGGCTGATGATGATGATGATGATGATGACTGCACGTAAAATGACTGCTTTTAAATCGTAAAGTGGTGCCTGTAGATCCTGAAATGTGAATTATATATTTCGAATTCCGTGGCCTCGGACTGTAGAGCACAAATAGTAACTGACTTCAGTCGCCTGGCTCCCAACATCAAAATTCTTAGCGATGATTCATTATTTTTATTAGGCGCACCGCTTCTCGATGCTGCCATCCCTGCTTTTATAAACGATGCGATCGCTAAATTCAATTCTACTGCAGACCGGTTATTCCAAATTAATCCACACATGGCTTTGTTTATTATTCGTTTTTGTCTTTTTGTTCCTAAATTTACTTATGTTCTACGTTGCTCCCAACTTTGGCTTTTTCCAGCAATGTTATCCAATATAGATAATTTGTTAAGAGAAACTCTTATTAAAGTTTTAAATTGCTCTATGAACGACCGCGTTTGGTTAGAGGCTTCGCTTCCTGTACGTTTCGGAGGCCTAGGAATTAGGAATTTATCCAGTGTGGCCCTGCCAGCGTTTTTGTCTTCTGCCCATAGCACGCACAATCTTTACAGGAAGATTATCAACCCTTCTTTGGGTACCGTAGAGTTGTCGGGCAAGGCAGATGCTAGTAACGCTTGGTTATCCGCCTGTCAAAATTCTAGCTTACCTTTATTACCACAATCGCAGAAGCAATGGGACGAGCCGTTATGCAAACAAATTTTGGAGGGGCTTATATCCACATCGGCTGACACGGCCGAACTCGCTCGTCTCACTGCCGTTTCCGAGAGAGTCAGGCCACTGGCTCCAGGCATTGCCATCTGCCAATGTCGGTACCTTGTTGGACGGGCCGTCTCTTACTCTAGCGGTCTGCCTCCGTTTAGGCGCCAGAATAGTCCACCTTCACCGCTGTGTGTGGGAAGGCGGTTGACGAGCTTGGCCACCACGGCCTCTCTTGCGCTCGTAGTGCTGGCCGTATGATGCGTCACTCGACGCTAAACAGCATCATCCGCAGTGCTTTTGCCACCATTGGTTTACCGGCTGTCTTAGAACCAGCTGGTATCTCTCGCAGTGATGGCAAGAGACCTGACGGAATGACCATTGGGCCCTGGAAGCTTGGCAGGCCGTTGGTGTGGGATGCAACCTGTGCTGACACCGTGGCTCCCTCGCATGTTCGCGCCACTTCACTTCATGTGGGGGCTGCTGCGGTAAGCGCTGAAAATCGTAAACGGCACAAATACGCAAACCTAGGTCGAAATTATTTATTTGTTCCGTTTGCGGTGGAAACAATGGGTCCATGGGGGCCGGAGGCAAAGCATCTAGTTAAAGAGTTAAGTGCTCGCCTTATCGAGGCCTCCGGTGACAAGAAGGCTGGCAGCTACCTCTGCCAGCGTATTAGTTTGGCAATCCAAAGGGGCAATGTTGCCAGAATTCTTGGGACCGTTCCCATGAGCCCGCAGTTGGAGGACATCTTTTATTTATAGGTCTTTAGTTTTTAAATTTTCTAATTTTTTTTTTTTTTTTTTTTTTTTAAGTTAAATTAAGTAATGTTATAATTGATATGATTTAATTAGACAGTTAATAAAATTGTAAGATTGATTAAAATACTTAACAATAACAACAACGTGGTTAACATTCGGTAAAGTTACTTGATGCTAAACACACCCCTCAGGTGATTGTAGCAATTTTTTGAGGAAGGCTAATGTTTATTTGTGGAAGTCTCAACTTCCTTAATTCAATTTAATCCAACATTTGTTTTCTCATTACAAGGTACAAAGTATTGATATAACAACATAAATGAATAAATGTATCCCTTATGTACCCCTTGTGAGAGACTAGTGCTTGTGATAGGTTTTTAAAAGCTTGTAGGCCATGTGGCCTAAAGGTTGACATGTGTCAACAGTGGTCAATTACTAACGTTGTCAATACAACAAAAAATTTTTTTTGTAATAATTTATATTTTTGTTTCACAGATCCAGGCGCTTTCTTTTGACCTAAATGAAGGTGAGGAAGATGAAGAAGAAAATGATGATGATGACGATGAATCTGACCATGAAAAACCTGAACTTAGCTGGAAAGATAAACCAGAGGAACCTGTAAATACAATCATTATTTAGTTATTAAACCTATTGAGTATTTCAGAACATGTCTACTAATGTCCATTATTAGAAATATCCATGTTCAATAGAAACATATTTTTTGTTTCTTACAGCTGTCAAAAAAGATTAAGAAAAATCCTGATGTAGATACCTCATTCCTACCAGACAGAGAGCGAGAAGAAGCTGACTTGAAGCTGCGTGAAGAGCTCAGACTGGAATGGGTTATGACTCAGGCTAGTCTTAAAGATGAGCCCATCACAGTCACATTCAGTTATTGGGATGGCTCTGGTCATAGAAGAAATGTTACTCTAAAAAAAGGTGATATAAATAATATTTGAAATTTTTTTTATAGTAATTGATTACAGATAGCAATCCCAAACATACCTTAACCATAACATTTTTCATTGGAAATGGAAGTTTATACATACAATCATCATCATCATCAGCTCATTTTTATGTCCCCACTGCTGGGGCACAAGCCTTCCCTATGGATGGATAGGGAGAACGGGCCATAAACCACCATGCGGGCCAGTGCGGGTTGGTGGTTGTTAACGACTGCTAATGCGGCCGGGACCAACAACGGCTTAACGTGTCTTCCGAAGCATGGAGGAGCTGGAGATGATAAATTTTTGGTCGCCTATTCGATGACCGGCCATTGCGAAAGTTGCTTAACCTCAGCACTCGCAGACTGGGCGCGTTAACCGCTGCGCCATCGAGCTCCTCCAATATATACAATACTTGTATATTATACTAGCTGTGCTCGCGACTTCGTCCGCGTGGAATAGTGACTTTCGGCAGCATTTTTAATTTTTTAGGCTCTTTTCCCGTTTTTGCAACATTTTTCACTGATGCTTCGCTCCTATTGGTCGCAGCGTGATGTTATATAGCCTAAAGCCTTCCTCGATAAATGGACTATCCAACACAAAAAGAATTATTCAATTCGAACCAGTAGTTCCTGAGATTAGCGCGTTCAAACAAACAAACAAACAAACAAACTCTTCAGCTTTATAATATTAGTATAGATTTTTTATCAGTCCCAGGGCATGCATGCCACATACAGGTCTTATTTAATTTGGCTATAGAATTATATTTGGGCTTGAAGACTTGATAACTGGTTGGTATGGTACCATGTTCATAGTTTTGTAATGAATATTTTTGTTTTAGGAAATTCAATTTATCAATTTCTACAGCGTTGCTTAGATACACTCAGACCCGAGTTTAGTGAACTGAAAACTGTTTCTGCTGATCAGCTTATGTATGTCAAGGAAGATCTTATACTGCCACACCATTACACATTTTATGACTTTATTGTCACAAAGGTAGTTATTTGTGGTTGTCTTGTGATTTAAATCTGTATAGAAAGATAATTGTAATATTACTTATTTTTTTATTATTCAGGCCCGTGGTAAAAGTGGTCCCCTATTCCAATTTGATGCATCGGATGATATAAGATTGGTAAATGATGCAACACAAGAAAAACAAGACTCTCATGCTGGCAAAGTGCTATTGAGGTATGTAAACATTTAATTATTCATTAAATAAAAAAAGATAATTTTTGTTATTAAAATAAACATTTTGTTTATTGTAACAATTTTATTTCCAGGTCCTGGTATGAAAGAAACAAACATATTTTCCCTGCATCAAGATGGGAACCATATGACCCTACCAAAACATATTCCAAGTACACCATTAAAGGAAAATAATTAATAAGAATAACTTAAAAGGTTTAACATTTCTTAATAAGTGCTAGATAGTCTATCCAAAACTTAGCTGGTTTTGTAGTGTGTGATAATAGTTTTAGATATGACTTTCTGTCACTTATGAGGAAATGATGAAACTAGGTAATAAAATAATATACTTGTGCAATCAGCTTGGATTGTATAACTACCAATAGAGTATATGAATAGTAAAATAATAATAAATTGTGAATAAATTTACAACAGTATTCTTCTTAAACTAATTAATAAATAATATCAAACCAACAATCATAATTATAGCTAGAAAACAAAATAAAAAATTCCAATCCATCAACAATTTAAAAACTTTTCTAATTCTTGCCATCTTTTCCTTTCTAATTTATCCAAAAATGATCTCTTACTAACACTATTTAGCTCTTCATATTGAGGTGGAGGAGGAGCATGTCTCTGGAAATGTATAATAGCAACTAACAAGTTCCATATTGTAAATTCAGGCCATAAGACATCTGTGAAATATAGTACACTTTTTGTAACCTGAAAAAAGTATAAAATGAAATAAACAACTTCCTTAAAGAAATTATAACATGCCAGTTTAGAACCAAATGGGTTACATTACCTGCCACAACATAAAGTCTGACAATCTAACTTCCCCTGATGTTCTGACAAGCAACTCAGGTTCACCAAGCTCTAATGACTGGGACACAAGTTCTTCATCAATATCATCTGCTATCAGTTCCTTGTTTTTTACACCATCAACAATGTGTGAAGCTGCACGACTTATTTCATCCCTACCTGAAAAAAAATTTTGTTAAATCTGATAGCCCACTTAGAAACAAGCTAAAATTATTATGGTACATTGTAGATAGTTTAAAAATCCATGAACTAATTTGGGTGTACAAAAGGGGGCCCCAAAAAATAACACAATTTTTTTTTTTTAAATACCAAAAATAGTTAGTAGTTAGCATAGCATAGCATAGTTAACAAAAGATATTTAATATTTTTTTTTTTTTTTTTGTAGATTTCTGTGGTCTAATAAAAAAAAATAACCTCGAAATTCAAGACAATCGCTACGCTGCTCTTCGCAATTGTCTTAAATTTTTAACCTCTCACGTGACCTCCAGCAAAAAGTGAAAATTTTACAAGTCCTAGCTTTATACATACTTGGACGCCCAATGTACCACAGTGCCATAGAACAATTGAATTTCTATTGTGTCTGGTAGTAGTTAAAAAACATGATCGAAAAATCGGCTATGACTTGGACCCCTTTGGTACACCCTAATCCATGAACCTGTATGATAAACAGTACCTGTATATGCATAGGCAATATTGAGTCTTAATTTATTGTTGTGTCTAGTAGCTAACATAGCTTTCGATATCATTTTGCGCAAATCTTCTGGTAACAAGGATAGACGTCCTGCTACATGCATACGCACTCCCCAATCATTAATTGCATCTCTGTAAAATATTATTGGTATTATTGGAGTTTAATCCAGCTCAATTTTAATTATGTCAAAACTATATTAATATAGTACACACATTTCATCAAGAAGCCTTTCAAATTTCTCCCTAGCCAAATCCATAAGACCATTGACTTCTTCACCACTCCTTTTGAAGTTTTCTATGCTAAAAGCATAAACTGTCACTTCAGGAATACCAAGATCAAGACACCACTGTAACAGTAAACAAAGTAAGAATAGATTAATTAAGTCAGAAATATTTTAAGACTAACAAAGTTAATACGACTTATTCAAATAGCCTTGTAAAACTGAATAGCTGAATTCAATTCACCTTCAATGTTTCAGAGAGTTTATCGAATCCTTTTGAATGTCCAGCAGTAGTGTTTTCGTGCCGCTTTTTTGCATATCGACGGTTTCCATCCATTATAAAGGCTATGTGTTGAGGTATACGACCAGTTTTTATAACTTTTATACAGAACAACTGGAAAAAGGATACAGCGTCTTCTTTCACCCACGACATGATTTGAATTTAAAATTATATGCTTATGCTTATTGAGTTAATATTTTAATGCTCATTTACCATTAATAAATATTGAAATTTAAATACAAATTTTATTCACTTTGAAAGCAGATAACGGTGTTCAGAATTCGGATTTATTATTAGAAATAAAACTTGTTTTTTTTTTTAAGTGTAGTTTGTTCCCTGAGGAACCGGCTAAGGTCATAGACCATGCTGCCATGTCATTAGTTTCTTAATTCATTAGTACTATAATAATATGTAATAAACTATATAAGATAATGATGAATGATAATAGAAATTAGAAGTGAGAATGATATACCCCCCAACCCCTAGAGTATCTTAGTAAAGATGTGGGGCTTTACTAAGTCCTCACGCGGAATTCTTGAGAGAATTTGAAAAGTGCCGTTGCACTATTTTGTTTCATTTGCCAACACTCATGCACACTCACGAACACTTAACGGTTAATAGTCCACCATAATTTTACATTAATGTTCGACATAACACAAATTTTAGAAAATAAAACAAAATTGCAGACATTACTCTTCACACATTCAGGGCGGGGTGCGGGATCTCCGCGAAGCCAACAGGCGCCTCCATCTCCCTTTCATCCGGCAATGCCCGGGACCTGCCCCTCCTCGCGTCATACAAGGCCGAAGCCTCAAGAATGCGGAGGTCTAGGGGCAGTATCCCGGCCAGTAAAAGGGCCGAATTGAGGGAGACTGTGCAGTACGCGCCACAGAGCTTCTGGACAAACCCTCGCTGCACCGCTACCAACTCCTTCCGAGTCCCTATCTTTTGAGCCGCGGGGGCCCATGCCGCCGCTGCGTACGTGATGATAGGCTCCAGCCATGATAGAGATGTGCCTAGTTACTTCAGGGTTTAACCCCCAGCTGACCCTTGCTGCTGTCTTCAACCGTTTGTAGATATTGAGGGCCTTTCTGCATACATTCGCGACGTGCGTGTTGAACGTTAGTTTGTCGTCAATGATGAGACCCAGGTCCTTCATCTCTCTTTGCATTACAATATCGCAACCGCCCATGTTTAGAATTGGTGTGTCGTACTTCAATTTACGAGTTACTGTGATTGCAACCGTTTTTTTGGTTGCGAACTTCAATTTGTTTCCGACACCCCAATTCCAAACATCTGAGAGCGACCCGTTAGCCTTCATTGAGACTTCCAGTCCCGAGTCTCCCACGAACGCCATCATCACATCGTCCGCGAATGCTTACACGTGGTAGCTCTTGGCGCTGATCTGCCACAGTAATGGGTCCAGCAGCAAATTCCAGAGGGGGGGTTGGGAGGTATATCATTTCTCACTTCTCATTTCTTATCACTCATTATCATCCTATATAGTTTATTACAGATAGTACTAATGAATTTAAGAAACTAATGACATGGCAGCATGGTCTATGACCTTAGCCGGTACCTCAGGGAACAAACCCTCAGAATATTAACTAAAGTATACTATACTATACATATATATACTATACTTATACTATATTATACTCTGAGTACTGAAACATATGGAGACGCCACATTGATCTGTACAAAAAATTGCTTATACAAATATACATTGAATCGACACATTTATTACAGATATATACTTATCTCTTTTTAACTAACCGATTGTGGTGTATGAAAAAAGAGACATAATATTTGCTTAGTACTCATTTTGGCAACACTTTTGAGTGACGTCACGAGCATTTTGACGCGTGCCGGCGTCGCCATATTTAGTTCCAATGTTTGGTGTACATCTCCTGTCAAATGGTTGATAGCTCGAAATATTTTTTGTTGATTTATTGTTGTAAACTCCAAAAATATGATTTTAGTGGCATTCAGAACATTGTCCCGGAAAGCCAAAACATGCCTTCGTGTTGTGTTAAGCAGTGTGGTGCAAGAAGAAATAAAAATCAACCTACATTGACTCTCCATAGGTAATTATTCTTTTTTCACTATTTTTGATAAAAATAGAAGGCTATCGTGTAGTGTAATGTATCAAAATAATATTGTGAAAGCTAATAAAGATGTATGTTAGTGGTATATAGTGTTTTCGTTGTTATTTTATTGATTACAGCTTGATTAGATTTAGTATGAATATCTAGTGATATGCTATGATGTTTTGATGTATCGATACATTTTAGATAGTTATATTTTTTTGCAATGGTGTTTTTTGTGCAGATTTCCTGTAAATGAAGCATTAAAGAAGAAATGGATAGAGGTTATTGGTCGAGAAAATATAAATCCGCGACATAAAATGTGGTACACATTTGCTCGATGCACATTGACGAAAACTGCTTCAACAGAACTCTTGATGTAGGTAACAAAATTACGTGATGGTACAGTTCCTTCATCTTATTTTCTGGTAAGCATTTTGGTAAAAAAATAATTTGATATTATAGGTTATTATAATTAAAGGCTGCTTTTTCCAGCTTAATTTGTAACCAATCGTCCTATGTAGGTATTTTAACGAAATTAGTAACTTATAAAATTAAGATAATATTAAGTAAGTGACGCAGAGTCCTTCTTTTTTTACTTATCGATGCTATTACCTAAAACTTGTGCTTAAAACATATTTCACTGAAATTTTCTTTTGTAATGTTATAGTTGATTTCTTCTTTTCAGCCTAATCAAATCTGTTTAAAATATGACAAACAAAACCCAAGAACAACATACCAACAGGATGCTACATCGTCATCAGCTGCAATGGTGGGGCTATTATGTTATTTAAATTATATCTTATTGTACATAAGGTGCTTATGATCTAACTGAAAAGTGAACCTTTGCAATATTTGAGTAAGAAACAATTTCTAGTTTTCAAGCGAAATATGTGCATTTATGGTACTTTTATTTATTTTCAGCCTCTTAAAGTCAACAATGAACAAAATCAAATAAAATCAATTTCAAGCTTACAACATACTACATCTGCTTTGGTGAGGACACATTTTTTGTTTGCCTTATTTTATGTATGTTTAAGGCGACGATGCAGTTAAATAAAGTATCTTTTTATTAACTTGTCTTGAGCGATTATTTAAATTAAATGTGTTTGATGATTGCAGCGGAACTGTATAGTTCATAAATACTATGAATAAAGTTTTCTATGTACTCAACAGCCACTAGCTCCGCCCACCAGGTTATAAAAAAGCCATGTGCCTACAAAATTTTGGTTTGCAGCCTTTGAAAGTGCAACAATTAAATTAATAGTTTGACAATATCTAGCAATTGATCTAGTCAGTTTTCGAAGTTTACATACGTATGCATGCCAATTTAGTGGGTATGACTGGTCCATGATTGTCAAGGCAATGAGAACATTGACTTGACAATCATAGAATTGGTATGAATTGGATTAAAATCCAAGTTTTCAATCATGACAAAAAAATGTAAAAATGCATAGAATAACTTAGTTGTTATTTTTGTTCTCAATATAATTATAATTTTGATTTCCAGGTTCCGGATGCAACACTAGAAACTATCAAGAGATTAAATTTAAAATGTAAAAATTATAGGAAAAAAATTAAAGCTTTAAATGAAAAAGTAAGACGACGAAGAAAGAAAATTGTAGATTTTTCAATTATTGTCAAAGATTTACAAAAATTGCATTGTCTGTGTTTTTGTAATTTATATTGTAAATGAATGAGACTGAGTGCATTACTTGTACCTACAATCGAAAATGTAGGTGTTCCTACTCTCATCCGATGTAAAAGAAATGTGTCTTAAAATCAGGAATAAATAAATAACCAGTAAGTAATAAATAAATAACGAGTTAGAATAATGATCCTTACTGGCAAACATATTTAAATAACTTGTTTTATTGTCGTCATTTCATTATTGATATATTTATAACATAGCGTTTATAATAATCATTAAAATCCTTGTTGTATGAAAATAATATATTTTTGCACAATGTAGCATTTTCTTTTATTTAATTACCTATATCTTTTCCCATGCTGTGCTAAAAATAAAAAGAATGATCCAGCTGCATCTCATCCCGTGCCTGCAGTAAGTCTGCTATGGGAACAAAGGAGTTTTGTTGTGTAGTGGAGGTGTCCCATATTCATAACACAAATATTAGCCAAATGCATAAAAAATCCATAACCTTAATTCTTATTTATTTATCAATTTCACATGCTGGTTTACAGAGCAGAGCATTCAACACACTACACACAAATAAAAAAAAAAATGGGATGGGTCTGCTCTGGACTGCTTATCCCTAAAGTACCTATATATATAATTATATTTATTATGTTATTTAAATTCTACTTACATACTAAATGTGTTTGTTCTTAGTTCCAGTAAATATTATATTTTATAAAATATATCTATCGATATTTTGACTATTTATAAGTGCTTATACTTACTAAGCCAACGTAATAAAGTTTTTATTTCATTTCATTTCATTAAAACTATAATAATTATGTAGCATAATTCCGTTGATGCTTTGATAAAGTCATCACATTAAACTTGTGTCGATAAATATATCGTTACACAATAGGGCAGCACTACGGACAGGAGCCATTTTTAGTTCCAAGTAAGTGTAGGTATACACGTTTTTTTTGTAGGTATGCCATCTCCATATGTTTCAGTACTCAGAGATATTATTGTTCTGAGAACAAACCACACTTTAAAAAAAACAACGTACTACGACCAACGTCAACGTGGATCTTCCTAACTTTGACATTGGCTATATGTACAAACCACACGAATTCATAAAAAAAAAAACGTGGATCTTCTTGGCGGGAAAGTGAAGAGTCATGTCTGCGGTTTTGATTTATTTTCTAAAATTTGTACTTGTTGAATAATGTGTGTTGTGAAATAATGGTGGATTATTAACCGTTTATTATTTAGTATTTATTTATTTAGTATTATTATTAAGTGTTCGTGAGTGTGCATGAGTGTGGGCAAATGAAACAAAACAGTGCAACGTCACTTTTCAAATTCTCTTACGAAGTACGCCCGAGGACTTAGTAAAGCCCCACATCGTCACTGAGATACTCTAGGGTTTGGGGGGTAAATCATTTCTCACTTCTCATTTCTATAATCATTCATCATCATTACTGGAGGAAGAAGGAAATATTGTTTATTTATGTATTACTTGAAAGAAAAATTACTTTGACACTGGCTAAATGTGCTAATCGCACAAAGCCATCAACAAAAAAAAAACGTTGACGTGATAATCGTGATATCAATGAAGAAGAGACTTCTTGGCGGGAAAGTGAAGCGTCATGTTTGCGGTTTTGCTTTATTTTCCAAAATTTGTGTTATGTCGAATATTAATGTGAAATAATGGTGGATTATTAACCGTTAAGTGTTCGTGAGTGTGCATAAGTGTTGGCAAATGAAACAAAACAGTGCAACGTCACTTTTCAAATTCTCTCAAGAAGCTCGCGTGAGGACTTAGTAAAGCCCCACATCTTTACTGAGATACTCGAGGGGTTGGGGGTATATCATTTCTCACTTCCCAATTCTAATATCATTCATCATCATCATCATATATGAAAATATTGTTTATTTATGTATTACTTAAACTAATGACATGGCAGCATGGTCTATGACCTTAGCCGGTTCCTCAAGGAACAAACTACACTAAAAAAAAAAAAATCAATGAAGAAGAAAGGTTTTTGAAAAAAAAGCGCGGGAAACCTTAAAATTGGCGGTCGAATATTTTAGCCTCTCTAATTTTAATTTGATTTTAAGTGTAAATAGGATCATTGTGTTTAAAATTTAGTTTATTTATTGTTATTATTGTATATATTTGCAGTCTGTAGGTAAGTTTTTTGTCTTTTGTCTTTTCTAATGGACGACGAACCAGATGACCCTGGTGGAGGGACACCTTCTCAGGTAGCTCTGGTTGTGACGGTACCTCATGATTGTTTGGAGATGGATACGGAGGGCTCTCTCTTGGATACGGATGCTTCCGAGAGTAAAATCAATAATTGTAGTAATTCTAAAAGAAAACGTACAATATCTCGAAAAATATGTAGACACTGTAATAAAAAACGGAGGCGTCATAAGTCGTCTTCTGTCGTTCTTTGTGAGAGTGACTGCCAATGCGAATCGAATTCAAAAATCCAGCCACCTAAAGTTTTTAAGTCTCCGGAAGTAACTCCTATCTCAGTATCACAATCCAACCCTCCCAACCAAACAATGATGAAGCCAAACAGGCTGACCCAGGCACATATGTAGGTAGAAAGCTGTATGAAACTAATGACTCTGCACCCTATAATATCCACATCCAAAAGATCCAGACAAGTCCGAATGACAACATATCTATACACCCCATTTCATTTGGGCATTTTTTGAAAAAGAATTCTATAAAGAACATAGTTAATGGCAGTCTCAAAAAAATTGGAAGAAATAGAGTGGTAATATCATTCAATAACTACACAGATGCTAATTCTTTCTTAGAAAATGAAACATTAAAAAAATTTAACTACAAAGCTTTCATTCCAACCTCATCAGTTACTCGAATGGGTGTTGTTAGAGGAGTACCGACTGATTGGTCCGAAGAAGACATATTAGATAACTTGTCTGTACCTTTTGGATGTGGAAAAATTTTAAAAGTAAGACGCATAAATAGAAAAAGTTTTAAAGATGATAAAATTACCTATATTCCTGTTGAGACCGTGGTAGTCACATTTGATGGCCAGGTGTTACCCAAAAGAATATATTTGTGTTATAATTCCCTTCCAGTGGATCTATACATTTTCCCAACAGTACAGTGTTTCAACTGCTGCCGTTATGGTCACATAAAATCACAATGCAGGTCAACTCCACGCTGTTTCAAATGTGGTAATAACCACTCAGGAGACAGCTGTGATTTTGATGAAGATTCATTAACTAAGAATATGTCTGAACCGTCCAACGCTGCTGTACAAAGTATAAATCAACTCATAAATAACAATATCTCTAATAATGGATCATCTGTCCACAATCCTTCAGTGGAATTGTCGCAGTATTAATACTAAAAAAAGTGATTTACTTTATCTCATTAATTTGCATAAACCTGTTGTGGTTGCCGACCTTCTCTCTCTTCCTAAAGATCATTTGTATCATGCTTGGAATACCCATTGGAATATTTCAAGTTGTCATAAAGGTCAATATTACAAACGTATTCAACACAAAATACCACTCAAAGTATGGTTCACAAAATTAAAACTTTCTAAGCTTGCAACCTTCAGTATAATAAGAATGCGCTTGGGTCATGTCTGCACAGCCTCACATCTTGCAAGACTTGGTATTATTAATAGCAATTTATGTGCTTGTGGTGCCTGTGAGGAAGATTTAAATCATATCTTTTTTGCTTGCCCCCTCCATGACAGTTCCTCACTCTTAAATTCCCTCATAGTCCTCCGTGTTCCTCTTCCTACATCAATCCCTACCTTATTGAGTTCTATAAATTTTGATATATATAATTTGTTATCAACTTTTTCAATTAACAATAATATTAAAGTGTAATTTGTAAATAATGTACTGTGTGTATGTAGTGTAAAAAGTATTATTTCCTAACTCCAACTAAGTATCCCCTTATGTAGTATATCCATTAATTTATATTGTAACCACCAACTTTGATCCTATTATTCTTTTTTCCAAATTCCGTTCCTTTAACATTGTATTTCAAAAATTGGTTAATTAATACTCATTGTGGCAAATGCACAAACCGTGCGATGCCAAGTTATAAAAAAAAAAAAAAAAGAAAGGTTTTTGAACTCAGGATTTTTAAAGTACCTATAAACAATGGTGTTTTATTTTAATTACCTACATACTTTCATATAATAAATAAGGTTACAAGGACGAAGTTAGTTGTTGTTATTTGTGCGTGCTATGATGAGTTATTTTATGTCATTTATTTTGGCGACTTTTTGTATTTGTTTATGGGGCGAACAGAATATACCCATCGTTATTACAACATGGAAATTTACCAATGCAACCATTAGCGGTGAGTTGACTAGAAAACATTTTATTTCATTTTATGATCTGACATTACTGTATTGGCATTGCATGTCAAGTATAGTGGAAAAAGAGGCTCTTGATAGTAGTGGGTAACTCCTTGGCTCAACTTCTTCGGCAGGATAGCTTTTCTACTCTTATCCCTTAATTATTATACCTAAGCAGATTTAAAACACTAGTTTTCATCTGATTCACATGAGGTAAATAATATATATTTATTATTATGATATTAATTGGAGGTGTTTGAAGTGCTACTGTCTTGTCTGGATACTTCCATAGCTCATGCTTTTTTTCTGCTTCCTAGATAGAACAATTTTTATTTCAAATCAAGTCAGGTATGGTTTGAAGTGCTGCTGTCTGGATACTTTCATAGCATATAAGGCTTTTTTCTGCTTCCTAGATTGAAATTTTTTTATTTCATATTTGAAATCAAGTCAGGTATGGTCTGGTTTGTTATTGGTATCTGTACTGTTACCAGTAACTGCCCTTTGTAACTTAAGCATTCAGCTTATCAAAATTTATTACTTAAGAACGAAATCAAGTATAGATAAGTACATACAAATTAACACAAATTATGTTATAAATTTTATTGCAGCATGGGATGTTTTGAAAAATGGCCATAGCTCCTTGGATGCTGTTGAAAGAGGTGCATCACTTTGTGAAGAGCAACAATGTGATGGCACTGTTGGGTATGGAGGAAGCCCTGATGAACATGGTGAGACTACATTAGATGCTCTTATGATGGATGGGTATGACCTTTTAAATCTACTTATGAAATACACAAAAACATCATACTATAAAAATTATATAAAAGCAACTTTAGTACAGACTGCACATCAAACTTTTCAAAACTGTCAAATTTTGTCAATAAATGTTCTTTTAGTTGTAATTTTTTGTAATTGACTATGTCATTTAATGTTTCAGTAAAACTATGAATGTTGGAGCAGTTGGGGCCCTTCGTAGAATAAAGCATGCAATATCTGTGGCTAGGCATGTGTTGGAGAACACCAAACATTCAATCCTTGTTGGAGAACTGGCTACAAGGTTTGCTGTGGAAATGGGCTTTACTGAAGAAAATTTGTCTTCAACCGAATCCAAAGAAATGTGGAAAAAATGGTATAATAAGGATAATTGCCAACCTAACTTTTGGATGGTGATTATTAATTATTTTTTAAACAGCTCTATCTTCAATATAATTTAATACAGTAAATGAATCTTAAACCGCCTCTGTGGTGTAGTGGTTAAGACCACCGGCTTAGACGCAGAGGTCCTAGGTTCGATTCCCAGCGGGGGGTACATGTTTGTGTACTCTGTTTGGTTGTTAGTAGGACTTGTTTGTGCACCTTGCTAGCTACCACAATCTTATCTAAATATGTCGCCATAATATCTATGTTTGTAGCATTGTTGTGTTCCGGCAGCTAAGATAGAGATAAGATAGCCAGTGCCTCACTAGTTGAGGATCCCGGGTGAAGAGCACTTCCACCAATTGGCCTTATCATTACTTAACATCAGGTGAGATCAAGGCACTGTGCTTACCCGTAAATATAATAAATAAAAATAAAAACTTAATTATTTTATTAGTCATCTTGAAATTGTTTGTTGAGTAGTTTTTTTTTTTTTTATAGTTAGCTCGGCAAATGACTCCATTCCACCTGATGTTAAGTGGAAATGGAATCCAGACGCGAAGACAACTGGTGCAGCGTGAAAACAAATGTAGCATCAGTTAACTTCACTCTGCCGGCTCACAAGGTGCTTCTTCACGCCTCTCTTGAAGGACCCCATATCATAGGAAGGAGGGAAAACGTATGCTGGTAGACTATTCCATCTTTTGGAGGAGGCGACAAAGAAAGAGTCACCAAATTTCTTTAATTGAAATATGATGATCTTTTTTGACTAAATCTATAACCAAGTTATAGTTTCTTGTCTGTTATGTAAAATTTGGGTATTAATTTATATTATTTTCTCTTAGAATGTAAAACCTGACCCTACTCTTCACTGTGGACCATATAATGAGAACCTATACGGCAGATCGCAAGATCATACTCGTAAAGCTATGAAAGTGGACCGATTTAATCATGACACCATTGGCATGGTAGCCATTGATAAACACGCTAATATTGCTGCTGGTACATCCACAAATGGAGCAAAGTTTAAAATACCTGGGTAACACACATCTCAACAAATTAAAACAGAATAGGTGCAGAAACCTGTAGGCTTCCTATAGGCTTCTGCACCTATTACATCAACCTAACCAAAACTGTCAAATGTCTTTAATAAATGTTCAACCATATGCCATATCTTTATAAATCTTCTGTGCGTGTGTATGAATTTGAACTTCTTCTAAACGGCTGGACATAATTTGGATGAAATTTTTCGTGTGTCTTCTTCAAGTGGATTCGAGAATGGTTTAGAATACAATTGGACCCGGTAGGTGGCGCTGTTATAGGGGTCCATAATGAGATACCGGTGCGGTGTTCTCGGACAAATGATTTGTTTGTTTTGTTGTCATGGAAACTGTCAAAGCGGTACCAAGTCCGCCGCCGGTCAGCTAGTTATACATAAAGGTCAAAGTTTATTGAGGAAGTTTGTCAGCTTGTGGTAGTCTGATGGTGTAGGCGTGTGTACATTGCAATTAACAATTTAGGAGTGCATATAATGATTTGTAGTCTGTTTTGTTCTTTATCGCTTTCAGAAGGATTGGTGACTCTCCCATTCCTGGGTCAGGCGCATATGCGGACAATTCGGTTGGAGGAGCAGCAGGCACCGGGGATGGTGATATTATGCTCCGTTTTCTGCCGAGGTAGGTGTAATAAAACACAGGAGTACATCTATACTAATATTATAAAGCTGAAGAGTTTGTTTGTTTGTTTGTTTGTTTGTTTGAACGCGCTAATCTCAGGAACTACTGGTTCGAATTGAATAATTCTTTTTGTATTGGATAGTCCATTTATCGAGGAAGGCTTTAGGCTATATAACATCACGCTGCGACCAATAGGAGCGAAGCATCAGTGAAAAATGTTGCAAAAACGGGAAAAGAGCCTAAAAAATTAAAAATGCTGCCGAAAGTCACTATTCCACGCGGACGAAGTCGCGAGCACAGCTAGTTTATTATAAACTTACATTGGCAGTGAATAAAAAATAACTGCAAAGAGAAAAAACTGAAAAGAATAAAACAAGCTCTCAATCCCAAAATTCAATTTGAGCAATGTTGAATGCAACCTGAAATATCTCCTTGTCGGATACCTATACTTAAATAATAAAATCTATATTAAATGAGTATTTATAAATACATTGAATATTGATAGTTGTCGCAAACAGGTACAATCATCAACCAAGCGGCTGTGGCTAGCTCAATTAAATCCGCACTCTATTGCGACAACTATCAATATTCAATGTATTTATAAATACTCATTTAATATAGATTTTATTATTTAAGTATAGGTATCCGACAAGGAGATATTTCAACATTGCTCAAATTGAATTCTGGGATCGAGAGCTTCTTTTTTTCTTTTCAGTTTTTCTCTTTGCAGTTATTTTTTAAATAGTGTTTAGCAGTCGCATTTTTTGTTTTATTTTAATAATTTTTATGATTGAAGTTTAGATAGTTTTGTTTTTTAATTAATGTATTTTATGAGTATTCTAATTGAGTGGCTATATTGTTGCATAATTATTAAGTATTTAATCTATTTTTTCACGAATATTGTATGTGGACTTCAAACTTTCATAATTCATTTGAAGTGTTTCTAATTATAACTTTATAAGTCCACCACTTTATATCATTAGCTGTGCCCCGCGGTCAAAAATATTTTTTCAATTCGAACCAGTAGTTCCTGAGATTAGCGCGTTCAACCAAACAAACAAAGAAACTCTTCAGCTTTACAACATTAGTATAGATTAAATTGAATAAGAACACTAAAATGTCATTTGAGCTTTGTTAAAATCATTGTTAAATATTACTAATAACTACTCACGACAAGTACTTAACCAGAATGTGTTTCCCAATCAATTCCTTATATTTAGCATGCTTACTTTAAAGTTAAGTCTTTATTCATTTATTAACCCTAAGCATGCACATGCATAATAGTTAGTAAGTATTTTTTATATTTGACATGAAATTTTCAATTAATTCAATAACTATTATTGTGCAGGTCCCAATTCCAATACACCCCTACCACAGTACGGTATATTAAATATGTGTAATAAGACTATATCTTTATATAAATAGAGATAATATAATATACTAGAGGCCCGCTCGCGACATTGTCCGCTTGAAAACACCCGTATCCCATGATGGACCCCTATAGCAGCGCCACCTACAGGATCCAATTGTAAATCTAAACACAAAAAATTTCATCTAAATCGGTCCAGCCGTTTAGGAGTTCAATTTGATACACACACACAAAAGATTTTGTCCGCTTAAGAACACCCGTATCCCATGATAAACCCCTATTAATAGCAGCACCACATGCCGGGTTCAATTGTAAACCATTCTCGAATCCACTTAACACACACAAAAAATTTAATCTAAATCCGTCCAGCCGTTTAGGTGTTCAATAACATACACACGCACAGAAGATTATTTTATATACATAAAGATATTTTGATACCCGGCGGACTTCGTACCACTTTGTTCTATGACAACAAAACAAACAAATCGTGGAAAATTTTGTACTGGAAAAAAAATGTTTGGGGTGGACCACCTTTATCACTTAGGGGTATGAAAAATAGATTACGACCGATTGTTAGACCTAACGAATATACATCTAAAATTTCATAAAAATCGATCGAGCCGTTTCGGAGGAGTATGGCAACTAACATGTGACACGAGAATTTTATATCATCATCATCAACCTATACTAGTCCACTGCTGGACATAGGCCTTCCCAAGTCAAATATAGATAGAATTTTATTGAGGAACATTTGTATTTTGTATAATACTTACTGCTTTATTTTAGAAAATTGTCGTTGCAAATTACGTCTAAGCGCATAATGACCTTTTCTCGAAATGTCCTTTTCTCATAATGTTCTTTTCTCTAAATGTCCCTTTCTCACAAGTCCCATTCTCAATATGTCCTTTTCTCACAATGGCCTGTTTTCAAATTACATCAAATCAAAAATAAAACAAAAAACATATTGTAAATCAGTTAGATTATTTATTTTTAAACAAACAGTTATCACAAATTTTCTTAAAAATCAGAAAAAAGTATAATAATAAAAAATGTTTAAATATTTGTCCACAAAAAATCTACTCGTTTAACAAATGATACTAATAATCCTAATTAGTTATTATCCTTATTCATATAATAAATTGACTTCCACTTATTTGTACTTTAATTACGCTTTAATTTGAAGATTGACTTTTATAAATAGATATAACGTATAATTTATTTGTATTTTCCTTGTTATATTTTAATATTGTTTACTATATACTTTTTCTGATTATTAAAAAAAATGAGTGATAACTGTTTATTTAAAAATAAATGTCACTGATAAACAATAAGTTTTTTGTTTTATTTTTGATTTCACATCAAACTTTGAACCTGCAAACAATATTTGATGTAATTTGAAAACAGGCCATTGTGAGAAAAGGACATATTGAGAATGGGACTTTGTGAAAAAAGGACATTTAGAGAAAAGAACATTATGAGAAAAGGACATTTCTAGAAAGGACATTATGCGCTGAGACGGCAAACTACGACCTGAAAGTCACTGTAGGTGTAATTTTTATGGTATTAATATTGAATGAAGAGCGGAATCTTTCGAAAGATCGGTTTCACGAAAGGCCGATCAACTTTAGATGCTGGTGCAAAACTTGTTAAAAATGTTCTAGAGGCTTGGGAGACTTCACATGATACACTATGTATTTTCTGTGATCTCTAAAGCCTTTCATTGTGTTGATCATCTAACTTTAAATTGGTAAATTGTTTTAATATGACGTTCGTGGGACTGCACTGAAATTAATCAAATCTTATCTGTTCAATAAAAATAAAAATGTATAGTTATATGAGATCCTTGGGGGAGGCCTTTGTCCAGCAGTGGACGTCTTTTGGCTGAGATGATGATGATGATGATGATAGTTATATGAAGAGATAGAGATGTCATCATCATCATCAGCTCATTTTATGTAACCACTGCTGGGGCACGAGCCGTCCCTATAGATGGATAAGGAGAAGGGGCCATAAACCACCACGCGGGCCCAGTGCGGAGTGGTGGTTGTTACTTTGACTTGATGCTTGACTGCTAATGCAGCCGGGGCCAACGGCTTTTCGTGCCTTCCGACGCACAGAGGAGTTCGAGATGATACATGTCACCCATCCGATGACCGGCCTTTGCGAAAGTTGCTTATACTCAACACTCTCAGACCGGGCGCGTTAACCACTGCGCCATGGAGCTCCTCGAGATAAAGAGATGTAATGTGTGTTATAATAAGTAAAATATCGTCACTGACTATCAAAAAATTCATAAATAACATTTTTTTTTAGTTTTTTGGCTGTTGAAGAAATGCGACGCGGCACTTTACCTACCGAAGCAGCAAGAGTTGCAGTTAAAAGAATCGCTGATCATTACCCAAATTTCATGGGAGCTGTCGTGGCACTAACAAAAGATGGGAAGCATGGTGCCGCCTGTCATGGAATACCAACATTCCCTTATGTAGTACATGATAATACCAAAGAAGATTATCAAGTTATAACTGTTGAATGTTTTTGATAATGTTGTTCGGTAATTTTAAATATTATTGAGCAATAAATTTTAATTAACTGTTAAACCCGTTTGTTATGTTAAACCGTGGCTCTATTTAAAGAGACTATAAATTGTAGAATGTGTACCTACACGATAAACAAACCTGCATACTTATAAAATGATGAAACAGGTTTTTAATATTATTTTACGTATAATATAAAGACTTCTATCTATGTCATTCATTATACTAAAATATTATTATATTATTATTATTATTGTCGTTGTGGAGATCCTTGGGGGGGCCTTTGTCAAGCAGTGGACGTCTTTTGGCTGAGATGATGATGATGATGATTATTATTATAAAATCCACTTGCTATTACATAGCCAGAAAAAAAGAAAGATAACATATTAAATCTTAAATATTTATATTTTATAAAGAATTTTTGTCCATAAAATTCAAAATTTTGCTCATGAGTGTTTTTTTATCATTTTTTGCAAAAATATGATGGCAGGCATTAAGTGCCAATCTAGCCAGCTTCGTTTGGTCTAAACTGAATGTTTCTGAGCAAATTCTGTATTCTTGAGACAATGACGTAGTGAACACTCCTTTATCGTCAGTCTGAAAAAAATTTTAGGTTCTCTTAAGTTTATTTTCAGCATTCGATTTGAAATCGAATGAAACTGTATCAACTTGTATGCGTATAGTTATGTATGTTTGACTGAAAGCAATATAGTTCTGAGTGCCTAGTGTGATTATTGTTTACTATCCGTATTAATTCGATTCGAAAATCTGTATGGCAAAATTTTAACTCTTCTCGAATGTCCCCAGGAGACGTATTTTTGGCCATAGCTCCCGAGGATTTTGGGAGGATCTAGATGAAAACGCACCAAGAGTTGAGGAATTTATCGAGACACGTGTACAGGTTTGAATTTTAAAAATCGGCTGGTAACTTTTTTGGAATTTTGATAAATTTAAAAAGAAAACGAATTTTTTGGGGGGTGTTTCTTTACTAAATTGTAAATATTTCGGAAAAAAACAGACTTAAGAAAAAATTGAAAAAATAGGGTCCTAGGGTATTAGTTTAGCTACAAAATGGCAAATATTTTTGAAAATCGGTTAATAATTGTGACGCAGCTTCAATGCCATGCTAATTTTCGTTTTTGTTAACGTGATCGAATGTACAATGAAACTCACACTAGGCACCCCTGAATATTTATAAAACTTACGCATATAATGACTGGCACCTCCGCAGCATTTAATTCTTTAAAATGATGAGATGCATAATCTGGTGTTGATTTGGTATTAACATTACTTGTTAGGCAGACTTCTGTAAAAATAATTGTATTGAAGCAACTTCAAAAAATCATATGTAGTTGTTATTACTATGATTAATCTTTAATATTAAATTTAAATTAAAATCACATACAACAGAGACTAGTGGGTTAGTAACATAATAGTATCCTGTCATTAAAAAAAAATCCTTCATTCAAAACACTTCATTACCTGCAAAACTTGTATGTTGAACAGTGCCCAGACAAGGGGCTATCTCGCCGTAGCAGAGACCCGGTTTTTTATGCTAAATGGCATTGAATACATCAGTATGCATCAGTGTTTGTGCATTGGCTTGGGGTTTCACTCTCGTGTGATGGGATCATCAGGGTTGTCAAGGAGTACAACTTTAGAAAAAGGTAAATAAACAATTGGAATCCTCAACTACTGAAGTTTATTATGATTGACGTATTTAGGTAAATCGCATAGCTCGCGGTCGTGATGTGCTCGGTCGAGGGACCAGCGGCCCGAACCTATCGCCGATCTAACCGATCGCTTTGACTTCGTGTGTGGTTTATGACGTCATCTTGTCGTTTCGTGCCGCCTATGAAAGCAATATCGAAAGCTATAGCCTTTAGCTTTTGATATTGCTTTCATAGGCGGCGGTATAACACCACTTTCTCAAGAATCAGATTTCGTGGTTGTACCTGGTCAACTTACCTACAGGTGTTTTGCTTTTACAGTGCCTCCCAGGTTTGGATGAATGCAAGTGCCATGTCCAATTCTATCTGGCTGGAAGTTTAACATAGCTAGAATCTCCTCAGGATTACATACTTCTCCACAGTGAAGTGTCACCTGCAAAACAATTAAAATATTTCAACAGCTCTAGAATAAAAAAATATATTTAAGACACTTTTGTTATACTAGGCTTTTTTCTGTTACACAGGCTGTTTTGTTAAAACATAAAAATAGGATTAAACAAAATCCTAAATAAAAATGTAGGTATATCATTTTAAAGAGTAAAATTGCAATTAATATGTGACTCATTATGACATTACAACAATATAAATTATTCTAAGAACTGTTGTAGGTAGGTACTACCACAGGTAGACCTAAGTACGATTTTAAAGTTTTTCTGAAAATGTTATTGCTTTTTATACCAAACTAAAATGTGTAAATATAAAAAAAAAACTTTTAATCACTTTTAATCCAATTTCTCTAGCTCTTGAAAAAGCTGGTACAAAATCTTGAAATTTTCCAATGGTTGGTTCACCACTAAGCTCTATTCCTACAACTATATCAGGATGTTTCTTATAGAATTCAATGGCAAGATCTGTTATTGTTTCTGCTTCTGATACAGGCCGACTTCGATTAATAGATATTATAAGCCGAGATATTATAGATAAATGTACTGAAGATTTCCTGAAAAATTAAATGATGACAAATAAATTAAATCTAATATGTAACTTATTTCTTTAGTTCTAGATATTGTAAAGTGCTATACTTACTGAATTGATAGTATTATTGTATCAAGATATTGCTTTTTAGTCATATATGGTGTATCACGAGGAGTACTTCGCAGTTCAACATAACAGCAGCCATCTTCTTGAAACTCTTGGAGGGTCATTGTTGTTGCCATTCCAAGTGCTTCAGGAGTGCTCGTTAAGGAATGGGCTATAGTAAATACTTGAAAACAGCTAAAATTAAAAATTAAAGTATTGTGAAATCTATTAGTTTGTCCGGACATGAACTAGCGATATTTTAAATACCTAATAACAACTATTTTAAAACACAACACACTCTACAATTGGGTCCATCCAACCCACTTCCCAATAATTTACTATTTGCGTAGTTATTTCAAATGTTATGGAAATGTGAAACAGTGTCCTCATTTCTTTGCCATCTTGTCAATGTGTCCCGTTGCGCTGTGCATATTGCATGATGCATCCGTTCCATAGCCCGTTGACTGACGAAATGGACGAGGCCCTAGACTGACGCCAGTTTTGCTGCCGCTCCCTACGCCACGCTGTGCGCAGCACTTTGTCATAGCTTAGCACCAGATAGTTTCCCGCGCCGCGCGCACGCAGCGCTTTTTCTTAGCTTATCACCACATATCACATACAAAGGAGGCTGGCGAACTTCTATGTATTTTCAGACCTCGATTTATATGTCCCGTTCATGGATGAAATCAAATGGTACTTTAAGAACTATGCTAGACTAACAAAAAAGTTAATTGTTTCTATGTTTTTAAAGTTGGGACAACAGAGATATGTTAAATAACCAAAAAATATAGAAGTTAGGGTAGGGTACTTTATAACTTTTTATTTAAAAACAACGCAAATAATTATTAAATGATAAAATAGATGAATAGGTAGGTAATAAATAACACAGACAAATAACGAAAGTAACCATTACTTATTCTATTAGAGACATAGTAGGTATCTACCTACTCGGAGACTCAGAGGGTTAACATAGGTACGGTACATAATTTGCAAATCAAAATCCAGGGGGCAATAAGGCAAGAATCTAAAGTCCATAAAACACGCGAAAACCACTTTTAACACAACAAACAACTTATCACAGAAAGAAACTGAAAATGTGTCAAGTCAAATGACGTGACGTGACTCACAGTCACGTCACTCATTGGTCAATGTCTGTCTCTAAATAAGAAAAGCAAAAGAATCTATGTTTATACAGTCAGTCAAAATGCGGACCTACCGTGTTCTATCAAAATATTAATTAGTTTTTAATATTATGTTATGTACCTTCTTTGATGTATCTAATAAGTAAATAAAAATGGCCTTGGTTTACATGACTACTGCGTCAAATGAAACGTATTTACGAGTATAAAGTGTTTTAATCGTTTAGTTATTTTATATCACTATAGAAAGCGTCTTGTTCAGTCAATTATTTGCGATTTGAAAATAATTTATCTTTTTATCTCCTTTTTAATAAATCCGACATTCGTAAAAGTAAATTGTAGGAATTTAATTTAATTTAATTTTCATGTTTCCGAAGGTGTACTACTTCGTAAAATATTAGGGCGACTCTCGCCGGTCTTCTTTGACTGACAGATCTGCCAATTTTAAAGTATCAAAATTTGTTTAATTATAAATGTAAGATGTTCTTTTTTAATATTTACTTTAACACCTTGTACTGTTAGAACTGACTTGGCTTACAACTTAGCAAAGGTATTATTCGGGCGCGTTCAAGCGCCCACAAGAATATCTAGTAACAGTGATAGAAACTAATTTCATACTCAGACAAGTTTCTACAGTCTCCAGCCCCAATTTGAAACTCATCAAAAAACGCATTCGATTGATCTTCGAGGCCCGAATCAGCGTAATATCTCTTTAGCTGCAACATTGTCGATCTACTCAAAGAGCCGTTCAAATGAGCATGTAACTCCTGAAACAAAAAACAATTTCCGTTTTGCCAAACTAAGGTGTAGGTAGGTAGGTGCTTTGATGTAAATGACGATTCGGAATGTTACGTATTTAGATGAATGATTGGTCTCGCGAGCGGAGCCCAATCATTCATCTAAGGTTGCGTTTGCGTAGTTTGTTTATAAAATCATAACTTGTTTACGTTTAGATAGGTACTACTTACAACTTTCGGTAATTCCCGACAAAATGTATTCATATCCATCACGACGTAAGATTCAATTCTCTAAACTAGTCTGCGATTGAGTTCAGTCAGAGTAAAAACAATGAAAACTAATAAAAACAAATTTTCACCCTAAAACTAAATTAAAGCTTGTAAAAATCCTCAGATCAATTTATTAATCTGAGAAACGAACAATTATTTTTCAAAAAGGGTCAACCCACACTCGCTATTATAACGACACCCTGACACTGACAGTGACGTCAGTGCAACACAATTCGTCAGTTTTTTTTTGTGTATTGTTTTGCGGCTCCGGATGAAATCATTCAAGCCTATTCGTCCGTTTTTTATTGTACTTATTGTTATGAATTTATGGTGAATTATTATTTTTATTATTTTTTTTTGTTTATTTTTTTTAATATGAATATCTCAGTAAAGATGTGGGGCTTTACTAAGTCCTCGGGCGGACTTCTTGATAAAATTTGAAAAGTGAAGTTGTACTGTTTTGTTTCATTTGCCAACACTCATGCGCACTTGCGAACACTTAACGGTTAATAATCCACCATTATTTGACATTATTCGAAAAAATACAAATTTTAGAAAATAAAACAAAACCGCAGACATGACTCTTCACTTTCCCGCCAAGAAGTCCCAACATTTTTTGTGTGTATGACTCCGGATGAAATCAACAAGCCTATTCGTTCGTTCTTCTTGTCTGTCTTGGTCATGTAATTCGTTTCTTAATTTCATTAGTATTTTTCCCTTCATGTATGAGTATGACCAACCAATCACATATGATAATCGAAATACTCCGTCAACGACCGAGCGATTATATATGATCACGCCTGCCAATTAGTTAAATATGGCGTTATAGTTAAAAGTGGCCGTAACGTCTTATTTAACTAAACCATAACATGTGAGGTGTTCATTAGGTGCCGTAAAATTGCTAAATTACTTCATTCAAATAGTTTGTTCAGCATAATTTGATTTTCTATCTGTAATTACTAGATATGTTTTTTTTTCATTAGTGGCGCTAGTGTGCGGCGTAAACGCTCTTAAATTTCAGTGTCAAATTTTGTCAATTGAGCGATCGAATTCGATCGACTCTATGTCGCCTAGTTAGTCTACTTTTGTATGAAGAAGTTTATTATAATAAATAGTTTGATCATGTTTAAACTATTTCGGTAATCACATTTATTTTGATACCTGCCGGAGGAAATATATCAATTAGTAAATTGTCGTTTACAGAATGATAAAATATGATCTGATTGCAACATATTCATTATTTTTGTGAACATCGACGTTCGGTAATCGCCATTTTATGAATTACATCATCGGCGCGGGTCTCGTAGAAATTAAAGTCCTGGGACCGACTTCTTGAGAGAATTTGAAAAGTGACGTTGCCCTGTTTTGTTTCATTTGCCAACACTCATGCACACTCACGAACAATGAGTAATAATAATAATCCACCATTATTTCACATGAATATTTAACATAACTAGAAAATAAAACAAAACCGCAGACATGACTCTTCACTTTCCCGCCAAGAAGTCCATCGATTTTTTTTTTTGTGTATTGTTTTACGGGTCCGGATGAAATCCATCAAACCTATTCGTTCGTTCTAGACACTTCTTGTCTGTTTAATTTCTTAATTTCATTAGTATTTTTCCCTTCATGTATGATGATGATGATGAATAAGAAGTGAGAAATGATATACCCCCAACCTCTCGAGTATCTCTGTAAAGATGTGGGGCTTTACTAAGTCCTCGGACCGACTTTTTGAGAGAATTTGAAAAGTGACGTTGCACTGTTTTGTTTCATTTGCCAACATTCAGTGTGCAACTCACGAATACATAACGGTTAATTATCCACCATCATTTCACATTAATACTCGACATAACACAAATTTTAGAAAATAAAACAAAACTGCAGGCATGATCACTTTCCCGCCAAGAACTCCCATCGAATCGAAAATTTTTTTTTGTATTGTTTTACGGCTCCGGATAAAATCCATCAAAACCTCAGAACAATAACTAAAGCTAGTTTTTTTGGAACGAAGTTCCTTATCGCGCGTTGTGAAAGGGGGCTGGACGGAAAAAATTCTTACGAAAAAAGTTGTCACGACACTTTTTTTATCAATAGAAGTGTACGTTAATTTCGGCATTGTTATCACAAGACCGTGTGGCCTAATGGATAAGGCGTCGGACTTCGGATCCGAAGATTGCAGGTTCGAGTCCTGTGACGGTCGTATTATTATTTTGTTAATTTTATTTGTAAACTAGTTGTGCTCGCGACTTCGTCCGCGTGGAATAGTGACTTTCGGCAGCATTTTTATTTTTTTTTGCTCTTGTTCCCGTTTTTGCAACATTTTTTACTGATGCTTCGCTCCTATTGGTCGCAGCGTGATTTTATATATCCTAAAGCCTTCCTCGATAAATGGACTATCCAACACAAAAATAACTTTTCAATTCAAACCATTCCAGTTCCTGAGATTAGCGCGTTCAAACAAACAAACTCTTCAGCTTTATAATATTAATATAGATTATTTATTTATTTATATTTTTTTCGTTGATTTAATATTTTGTAATAATAATATACAGTATTTTCAAAATGAGTTTCATTTTTGCTATAGTAAGCTATTGTAAGCTGTGCGGCGTCGCCGCACAGCTTACAATAGCTTGCATGGGTTTCAGTGCAAACTGTTTCTTTGTCTGTCAAAATGTTTCTCTGTCTGTCTCTCTCTCTCTTATAGAAAGCAAGCCAGATATTTTCATTTCTATTTCGACGATTATTTTTGTTGAATGTATACATTAAAAAATAGGTTTTTTGTAAATAATAAATAATAAAAAATAATAATAATAATGAATCCTGACAGTGTTTCTGCACAAGTTCCGGATATTGCTGATGGAGTTAGGTAAGTAGAGATTATATACAGATAATAATAAATGCTTTTGTATTTTTAGCAAGTACGCACTATAACCTAAAAAAAAAAAAAAAAAAAATTAAAAAAAAAAAAACCTACTGATGAAGTTTATATAACATTATATTTGTTAATAATAAAAAAAATATTATTATAACTTAAAAAAAATAAAATTTTATTACAATTCCTTCACTAATTAATCGAAAGGAACTTCGTTCCATCCGGGTGTCCCTTGACACCTCTCAAGTTTTTTTTTTTTTAATGGCTTCGTGCGGTTTGCACATATAGCCAGTGTCAAAGTAATTTTTTGTACAAGTAATACATAAATAAACAATATTTCCATAAATGATGATGAATGATATTAGAAATGGGAAGTGAGAAATGATATACCCCCCAACACAACAAGATGTGGGGCTTTACTAAGTCCTCACGCGAGCTTCTTGAGAGAATTTGAAAAGTGACGTTGCACTGTTTTGTTTCATTTGCCAACACTTATGCACACTCACGAACATTTAACGGTTAATAATCCACCATTATTTCACATTAATATTCGACATTCGACATAACACAAATTTTGGAAAATAAGACAAAACCGCAGACATGACACTTCACTTTCCCGCCACGAAGTCCTAGCTTTCTTTAGTTCAATTCAATTTCTTGAAAATTGGCTCTCGCTACGATTTAGCCAGTGTCTAGTTTTATTCTATTATTCTGAGATCAAAACATTGACTTGACATTGACAGTTTATTTTTTTTCTAAATAGCATAACGTAATGCGGCCTACACACATTTAGCCCAATGAGTCGCTGGCAGGAGTGGTTAACCTACAGAACACAGAATAGCGTACACATGGTCGAATTAACGTTTGTTGTTATGCCCTCTTTTAGTGCCTCTTTAGTTTAAGAAATAAAGACCTTTTTAGTATGTACCCATGACCGTTCTCAAAAACTATAAGTAGATTTGAGAAGCAACAAAATTTACACTCATATTTAGTGCCTATTTAGTGCCCGCGCTATGCAAAACTTCATAAGAATTGCTGTTGACTTGTGAATGACATTTCAAGCTGGATGGCGTCAAAAGACGACGTACTTAACGACAATGAGAACGGAAAATAGGCTAAACTTATTAGTTTGGCCTGTTTAAACTTTTTTTAAAGTAAGCTTATTAGCTTACTTTAAAAAAAGTTATGACATCTCTCTGTGTAATAATAATAAGATATTTATTTAATAATATTAATTTTGTATGCCCAATATCCAGTTTTTGGCTCAGTTGTTTATTTGTTGTTTATTCTACAGACTCATTGCTTGTATCGGTTTCTCGTAAGAGCACAATGTACAAGTACAGAGGTGGTGAGATCTTAAATTTTGAGGCTGTAGACCCAGTTGATGATCTGTACTCTGTAATGCCTATGGACAAACACAATACTTATATATAACATTTGTTAGTGGCAGACAGACAAATTATAATTTTATATTGTTAGTAGTTATATAGGAACATAAAACATCAATGCAGGGGGGTTTCACATAACTGAGAACAATCTTAAAATTTGTGGGTTTGGGGATACATGGGGGGAGGAGATCATAAAGGGAAGTTGGGTATTTGGGACAGTTAAAAAATATGTGGTCAGGTGTTCCCTCCTCCAGACCGCATTCACAAAGGGATGAGTCCTTAACCCTAATTTTGGCCAGATGAACAGGGGTGCATGCATGGCCTAACCTTAAACGGCTCACAGTGGAGGTGCATGCTTTGGAAGCTTTTTTATATTTAAAAAACCATGGCTTGTCAGGTAAGGAGTGCTGAATGTCCGCGAAATATTTCCCTACAGTTTTGCTTTTCTCCCGCCACTGAGTTTCCCATGTAGATCTCATTACTTGAGTGGCCAAAGGGTACAGATCGTAAGAAAAAACTTTATCATGGTCTGAACATCCAATGACAGTTGCCTCTTTTGCAATTATGTCAACGGCTTCGTTACCTACTATACCTGTGTGTCCTGGTATCCAGGCCAGAGAAACTTGGTATCCAAGCGTGGAGCATTTTAAAAGAATTTTCCTAATTTGGAGGATTATAGGAGGATTAGATTTACTATGGAAAGGATTGGATAAGATCGCCTGGAGACTGCTTCTGGAGTCTGTGAGGATAACTGTTTTACCTATTTTATGAGATTCCACATATCGAACGGCTTCAAGAATTGCAGTAGCCTCTCCAGTAAAGCCGGATGTAACAGGGGGGCATTTGAAATTTAATATTATTTTATATTTGGGAATCCAGACCGCAGCACCAACACATTCCTCGTCTGATAATTTGGAAGCATCTGTGTACATCACAAGCCAGTCTTTCCAATTTTTCCGGATGACTTCTTGTAGCTGGAACTCTGCATCTGGTGAGTCTTTGGAGATACCTAGGTCTAGATTGATGTCAGGTTGCAGTGTCAGGGAGTGGTACGGGTTCCCAAATATGGGTTTAAGGGCACATTGGTAAACAGGGCAGGGAAGACGGATGAATTTGATGAAGCTACGGAGCAGGCAAGGGGACTCTCTGAGTTTCCAGAATTTGTCTGATGATATAAACTCCGACAGTTGGTGAAGTTTGGCAAGGAGTGGGTGAGACGAATTTTGGACAATTTTAAAAAGAAATTTGTCGGCTAGGTATTGTCTTCTAATGGCCAGTGGAGGGTCTCCACACTCCACCTGCAAACCATTTATCGGAGATGATTTCATCGCTCCTGCAACTATCCGAAGGCTTTTGGACTGGATTTTATCGAGCGAGTTCAAAGACGATTTAAGACAGGGTTCTAGAAGTAATGAACCATAGTCCAAATGCGATCGGATCAATGCATTGTAAAGGAGTTTTTGACAAAATGGGTGGGCGCCCCACCAGGTACCAGAAACGGAACGGAGGATATGGGTATTTTTCTCACATTTTTTGGATACATGGGAGACATGTTGAGTTCCACTCATTTTGGAGTCTAGTACCGTTCCTAAGAATTTTGTATGGCTTTTTAAAGGGATGTCTTGGTTGTCATATTTAACTGACATAATAGGTGTATTCCTTGCGCGACTGAATACAACCATATTATATAAAGGGAAACGCCACTGCACAAAAAGAAGAAGAAGAATTTTGTATGCCACTGTATGACAACAACATATTCGTTCCCAGAACTTTCCAATTTTTTTTTATATAGTTCCACTGCGTCTTCACATAAATAATTTATACTGACAGAGTCAGAATTTCACGCACTATAAATACTGAATTTTTTCATATAATTTTGTTTGATATACGCGTCATTTTATATAACTATTATTTAAGATAATAACGTTTTAAATAATGATTGATTGATATAATCTTCACTTGGTATAACAATTAATTGACATAATAATCTGTTGGTATACAGTGTCAGTGTCAGAAACGAATCGCTGCAAATCCGACTCCACGTAGTCTTGTCTGCCCTACCCCTAGAGTGTAATTTAAGCCCGGCCAGCCTCAGCCGCGGTGGTGAGCGAAAACCCTCTGCGACGATAAACTCGCGTGGGACCGCCAGAGCCCCGCAGCAGCGCCGGATGTGTACTGATGTGTATTCGAACCAGGGATGTTATGAGCCAACTCAAAAACTATGACACAAGCCTTTCAAAATTATGGTACTTTAGAAAAAACCATGGTACGCTTTGTTTTTTTTTTTTTTTTTAGTTGATGGATTCGTGCAATTAGCATATTTAGCTAGTGTCAAAGTAATTTTTCTTACAAGTAATACATACATAACATACCCAAAACTGTCAAATTTCTACAATCAATTTTGAACTTTAGTGTTCGGTTATAAGGATCAATATTCATTGGAGAAATTTGACAGATTTGGGTAGGTTGATCTGCCGCCGACTGTACCAGTATTAAGTAAAAAAGTTTCGTCTTTTTGTATTACAGGCGAAGACATTAAGCCATACTGCCAATTCTTGAATATTATTAAAGTTTTTAGAATGTAGGTGTGTTACATCCATAACGGGGAATTATGTTTTAATCTGAGGATTTAATGCTAGATGTCAAAATTATGGTACTTTTGCGTACCATAATGGAAGTACCATGGTACATGGTACGAAGGCCTGAATTATGGTACGTGTACCATAATTATGGTACGCATAACATCCCTGATTCGAACAGTCTGATTAAAAGTAAGGTTGATAATCTATGGCAACACTCTCTTGCACTCTATGGTTTACAATGTGAAGACGTATTTCTAATTTGTAATTGCTTAAAAGAAAAAAGGCGGGAAACTTAACTTGGCGGACGCGTTTTTTTGGCTTAAATTTTATTTAAATTAATTTCTTGTATAGTGGTGATCAGAATTGCTTATAACTATTGCATTTGTATCATAATTGTATATATTTTGTAAAATTATTAGTTTATTTCATATTAAGTAGATAGTGTACAAGTTGATTTGATGATTATTTGGTGAGTCCCAAACTTTTTCTTATAATGAACGATCCTCCTGATCCGGGGGACTTTGTTCCCCCGGCTGGACTGTTTGTCACTGTCTCTAATGAGTCTGGAATGGAAACTGATAGCTCAATATCTAGCAGGTCACGTAAACGAAGCCGTTTACATGTATGTAAGTCATGTAACAAAAAAAGGCGGCAAAATCATGGCGGTGAAAATCTCGTCAATAATTGTCAATGTACCCAGCATTCTCCAAAAAAAGATATAACTATTAAAGAAAAGGCGCAAATAGTTACACAACCAAGTTTATTAACTTTCACTCCTAACACTGTATCTTCTCCCACGACTGTACCCGCACCCGCCCCTATAGGCCGTTTACTATACAATGAAACAGATGTATCGCCATTTGTTGTTCACGTCCAAAAAATACAATCTGCCCCAAATGATAGTTCTTCCCTTCATCCGGTAACATTTGGTAGAGTCTTAAAAACTAATAATATAGAAAACATTGTTAATGGAAGCGTTAAACGCATAGGTCGCAATAAATTTTGTATTTCTTTTTCTACTCATACATCTGCAAATTTATTCATTAGCAACAGAAACCTAGAAACCGATAAAATGAAAGCATTTATCCCAACCTTTAACGTAACTCGAATGGGACTCATCCGTGGAGTTCCTGCTGAATGGTCACCTGATGAAGTCCTATTAAATATTAGTGTCCCAATTGGCTGCGGTAAAATTATTAAAGTCAGAAGGTTAAATTATAAAGTCATACAGGAGGGATCTGCAGTATGGAAGCCATCTCAATCAATAGTTGTAACATTTGATGGTCAAGTATTACCTAAAAGGATTTTTATGTGCTACAATGCATTACCTGTGGATTTATACATTTATCCAACCATTCAATGTTTCAACTGTTGTCGTTTTGGACATACTAATTGGTTCAATGTAGGTCTAAACCTCGTTGTTACAAATGTGGAGATAACCATTCTGGTGATTCATGCAATAGGGATGATTTCAATGCCTTTTGCTACTCTTGTGAAGGTTCTCATTTTGCAACTAGTAAATCATGCCCGGAGTACAATAGACAACAAGAAATAAAAAATTTCATGGTCCACAATTGCACATCCTATGCCGAAGCTTCAAAATCCTTTCCTAGTGTATTCAAACTATACTCACGCGTAACTGCTACTGGTTCATCTCCGATTAAGCCCTCAACTCCTAAACAATTCGTCCAAAATAATCCAGGTCCAATATCTTATAAAAAAACAGTTTTTCTGAAGCCGCGTAGTCCTACTCAATTAAGTACAGGATATGATGTTGAAGCCCATAATAATATAACTAAGGATTATAATATGCCATCACCCTCCAATGGGTGTGGTTACAGCAACACTAATAAAGAAACTGATTCTCAATCTATTTCTATATCTGATTTGATTAAATTAATCATAAATTTGCTCACATGCTTTAGTAATAATAATAATAACACTAATTCACTGTCCAATGCAGCTTCAATTGTTACCACTTTAATCCAAGCCCTCCAAAATGGACAGTTGGGCTCAGGCTAACATATTACAGTGGAATTGTCAAAGTATCCTTGGTAAAAATAGTGAAATTATACATTTATTGAATAAATTTAATCCCACAGCATTTGTTTTATCAGAAACATGGCTTAAACCACATCAACGGTTTAGAGCCAGGGGATACTCTACATTACGTCAGGATAGACATGATGGCTATGGAGGAGTAGCTATACTTATTAAAGATTCAGTAACACATACTATCATTCCTATACAAACATGTCATGATGAAATTTCTATAATAGCCATTAAAACTTACAATATATGCATTGCTTCTATATATGTTTCTCATCCATCTATACCTATACTGAAAGAAGTTAAACAAATACTTTTTAACTTGCCTAAACCACTTTTGGTATTAGGTGATTTTAATTGCCACCATCAGAGTTGGGGAATTCTATAACCAATAATTATGGGGAAGAAATGATAGATATACTTGATTCTCTTAACTTAAGTATTTTGAATACTGGTAAAGTTACACGCTTAACTAAACCAAACCAAATTGATAGTGCAGTCGATCTTTCTATATGTTCACCATCTCTTGCGAGTTCTTTAGCTTGGGATACACTTTCTTCTACATATGGCAGTGACCACTACCCCATTATAATAACTTTTCCATTTGAAAAACCTGTAAGCATTAGAATTACATCTCATTTAAAGCACAAGCTCCCTGACAAACAAAGTAAAAACTGGGACAAATATAAACACCTTGTTTAATCAAAATTATCTACACTTCCATTAATTAGTGATGGGTCTGTGATAGAGAGTGCCCAGGCCTTAAGTAAACTTTTCATTGAAGCAGCTGATGAATTATTTCCTCATAGGCGTGGCCCTAATAAAATTCCATCACTTCCTTGGTGGGACAGTGAGTGTACTAGTGCAATAACTAGCAGAAAAGAAGCTGAGAATAGGTATAGGGAGGACATGTCTGATCACAATTTTGAATTAGTAACAAAGGCCATTGCAGAGACTAAGAAACTTTTCAAAAAGAAGAAATTTGAAGCATGGCGGTCATTCTGTTTATTTATTTCCCCTAACACTTCTCCTATTTTAGTTTGGCAAAATATCAATAGATTTAAATGTGCTGTTTGTTGGAATATAGGTTTTATAGAATTTTATGTCTATGGTAGCTCTCTGTCTTTTCTACCAACCGTTTTGATTTCTATTTTTTTGATCACATTTTTACATTGTTTTAGATTTATATTAAATGTTTTACAATAAAAATGTTTATGGTGCTAAAATTTATTAGTAAATTGCGTAATAATCATTGAGAAAAAGAAAAACGAGATCGAAAATTTTAAAAGAGAATTTGAAAATGACGGAAAATATTATTTTGAGAAGGAAAAATGGCGTCATTTGTGGCGTCAAAGAAAATAATATGTTGAGAGGGGGAATTTGGATTGATACACATCAAGAGGGGAAATCCTATGATAGTGATGTGTATCGAAATTTAAAAATAAAGGATAAGAACGTATAATGTTGGAGATTGGAGCTGATGATGCTGGAGATTGGAGCTGATGATGTTGGAGATTGGAGCTGGTGATGAAAAGATTTGGTGATTTGGGTAGGCGTTTAATTTTTTCACTGTATTTTGTAAATTTTATAAATATTTAATTTAGCTTCAGTGCAGCAATTAGCACTTGAAAAAATAAAAAGTAAAAATAAAAAGATTTTTTAAAATGGTGTTGACAATGCTGAGAATTTTGAAGACAGCATTCCAGACGTTGATGATTTGTGTTGAAGATAATGATGATGAGTAATGATGATGAGTAATGATGATGAGTATTGATGATGAGTATTGATGATAAGTATTGATGATGATGGAGATTTTATAGTAATGAAGCTGGTTGGAAATTGATGAAGATTATTGGTCATTGGTGACGGAGTTTTTTCGGATAAAGGAATAGGAAGAATTATTGATGATGGAGTCGTTGGAAGTTATTGATGATGGAATTGGAGATGGAGTTATTAATGATGGAGTTGGTATTAATTGTGTGTTGAATTGGTTAAGTTAGTTGAGATTTGAGGTTAGTATCTATTCGAATTGTAAAGTTGGATTAGTATTGGGTGGTTTAGTTAAATTGGGTTTTAAATAAGTTATGGGAGTTTTAAGAGTTATTATTTTAATTGTATTAAACATAAAATTCAGAGGGGATGTTGGAATATAGGTTTTATAGAATTTTATGTCTATGGTAGTTTACTGGCTGGAAGTTATTTGAGTTAAAATAAATATATGTATGGAACATTTTGAAATAGTTTGAAGTTGTCGTCTTGTGTAAAATGTTAGTTGCTATTGTCTTTTGATTGAAATTGGTTTGTTTACATAATGTTTTATATATAGTCTTGGAGAATTGTTTATTAGTAATGTAAATAAGAAAGGTGATAAATAAATGATGGTTCTATTATAAAAAGAAAAGGTTTTATTAAGAAGGATCCCAAGCAGAGAAGTTTTGATAATACATTATACACCACGCACAAGGGTATGGATATATTAGATTTACACATATATCTACAACATTGTTAATAACAAACGTACTGCAACAATCCCAATTGAGTTGGCAGACTCTTTTATGGATAAATTAGCTCCTGCTTGGGTTGCAGATAACAATTTTCCAACTGGTTCCATAGCATCTTATAACCTAACGGGTATCAGTGCACCTTTTACCTTACACGAGCTGAAAGGAATTTTAAAAAACTCTAAAGACTGCTCCTGGGAATGATGGAGTGCCGTATAGATTTCTTGAAACCGTTTGCGATGATACATTAACTTATTATTTACAAATAGTAAACACAGTAATGTTGACAGGCGTCATTCCTTCATTTTGGAAACAACATACAGTGTTGCCGTTTTTAAAGCCGAATAAACAACCAACCGATATAACAGCATTCCGACCTATTGCACTATCGACAGTACACACGGCGGCAGATCAACCTACCCAAAACTGTCAAACTTCTACAATCGATTTTGAACTTTATTTTATGGCTATAAGGATCAATATCCATTGGAGAAATTTGACAGGTTTGGGTAGGTTGATCTGCCGCCGTGTGTACTCTTAAAGCTAGCTGAACACTTAGTTAAAAATCGATTAGAGTGGTTTTTAGAAAGTAAAGGCCTTTTAGCAAATTCTCAATATGGTTTTAGAAAAGGCAAATGCACCCTTGATAGAGTCTGACCAACGAAACGTGACTAAAAAGAATGGCGGCAAATTCAAAAATTCTTGGGGTGTCAACACTCATTATACTCTGAATAAGCGACGTTGATACTTATATTTTTTTTATTAAACTCTAGATCAACCAAACACATAATTTGTAGTATCAATAAATATGAATAAATCTTAAGAATAATTGAAGAAGCATTTGTGAAAATGAAAAATCAGGAACAATCAAGTAGGTACTAATGTATATTTTACATTTACTCAAAGAAAATAATATTCATAATTTCATGAATCATAATCAAAATCTGATTCTAAAAACTCTACACCTGAGATTGAGTCAGAAACATGAAATTCTTCACTGGTGCTGCTGTCTTCGCCAACATTTATTATAAATCTTTCGAGTTTATTTTCCAAAATGCCATCTTTTTCTTTGTATTTATTTTCAATGTTAATTATGTGATCAGTATATTTTTTCCAATCAGTTGGTGCGCAGTCAAAAGAAACTTTTATTATGTTTTCCATTTCAATCGTCAATCCGTCTTTTCACTTGACTCCACACCAGCTCAATGGGATTTAAATCACAGTGATATGGAGGCAACATTATGACTTCATGCCCATGTGACTTTAATAATTCAGCTGCTTGATAGGTCGGTGAAGGTTATTGTCTCGTACCATACACATTAGTTCCTCTTTAGTTAGTTAGTTAGTTAGTTATACTGGGCTGTATCCGCACTTAGCCATTCGATTTGGCCATTGTACGTATTGTACCTTCTGCCTACTCCAACCAACCCAGATTATCCCAGAAGGCTTGCAGCCTTTTCAGGCTGCTGCAGGCTTCCGCAAGCGTTCTGGGTGTTTGGAGAAACCGTGCCCGTTCGTCTGCCACACTCCTGCACTCCATGAGCACGTGTTGTGGCGTTTCTTCCGCCTCCATGCATCCTCTGCATAGAGGGCTGTCGGTCACACCTATCGTAAATAGATGCTTGTTTGAGGGACAATGACCAGTAATAATACCGATGATTTTACGAATCCTGTCCCTGTTTAATCTAAGGACCTCCTTAGATTAAACAGGGACAGGATCCGCAACCTTGCGGGCAAGCTTTTTTGATGCTACCGGAACTGCATTCTTGGTTTGCCTGCTACCTACACTGTTTCTCCATTCTGTTAGATGTTCATCTTCGGTTAATTTGCGCAGCCACGTTTTTATCTGGGCCTGAGGTATGGGCAGCAGTGGTTCCGGTCCATAAACTGCTGCCATCAATCCTCTTTTGGCCAGTTCGTCAGCGGCGTCATTACCCTTCGAGTTGCTGTGTCCTTTAATCCATTGCAAAGTTACTTTGTTTGCCTCTGCTATGGATTGGAGAGTGTTATGACATTCCAGTACAAGGACAGAGGTTATGGTGTTGTTTTTTAAAGCTTGAAGTACGGATGCACTATCTAAGACAATTTTTATATTTAGGTCTCTGACAGCTCTGGCTGCAACCGCCTGTGCCGCCTTGGTGATACCAATACATTCTGCTTGAAAGATTGTATTTAACTTGTCTAAAGTTGTTGAAATTTTTATATTTAAGTCATTCGAGAAGACACCCGCTCTAGTACCGTGTGCGGTTTTGGATCCGTCTGTGTATATCCTAACTTCATTGATGCCAGAGCTATCAACTGGTTCCGCAGTAAGTTGGATATTGTATCTTCTATCGAAGACGTGGTGACATGGTATTCTGTCCATGGGCGCTTCAAGAAACGGTATTTCTTTCAGGCTTGCCTGCAGAATCTTTGAGTGTGTAGTTATGCTTTGTTTCCATAACCCGTTAGATCTTAGTCTTAAGGCTGCGCCCTTGGCTTCCTCTTGAATATATACTCCAGAGCGGCTGATGAAGTTGTTCTCATGCACCCCGTGGCTGCTACGCTTGCTAGGCGTTGCAGACTCTGGAGTTTTGCTTTTACCGTGACCAGTTGGGTTCTGGGCCACCAGACAACTGATCCGTAGGTAAGGAAGGTCTGATAACTGATGTGTATAACCAAAGTGTGATTTTTGGATTTAGACCCCATTTTTTCCCAACAAGTCTTCTACACTGCCCAAACGCTATACAGGCCTTCTTTATTTTTGCATTAATGTGCCTCGCCCAATTCAGTTTATTATCCAGGATGACTCCCAGATATTTTACTTGAGTTGATAGGGAGAGGTTGGTGTTAAAGAGTTTTGGTGGTTGGAGTTCTGGTAACTTCCTTTTGTTGGTGAAAAGAATAAGTTCTGTTTTTTTCGGGTTTACTGACAATTTGTGTTCGTCACACCAGTCTTCCACAATCTGAAGGGCTGAGCGCATCACTTTGCATAACACATTTTCAGTGCTCCCATTTATCAGTATTGCTAAGTCATCCGCATAACCAATAGTAGTGTATCCTCTATCATTGAGTTTTTTAATGAGGCTGTCTACTACTATGTTCCATAGAAGTGGTGATAACACCCCTCCTTGAGGGCACCCTCTAACTACTTTAGCCCTCGTAGTAGTGTTCACCACTATCTGAACCGCCCTTTTGCTAACCAGCGCAGTGATCCACTCTCTCAAGGCTGGTTCTACGTTCCGTTTTCGTAGGGCGTGGTTAATGCTGTTGTGCATGGTTTTGTCAAAAGCTCCTTCTATGTCTATAAAAGCAGCCAGTGTTGACGCTTTATTTGTGATAGCCGATTCTATTTTGTGCACCACCATATGTAGTGCCGACTCTGTTGATCTGCCTTTCCTATAGGCATGTTGTTGAGGGTGAAGCGGTTTACTTTTCAGTGTTCCATCCCTAAGGTGTCGGTCTACTAATCTTTCCAGAGTTTTTAGCAGGAATGATGTTAGACTAATTGGCCTGAAAGATTTGGCATGTGTGTAATCCTCCTTACCCGGCTTCGGTAGGAAAATTACTTTTGCCTCTCTCCAAGGTTGGGGAATATATTTAAAGGCTATGCAGGCCCTGTAGATTGGTAGTAAGTGCTTAATTACATGATTGGGCTGCCACTGTAGTAATGCTGGGAATATCCCATCCAGCCCCGCGGACTTGAACGGTTTGAAGCTGCTCAGGGCCCATTCTATCCTGTCCGCGGTTACTATCTTATTTGCGACTTCCCAATCCTGTGCTGTTGGTGTGCCGTATTGCTCATAATATGTTCTTCTGTTTTATTTTATTTTTATTTTTCTCATCTGTTTGTATTTGTTTTTGTGCAGGTCAATAAATGTTTCTTATTCTTATTCTTATTCTTATTCTCATCTACCCAACCAGGGGCTGGCGTTATTTGGCATCCTGGAAAGTGTGTTTCTAGCAGTACGGCACTGGTTTCCTCGTCTTTATTAGTGTAGGAGCCATCCTCCTTTTTTAAGGAGCCCAAAAGATTAGAGTTGTCCTTAGCCAGGATTTTCTTTAATCTTGCGGCTTGGTTTAATGAGTTAATGCTACTACAGAAATTTCGCCAGCCTTCCGTTCTCCGGAATCTGATCCGTTTTTTGTAGTGCTGTTGTGCTGTTTTATATTTGTCCCAGTCCTCATTGGCTCTGGTATTTTTGGCCCTGTTGAAAAGTGTCCTGAGTTCTTGACGAAGACGGCCAAGTTCTGGCCCCCACCAGCGGCTTTTCTCTAGGCGTTTCGGTGTTACAGCAAGACATGCCAGCTCATAACTTCTTACGAGTGCAGAAGTCAGGAGCTGTACGTTTGCTTCTATTTTGTCGGTACTTGGAATTACGTTATTTACTTGTGTGTTACCTAGTACTTTGTTTGTTAAGTTTTTATACCTTGTTATATCTGTTTTGCGGGGGTTACGATATGGAACAGGGTCTGTTAGTTTATATTGTATTTTAAAGCATACCCGGCGGTGATCCGCAAAGGATGGTTCGTTTGAAACATGCCATCCCTCAATGAGGTTCGCCGCCGCATGTGTTGCTAAAGTAATGTCTATGATGGTTTGATACCTTGAACTAACAAAAGTAGGTTCCGTGCCTATATTCATAATGTTCAAGTTTGTTTGGAAAATATATTCGGTTAGTAACTCACCCCTTTTATTGGTATCCTTACTTCCCCACAGAGAGTGATGTGCATTGCAGTCTGCAGAGATGATCAGGTCCCATTGTTGTGCTTCGCAGTGTTGCACCAGCTCGGCTAGCTCTCTCGGAGGAACTTCACCGTCGCTCGGCATGTACACTGAGGCTAGCACTAGGACAGTTTGTTTATCCGTTAGAATCTTCACAGCAGTGAGGTCTCTAGAACAGAATTGGTTAAGCAAAATGGCTGATATGGTTTTAGGCATAAAAATGCAAGTTCTTGGTTTATCGACGGTTGTATCTAGGAGCAACTTACCGCCTATGTTATTTAGACCGCAAATTCTGTTGTTTCTGATCCAGGGCTCTTGGATCAGAGCGGCGGTCTTGTTGTCTGCCTCCAGCACTCTGCGTAGCGTGGCCGCCGCTATTTGTTTGTGCTGGAGGTTGGTTTGTATGATGTTGAGGTGGTGGTTATGGGCTACGCAGGATGCCATCTTCATCACTGGTAGTGCCCCCACCCTGCAGCATCGAGTCTGTCTCCATCTCGCTCAAACCCTGTTGGGGAGCTGAGGTGGACTGCTCGGGAGTCGAGGTCTCCCTTACAGTGGCCGCGACTGAACTCGTTGCCGTTTTTGCGTCCTCGGTTTTTGTCATTTCTTCCGAGGAGAAGAAACGGATATACCCACTACCCGACATGTGGGCTATCCGGCGTTCTCTGTCGAGAATCGACTGCCGCTGGTCTTCGGGAATTCCCAGCACGAGATGGACGGCAGCCTCCTTGGAGCCTGCTTCCGTTGCTTTCTCGTCTACTGTCATTCCGTAGCACTGCCAGGAGTCAACTTTGTACCACGGGTTCTGGGCACAAAGGACTCTGTGCAGCGTAGCGGCGTCGGTGATGCGGGTGTGTAAAAGAAGCCCTGCCTTGAGCCTCTTCTTCAGCTCGGACTGTCGGATGACAGCCAAAGTGGTGCTTGGTATCGGAGATGGAATGGTCTTGACCGTTCTCTCAAGCCAGCTGAGAGCGTTCGCATCCTCGCACCACATCGCCAACACTCCATCCAAAAGGAAGGGGCGTCCCCGGAAAGATGGAGCTTGCGTGCTCGGAGACGGAGACAGAACGGTCTGTAGGATGCTATCATCGATGGCTTCCCTCAGCTGATCTGCCTGGCTTTGCGAGAGGTCCCTCGGCGGGACGGTGATGACCGCTACCCTCAGATGCGATTTACTCGCATCTGCATAGCTCTCCGTCCGCCTCGGTCTCGCATCGGTCTTCGCGCGTTTGGCATCCCCCCTGGGAGACCGGGTCTCATCCAGGCGAGTCCGTTTCGAGGAAGCTGACTTACCCGGACAGTCCCCAGTCCCAGGCTGACCCTTTTCAGGGGCAATGGGAGCCGCCGCAGCGTTCTGCCGACCGCGAAAACCTCTCGGCTTCCGCCTCCTTTTCGGCTGGCCAGGTGGTGGTGGTGGTGGTGGGTTCGTTGAGGCAGCCGTCTGCGCCGTTGCCGACTCCGTGAAGTTGGCCGGTACAGATTCGCGCTGCGTTGAGGAAGCCGTCTGCGCCGTCGCCGACTCCGTGAAGTTGGCTGGTACAGATTCGCGCTGCGTTTCCGCTGCTGCGTCGGCTGTCGTTGTTGGTGTGGTTTTTGCCTGAATAGCCTCCCATCTCGCGCGCCTGTTGGGGCGACTGCGTTTCGGTCGGTTCTTCGGCGGTTCCTTTGCCGTGGCCACGGGATTGGTGTCTCCCCTTTTGCAAGGGCGCTTGTGAGCGACCGTGGTCCATTGTGATACGATGGCAGTATCTACCATGGTTGGTATTGCCTCAATGAGGCCCGACAGGTCCAGACTTGCGCCTGTCCCTGAGCACAGGTTGTCCCCCCCAGAATACGTGGGACTGACCAAGCTGGGCTTGGTGAAGGATTCTCCGCTACCGGAGGCAGCGGTACCTTCCTGGGGTAGTAATTTTTTCCCTTGTGCTGACATTACGGTTGTTGGGGCTGAAGGAAACACACACTACCCGCCCGTGGTGAGTGTGGACAACTTTTAGTGGGGATTTAGTGCCCCAAGGCTCTGCATGCCTGAAGGATTGTGGTTTTGCGCCGCCACTGTTCGGCTCTGCAGGAATTTGTGAAGGAAATTAGGATAGGGGAAAGGTTTGGATGTATGGGGGGAAAACGGCCAGAGGTTTTAGTTATGCCAATTACATATGGTAACTGGCCAAAAACAGGCGGCAACCTCGAGAAGGATAGTCCACTGGCCTTGCCTAGGGGATCTACGCGACCTGCACTACTCCCTAAACCGTTTGCCAATCTCAGCGTTTGGACAGACGCTGAGAGTAGGGGAGTCATCACTCAAGACTCGCTTGATTGACCACACCCCCGCCCCTCCTCTTTTGAATGGTATTCCTCAAAATCAATATTGTTTTCCTGAAGTCATTTCTTAATGTCAGACTTGTTATTAGACATTGTAGGCGGTTTGTTTACTTGTGTTACATGGTAACTCGCATTGTCCATAACAATCACAGATGGACGACTTAAGTTCGGTATCAACTTTTGATTTACCCATTTCATGAAGTTGGTGGAGTTCATGTCATCGTGATAATCAGCTGATTTGGACTTAGAACTGAAAATTAACAAAGCACCTGGCACAAAACCCTCTTCAGAGCCTGCATGAGCAATAATGTACCTCTTTCCAGATGAGATTTTTGTTGTTACGCTACTCGTTGAAGGACCTTGCCAAGACTTTTTCACTTTATAATTTTGATGCATATGAATGTTTCATGAATGAACATATGTATGTTTCATCAAGGTATATTATAGGTTTATTATAGACTTCTTAGTGTAGGTACTTGTTTTCTCACACAGTAGTATTCATTAACTTTGTTCCGAATTTGCTGAAATATCAAAGCTATCCAAAGATATCTTTTTTGGATGTGGTCGCTTTTTTCCAGGTGTGTTCCATTTTCCTTGATTTAATGAACCTTCTTTTTTTATTCTTCTTAGAGTTGAAACACTTATTTCTAAACGAAAAATACCATAATTAATATTAACCAACTTACAAAGTAGAATAGAACGATGTTATTTGTTGGAAAATGGGTTTTTACCTGTCATTGACGATATTGTTTCCAAATATTGCGTTTCACCAGATAAAACTTCCTTTTGTTCAAGTGAGGTAATATTCTTGACAATCTCTTTAATTTTTAGTTTAGTCTCACTATTACTTGAAGTTTCTGTAAGATAAACAAAAATTGGTTGGAGAGTCAACTTAAGTAGGTAATTAATTTTGAATGAAAGGAAAAAGTAAGTATACAGAATTAACCTACAATTGTTTACGATTGTAGTAGTTTTTCAGAGTAAATGTAAAATAATAGACGAGAACAATAAAAGAAGGTATGCTAAAGTATCTAAATGATAAATTCAAGTACACAAAACCAACCTATAAGCGACGTGATTGCGTTCAGTTGTCGTTGTTTTTCAGCAAGTTTATCTTCCATTTTGCTTTTAACCTCGCTAAACTTGTTTATCATAGTAAACAATAGCCTCCTTACATTGCTTTTAACCGGTTTCGCCATGATTGCAAGCAAAATCAACAAAAAACCATACCAGAACTCACAGATGCTATATACTTTTGACAATCGTTTGACAGCTTAAAATTGTTGCCATAATAAAACTTTTGAAAATAGATCGCGTCACGTTTCGTTGGTCAGACACTAATATAGCTATATTAACTACTGATATTCGCACTGCTTTCTCTAATAATATCTCACTTTTAGCCGTATTTATAGATTTTAGCTCTGCTTTTGATAGTGTGCTTCTTAATGTTCTGAAAAATAAACTAGAATGTTTGCAAATTCCTGTAATTATCATAAATTTCATTATGAATATGCTGTCAGAACGAACTATAACTTTGTATCTAAATGACGTTAGCTTTTCTAGAACTGTTTCTAAAGGCCTCCCTCAGGGATCGGTTCTTAGCCCTCTTCTATATAACATATATACTTACGATTTAGAATCCCATATTTGTGTAGATGAAAATATTAAAATCCTACAGTATGCCGATGATCTTTTGTTATATAGTGCCAATTCTTTCATCAATGACTCTATCTCTACCCTGTCAACTGCTTTAGCTAATTTAAAGGAGTGGTTGGACAAAAACGGTCTTCAATTATCAGCCTCTAAAAGTACTGTAGTTCTTTTTTCGCGTAAGAATAAACCACCAGATATTACATTAAATTACGAAAACACAACCATACCGGTTAAGGAAAACGTTAAATTTTTAGGTGTAGTTTTAGACTCCAAACTTACAGGTGTTAAACATTGTGAGTATATTATTGGTAAATGTGAGCGTTTAGTAAACATGTTGAGATGTTTGGCTGGTATTTGGTGGGGAGCTCACCCTTATTCGTTAAGATTAGTATATAATGCCCTTATACGCAGTGTTTTAGACTATGGTACGTTTTTACTGGAACCTGGGAATGTTACAGCATTCAAGAAATTGGACCTCATTCAGTACAAAGCTTTACGAATAGTAACGGGAGCCGTGAAGTCCAGTCCTACTAATGCATTACAAGTTGAATGTTGTGACCCCCCCTTGCGTATTCGGCGTCAATTTTTATGCGACAAGTTCTTTTTCCGAACTTTACATATTTCTAATCATCCCTTGCTTAAACAACTTAAGGATTTGTATATATTGTATCGAGACTCAAGTTATTGGTTACACAAGTTACCTCCATGTCTTTTGGTTACTCTAAACTCTCCAACTTATCGTTCCAATTTCCTTCCTTTATTCAGTGTGGGTTATGATTCACTAACAATGCCTTTGTCTGTTCATTTGGATTTAATTGACAAAAACCCTAATGTTTAATTCAAATTTAATTATCTTATAGAATCAAACTTTAAAAACTCCCATCATATATTTACGGACGCTTCTAAACATTCTCCCACCGAGTGCGTTGGTATTGGGGTATACCATTCTCAATATAAAATTGTACAAAAAGTAAAGCTGCCCCCGGAGTCATCTGTCTATACTGGTGAATGTATGGCAATTCTTAAAGCTGTTGAATACATTAAAATAATGAAACTTAAAAACACAGTAATATTCTGTGATTCAAAGAGTTCAAGCTACAAGTTACAAGCTTTAGAAAAAAACCCTTTTACGCTAAAACTGTACTCCCCTTTAATTTTCAATATAAGAAAAATTGTCAAGGAATGTTTCGATAGTGGTTTTCACATAGAATTCGTTTGGATACCTGGACATACAAACATTGCTGGTAACGTTTTTGCTGATAAACTTGCACATGAAGCAGCATCTTGCGGCGACATCTTTCCTTTCGAAAATTATTGCCAAGATTTATTAACACTTTCTAAGACATATTTACAAAATGATTGGAATAATGAGTGGCGGTACAGTCAACAAAGTAAAGGCAGATTTTATTCTCTTATACAAAAATGTATTCCAACTAAGCCTTGGTTTTCTATAATGAAGTTTGGAAAGATGGAAACTTCCATCATTACTCGTATGATATTAGGGCATTGTTGTACTCCTTCCCATCTTGCCAAGATACGTGTAGTAGAAGACTCCAAGTGCGAGTGCGGGTTAGATGAGGGAAATCTAAATCACATAATCTTAGCTTGTCCTAAATTTAATAGAGATGTCTTTTGGAATGACTTGATAGCACTTAAAGTTTCACTTCCAACTAGCATTATGACATTGTTATCCGAAAAGGATAGTAGCATATATAAATGTATCATCAACTTCCTTAAATGTAATAATATAAAACTGTAATATTATCCCTATAATTATATATTTATAAAATCTCCATACATTCATTCATTACAAAGCCTTTCTGATCCCTTCCAAATTTCCTATATTTTATTACCTATTCCTTTTAAATTTTGTTTCCCAATTTTTTACCTAACATTGGCAAATGTACAAGCCGTACAAGCCATCAACAAAAAAAACAAACAATTGCTTAAAATTAATTAATAAAAGAATTTCACCAAGTAATTACATTAGTACTCATTTACTTTATGTCGAGAAGGCCTCGACATATAAATGGCGACGAGGACGTAAGAATTTACGCATTTTTTATTTTTATATAACCTGTTTAACAATTCTAAGCCAAGATGGCGTTAAAAAACTACGCAGTTTTTCGGAAGAAGACGACGTAGATTGCTTTATAGAAAGGCTACAGGAATATTTTATTGCCAATGAGGTCAAGGATGCAAAACAAGTGGCAACCTTATTAATAATGGTAGATGAAAGGGTCTACAAGACATTGAAAAATAATTTTTACCCTGCTTTGCCTAAGGACAAAACCTTACAGGAAATTAAGGAGGCATTACAAAACAGGTACAAGCAGAGAATATCGCATTTTAGAAAAAGGATATATTTTGACAACTTGTATACATTGTGGACCGCCAAATCATAATTTTTCAAAATGTAAATACAAAAATTACAAATGTAAGATCTGTAATAAGATGGGTCATTTGGCAAAAATTTGTAAGAGCAAAGCCAACACAAATAATTTAAATGTAAGTACTGAAAGTGATTTTGTTGACATTTTTACTGTGCTGTGACTCACCCGCAGTTAAATTATATTTTACCATTTACGTTAGATTGCTACATTAACGATAATTTAATCAGCATGGAGCTGGATACAGGTGCAGCGGTGTCCTGTATTACAAAAAAGATTTTTGATAAGTTTTCGGATGCTAAGTTGGAAAAAACAAGTATCTGTTTAAAAACATACAGCGGGGAAACTTTAAAGCCATTAGGGGAAATGTCAGCAAAATTAAAGTACAAAAATTCTAGTGTGGATTGCTAACTGTTAGTAGTGGAAAAGGGTACTAGGTGCTTATTTGGTAGAGATTTAATTAATAAATTTAACATTAAGTGGCAAGATTACATTTCATTAAATATTGTTCAAAACTCAACGGATGAGAATTTAGAGAAAATTTTACAGGATTATGAAGAGGTTTTTAAAAGTGAACTAAGCACTATTAAGGGTGAAGAAATTAATTTAGAAGTTACAGATGATATTAAACCAATTTTTCACAAACCGAGACCAATTCCACACTCTTTTAAAGATAAAGTTGATACTGAGTTAAGTCGTTTGGAAAAGGAGGGTGTAATTGAGAAAGTGGAAAACTCTAAGTGGGGTACACCTTTAGTACCAGTTTTAAGGGAAGATGGAGAAAAATTAAGATTATGTGCAAACTATAAAATCACAATAAACAAATATTTAAAAGATTGTAATCATCCATTACCTAGAATAGAAGACATGTTTGCGGCTTTACAAGGTGGACAAAAATTCACAAAATTAGATTTGAGAAATGCATTTAACCATTTAATTTTACATTCAGACACTGGTGAGTTGTTAGCATGGTCCACACCAAAAGGGATTTATAAACTAAAAAGATTACCTTATGGCACTAAGCCAGCCAGCCAAATTTTTCAAGCAAAAATGGAAAAAGTTTTATTAGGGACAACAGGGGTAGTCAATTTTATTGATGATGTATTGGTTACAGGAGTCAATGATAAGCAACATTTGCATTTTTATTATACTTTTAAATGTATTAAAGGTACAGAAAATGTTTGTGCTGACTGTATGTCACGGTTACCTATTGATACTAATTTTGAAAATGATAAAAAGGGTGATAATTTTCAAGACCAGAAAAAAAGTAATGACTATATAAATTTTGTAGAAAAGCAAACGGCTATTGACTTAAATTTAATTAGATCAGAAACGAGGAAAGATCCAATATTAAGTACACTTTTTAATATGATAAGGTATGGTTTTCCTACAAAAATTGAAGATGATTCTTTAAAGCCATTTTTCACAAGAAAACATGAGCTATATATTGATAAGGGAGTTATTATGTGGGGTTATAGGGTTTTAATTCCGCAAAAATTACAAAACTCATTACTAACAGAGTTGCATTCTACACATGAAGGTATGGTTAAAATGAAAAACAAAGCTAGAGGATATTTTTGGTGGCCTGGTATAGATCAAAGTATTGAAAAGTTTGTCAAAAACTGTAATGTATGCATGTCTATGCGCCCTGAGCCACAAAAATGTAATATTATTTCATGGCCAAAGGCAAAAAAACCATTTGAACGTGTACATGCTGATTTTTTAGGACCTATTGATGGGAAAACAATATCAATAATAATTGATTCTTATTCTACATGGCCAGAGGCTTTCATAATGAAAAGTATAGATTCAAAAACAACTATTGAAAAATTCAGAAAATGTTTTGCTCGTTTTGGTTTACCTAATACATTAGTAACAGATAATGCTGCTACATTTGTTTCGCAAGAATTCTCGGAATTTTTAAGTAAAAATAAAATCAAACATGAAACTTCTCCGCCATTTCATCCAGCTACAAATGGATTTGCAGAAAATGCAGTTAGAAATTTTAAATCAGGAATGTATAAGGCAATTAAAGACAAGAATAATAAACAGGTTTCCTTTGAAACACTAATGAACAGATATCTTTTTCATTATGGAAATTCTGTACATTGTGTCACATCAGTTACTCCAGCAGAATTAATGTTCCAAAGGAAGCTCAGAAGTAGATTAGATTTATTGTCAGAAATAAAGGAGAAAAATATAAATTGTAAAGGAACAAGAGAGGAAAGATTTAAGGAAGGAGAGATTGTATATTGCAGGGATTACAGGAATCCAAATAAAAAACAATTTGTAAAATGTGTAATTGATGAAGTTTTGGGACAAAGAACATATTATTATAAAGTGTTAAATAAAGAATTAGTTTGGAAACGACATTTGGATCAAATCATTAGTTCTTTGCCACATAACTATAATAAAGAATATATTCCTCATGTTGTAACGCCAGATAAAAGTAATAAGTAATAATATTCAATTTGATATTGTGAATGATAGAGAGAACATTGTTATTCCAAGTATTGCTAAAGCTTGCGTATTTCTAATTTGTAATTGCTTAAAATTAATTAATAAAAGAATTTCACCAAGTAATTACATTAGTACTCATTTACTTTATGTCGAGAAGGCCTCGACATATAAGGTACCTCAAGCCGTGTTGAAACGAATCACCTTCGGAGGATTTCTAGAGGGTACGGCATCGCACACTTAAAAGTGCGCGTCCCCGTGCCCTCCCAGAGTGTCCGAAGGGTTCGGATCGGATCGGGGAGCGGAACCACCCGAGGGCGCCTCTAAAGGCACGGACCTCGACTCGGGTAGACCGGGCCGTGGAGGAGGAGAGGAGCGCCCAGGCACATGACTGTGCCTGGCGTAGAGCGCGTGTGAACCGGTTCTTCGTACCCTTGTTCTACGAGTGCGGTGTCTTGGGCCTAAATTAGTGTGCATGTTTAGTGTATTCTGTAAATGTGTGCTGTCATTTGGAGGATCGGGCGGGGGGGCGTTCGCAACTGTAATTGGGTCGTCGGGGTCGTTTAGGACGTGTTTAGGACGCCTAGACGAGTGCCGTCTTGTTGCGGGAAGGCCTTCAACCTTATAGTTGGCGGGAGACGTCCTTGATGAAATCTTTGATAGTAGGGGGGAGATCGAGGTCGCGATGGAGATCAACATTACGAACGTAATGCGGACAACCAGTCGCGCCCCGCATAAATCGGTTTTGTAGGGTTTGTAGGCGGTACAAGTAAGAGGGCGCGGAATGCGCGAAAACTACGCTAGCGTAGGTCATGACTGGGCGGATGCGGGCTTTGTAAATTGTCGTCTTATTTCTAAGAGACATTTTACTCTGCCTGCCTACAAGGTGGTATAACCGACCTAAATAGAACGCGGCCCTGTTACGGACGATCTTGAGATGGGGTGCAAACGTCAGTTTCCTATCGAGGGTGACACCGAGATATTTCACCTGTCTGACCCATGGGATGGGACGGTCAAATAAACGAATCGGACGGCAAGAATCGTCGCGACCCCGATAAAAGTACACAGCGGCACTTTTCTCGGGGTTCACTTCGATCCGCCACTTGCGAAACCAAGCGCCGAGGGTGTTAGCGGCCTTTTGGAGTCGGTTGGAAACCGCGGTCTTGTCTCTACCAGACGAATATAGCGCGGTGTCATCCGCGAACAGAGCTAGCTCTACGCCGGGGGACTTGGGGATATCATTTGCGTAAAGCGCAAAGAGGATTGGAGAGAGCACGGATCCCTGCGGAACGCCGGCTCGAATAGGGCGGGGGGCGGAGAGCGTTCCTTCGACGCGGAAGCGAAAGGAGCGACCCGACAAATAGTCTCGTATGATGTGCACGAGTCTGTCTGGCACGCCAAGTTTGTACAGCTTATAAATTAAGCCGTTGTGCCAGACTTTGTCGAACGCCTTCGCGACGTCAAAGAAAAGAGCTCCGGTCCCCGTGTGACGGTTTCTATTGAAACCGGTAAGGATGTGCTCCGTGAGGCGGTGCAATTGATGGGTGCACGAGTGTTTGGGCCGGAACCCAAACTGCTCGTTAATAAGGAGATTGTTAGAGAGGACGTATTCCCTTAATCGGGAAACTAGAACGCGTTCGTACAGTTTGCCCAACGATTTGAGAAGACTGATGGGGTGATAACTAGAGGGTACGCGGTTTACCGGGCTTATGAATACCTATGACCACCGCATCCTTCCACGCAGCGGGAAAGATAGCGTTAGTCATGGCGCTATTGAAGATAGCTACTATTAAAAGGATGAGCTGAGCGGGTAAGATCTTAAGGATCTTGTTTGAGATGCCGTCTGCCCCGAGGGCACTACGGGGTTTGAGACGCTTAATGAGCGTTTGCACCTCATCTTCCGTAACGGGCGGGAGGGTCGCGGTGGGAGGGAGGGACGAGAGTCTTTCGACATCGCTATCAACCATTTTGACATGGTTTTGGGGGACTGGAAGGGTGCTAGGCGAGCATTGGGCCTCGAGGCTGTCGGCCAGGCATTCGGCTTTTTCGTCGTCGTCAAAGACGATCGAATTGTCGGGTTTACTGAGAGGGGGCATGGAGGTGACCGTATCCGACTTAAAGGCCCTCGCCAACTTCCAATAAGCTTGGTGAGAAGGCGTGATGTCTTTAAGAAGGCCAATCCAATTCGAATCGCGGAGCTCTTTTATGCGTTCTCTAGCAGCGCGCTGCAAGTGACGCATACGAGCCCTGTTATCCGAAGTGGGATAGGAGTCATAAGCGCGCGTGGCGGCGTTCTTCGCCCGCAATAGTTGCCTCACATCGTCCGGCAGTTTGAAGCGATGGTCAACCGTCGCTACAACCCGCCGGGACGATTCGCTTATAACGTTAGTGAGGTGACTACCGAGGGCGTCGATCGCGGCCACTGTCTCGTGAGGCGAGTCAATGACATCGGGAATCTGGTTTAATGACTTACTGGCGGTAGGCTCGAGAAGCTTCTCGAGCTTATCCCAGTCAGTCACCACCTTAATGACGGGGGTGGGGTCGGTGGGGGGGCCTAACTGTAAAACAACCGGCCTATGGTCGGAGGAGAGCGCGTGGATTACTTCTATGGAACGCAGCCGCAAGGTTACGTTCCTTAGGAGTGCCATATCTAGCGGGTTAGGGGTGAAATTATCTATTAGCGGATAGTGGGTGGGCTCCATAGGCACGACGATATCGAAGAGCAGTGACTCAGCGAGGTGGCTCAACACCCAATCGTTACGGTTGGTTGAATTGCAACTCCACTGAGCGTGTTTACTATTGAAATCGCCGGCAATAATGACGGCGGTGTCCATAGCAAACAGCGCTTCGAGATCCCGATTTCGAAGCGCTGTATGCCATGGTCGCCCAGGCACTTAACGCACCGGGGGCGCGCAAAACAGTTACGGGCGGCGTGCCCGTAACGTTGACACTTGTGGCATTGTCCTACAATGCCACGCTTGTGGGGGGTCTCAATCGATAGACGAGTGAAGCTCTCTATCGACTTGATGTTAAAAATAGCTTTACCCTCTGGGGTATTATCTAAAATAGCCTTGAGGAGGCCTAGGGGCTTTTTGTTCCGGCCGAGCATCCGGGACACCTCATGGACCGGGTAGCCTTGCGACTTAAGGTCGTCAAGGACCACTTGGGGTTCCCAATCCGAGGGGAGGCCTCGGATTACAACGGATAGTACACGTTCCTCGGGAAGCGAGTAGGTGTGAAAAGGCACGTTATTCGTGCGTAGAAACGCGGTAATGGTGCGGAATTCATTGGAGTTGGAGAGATTGACCTTGGTCATCTCAATATCGCCTTTTACAAGGCTAATTCTAAGCGGGATAATGTTAAATCGCGCCTTAAAAGATCGCGAAAGATCGGGCCAAAGTTTGGTGTTTTGGATGAATATGGGCGGGGGCTTTTTGTCCTTACGCGGCTGGGCCGGCTCGGGCCTCGGGGAGCAAGGACGGGAGTTAGGCGCACTACTTGCTTTCGCGGCCTTAGGCGGGGGGACGGAGGGAGGGGCGGTCTTGCGGACGCGCTTTCCGTTTTTCCCGACCGTCTCGTACTCCGAGTCAGATGAGTTTTCATCGGATTGTGATGAGCTCTCCTCGGACTAGGAGCCCGTGACGTACGGGCTATCCTCTTCCGCGTTAGAGGCGGAGGGGCAAACCTCCATCTCTAATTAGGGAGCGGACGACGGCGCTACGGGAGCGGGAGTGGGCTTAAGCGCTAGGCGCTCGGGCTGGGGCTCGATAGGAGCGTAAATGGGCTCGTTAAGAGGAGACGGGGAGGCTGGCTGAGGCAGCCGAATCATGGGCCTAGCGTCGCTCGGCTGAATGCCGAGCGCGGGGCTAAGAAGGGCGGTAAGCGGGGCCGGCAGTTGCACCGCCGGTTTCGCATAAGGCGAGGGACGCGCGGAGGGCGCAGAAGAGGGCAGCTTGTTGAGGTGGGCTGTCTTAAGGACACTATAGATCTCGGGGTGACTTTGTCCTATTAAAGACTCGATCACCTCGAGCTCCATCTCAGTGTGTGGCCTAAGGCCATACACCGAGATGCGTGTGTAATGTCAGACCCTCCCTGTCTTAGACAGGGAGGCGTGAGTTGGAAAGGGGCCTAGCTTGTAGGCCCTAATAGTGTAATCCTCCGGTTAAAATCAATTCACCGTAGGGTGTGTAACTAAAACTAGACTCTAGTGTAGCTAAAGTTCTGAGTTGACTAGGAGATCCCCCAAGGCCAACTTTGCCAGAACTCTTCCGGAGTGGTTTCCCCCCAGGAGGGTCAGGAGGGCAGCCGGGTCAGTGCCCCAACTGGCTTAGTTGTCACGGTTACGTATCCACCAGTTGGCTGCTAAGCGCAGACTCGAAAATGACACCCTGTCGTGTGAAACGGCGACAAGCGCCCCGCGATGATAATCACGACGAAAGCGCTTGAGACGCGGCGTACCGTTCACCGGAGCCTTACCGGCACACGATAATAAGGACCGAGACAGCAAACGGGATCTTGAACCGGGCGCGGAGGGAGCTCGAGCGAGACGTGCGTCCGGCGCGCGAGCGAAATCTGGTATGCCGGAGAGCCGTGACAGAAACCATGTATGCTGCATGCTTGCTTGCATTATGCATGCTGCATGCTTGTCTGCATGCTTGCTTGGATGCTTGCTTGCATGCATATCTACACATGATATTATATGAATTGGATTTTATTTAAGTAATCATTATATGTTTTAAGTATTATACAAAAATAGTGTTATCGTAAATGAATGTTATACTAAATGTTCTTATACTAGATAAATGTTATGTTTTAATTATTATACATTACACACCCGTGAAATTCTGACTCTGTCAGTATAAATTGTCTATGTGAAAACGCAGTGGTACTATATAAAAAATACTATTATTAATATTATTACAACAAACATTAATATCATTAAATATTTCCATAAAGTTATTTTTTTTTTTTTTTTTATACTTTGCTCGGCAAATGACTCCATCCCACCTGATGTTAAGTGGAAATGAAGACCAGACGCTAAGACAACTGGTGCAGCGTGGAAACAAACGTAGCATCAGTTAACTTCACTCTGCCGGCCCACAAGGTGCTTCTTCACGCCTCTCTTGAAGGACCCCATATCATAGGAAGGAGGGAAAACGTGTGCTGGTAGACTATTCCATCTTTTGGAGGTGCGATAAAGAAACGAGTCACTAAATTTCTTTGTGCGCGATGGGATATTTGAGACAGTGAATCGGTGACTCCGAAGAGCAGCACGTGTACTCCTATGAAGAAAGGGAGAAGGTGGGATGAGGTCAAAGAGCTCTTCAGAGCACTCGCCATGGTATTAGCGGTAAAACACGCTGAGTGACGCAACATCTCTACGCAATTGCAGAGATTCGAGAGTATTTACCACTTCTGCATTGCCGATAATGCGTTCAGCGCGACACTGCAATCTGTCCAAGGCATCGAGAAGGTACTTAGCGGAACCGTCCCAGATGTGCGAGCAATACTCCACGCAAGACCGTACCTGTGTCTTGTACAAAAGGCACAACTGGTCCGGCGTAAAGAATCGCCGCACTCTGTTCAGAATTCCGAGTTTTCGTGACGCTGTTTTGATCACGGCTTCGATGTAGTCCCTTTGGTTCAGATCGCAGCGTATCGTCATACCGAGCATGTTGATACTGCTCTGCAGACGTAGAGATGTACCCCGAAGAGATGGAAGGGGAAGGATTGGTGACTTTTTTGCCGTGAACGCGCACACCTGTGTTTTCTTGGCATTGAACTCAACCAGATTATTGGTGCCCCAATTAGATATGAGGTCCAATACCCGATTGAGCTCAATGACAAGATTAACTCGATTCACTTCGGTTTCGACCCGCCCAGCCGCTGGGTGACCGTTATATCCTCCATGGACCGTACTATCATCTGCATAGCAATGAATATTTCCAAGTGGAAGCATATCATTGATATGCAGAAGGAACAGCGTGGGGGATAGAACGGACCCCTGAGGGACACCAGCGTTCACTGACATGAGCCGCGAAGCGCATCCATCAGAAATAACACGGATTTTGCGCTCATGCAGGAAGCCAGCGACCCAGTTGCAGAACTGAGCAGGCAGACCGTATGCCGGGAGCTTGGAGAGAAGAGCTTTGTGCCAGACCCGATCAAAAGCCTTGGCTATGTCAAGGCTAACAGCCACCGACTCACCACGCTTGTCGATAGCCTCACCCCAAAGATGTGCAACGTACGCTAGAAGATCACCCGTTGACCGTTTCGGCCGAAACCCGTATTGGCGATCGTGAATTATGGAGTGTTCTTCTAGGTAGTGGACAAGTTGTTTATTTAAAATGCGCTCCATTACTTTGCACAAAACTGAAGTTACGGCTATGGGGCGGTAATTCGATGGATCTGACCGATCTCCTTTTTTGGGGACCGGTTGCACATTAGCTTCTCTCCAAGATTCCGGCACACAACCTGAAGAGAGCGAGAGACGGTAAAGGCGCGTTAACACGGGGGACAACTCCGCTGCACACATTTTTAGGACTATTGGAGGGATGCCATCAGGACCATTAGCTTTCCGGACATCGATTGACTGCAGCTCCGCACGGACGTCACGCTGCCTGATTTTAAAATCGGGCATTGTGTGGCCACAGTGAGAAATTGTAGGTGGCTGTGCATTGCAGTCATCGACTCGGGAGTTAGCCGCAAAGAGTTTGGCCAGGAGATCGACTTTCTCCTGCGGCTTGTGAGCTAAAGTTCCGTCAGGACATCTCAATGGTGGCTGCGAGGGTTGGCAGAAGTTCGATTGCACGGCTTTGGCCAGACGCCAGTAGCTACGGCTGCCCGTAGGATGCGTCAGTAGTTCTTGGCCGACTCGTGCAACGCGCTGGGCATCCGCTCTAATGTAAGCTCTTTTGCAGGACTTGGTGGCATTATTATAGGCTGCTTTCAGCGAGCGGGTTTCGGGATCCCCAAGAGCTTTACCCCTGATCCAAGCGCGGTATGCCGCCTGCTTGTTATCAGCAGCGTTGGCACACTCGCGGTTGAACCATCGGTTGCGCCTGCCTTTGCTGATGAGATAGGAGTGCGGAATATAGTATTCCATCCCTAAAACTATATCATCAGCAACTGCAGTCGCACTAGCTGACGGGTCCTTCCCACTGAAGCAGCGCTGCTCCCAAGGAACGGATGCGAAATAGTCCCGCATACCATCCCAATCTGCCGACGAGTAGTGCCAAATCTGGCGTTTCGATACCGCTGAAGGCGGTAGCGGAGCCAGAGGCACTTTACTGGATACCAAGCAGTGATCCGAAGATCCCAAAGGAGCTCGAACCTCCACTCGGTAGCCAGCTGGGCGACTCGTCAGCAGAAGGGCGCGTGACCGACTACGTCTGGGATCCTGGTGGGCTGGTTCACCAGTTGAGTCAGGTCATGCGTAAGAGCGAAAGCATGGACAGTTCTACCAGCATGGTCAGTTTTGGAGGAACTTAACCACAACTCGTGGTGAGCATTGAAGTCCCCCAAAAACACCAATTCCGCCGATGGAAACCGCTCCTGCGCATCATCTGCTACCCGACTAAGATGGTCCATAAGTCGAGTTGTCTCCATGTCGCCATTATGGGATCGGTAGACGCAGACGTAGACACGGCTATGTGAGTCCAAGTCGACGTGTACCACAAGGAGGGAATAGGAAGGGTCCTCCAGACAGCGCAGACGGCGACAGCAAACATCCGTCCGAACGAACAAGCAAACTCCGGCTTTGGCTTTGAAGGATTCTTCAAGCACAAAGCCCGGATAGTGCAGGTAGCTGGTGTCGGCCGGACAGATTATTTGCGTCTCCGTCAAAAACAACATTGCTGGCCGTGCCGTCTCAAGATGGTGGTGGACGGCATTGAGGTTTGCATGGAGTCCGCGGATGTTAGCGAACTCGACCTCAAACGGTATAGTTGTGGTGGGGGTGTGCACCGCTATAGGACCAGTTTTATTGTGAGGCGCTGTCATCGAGGAAATGCTACCGCGATGCAAATAGTCAAAGTGCAGCGGCCTGTTTCACCAGGGATCTGCCTACAGATGAGTATAATTAACCCGCCGAACGGAAGGGCCCCCGAACCCCCCCGGGAATGGCCGCCGGGACGCCACCTTCCGGTCACCAACCGGCACGACGGACCACCCCGAGATTATGCGTGGCATGGTGAGGCAGCCTCACGAGCTGGTTAGGCTCGCTTGGGCCCCTGTACTGTGCCACGGGCGGCCAGCGGGACAGCCGTTTCTACGGGTCTCCCTGGTCGGCGGGCTAACGAAGTCCTCCTGGCACTGGTTTGACGGAAGCCTCCACAGACCAAGTGCATCGCAGTAACATCCACTCGAGCTCTGGTTATACGCTGGCTGATCCCGAAACGCGACCGACAAGCGGTCACTTGACGGGTTTTACACCATGCGTACGGTGGTCACTAACCAGACGGGCAAGCCCTACCACGCAGTGGAGCATATGGAAGCTCGAAAATCCGTTAGTCGCCTCTTACGACACCCACCGGAGGAGAGGGGCGGAGAATAGTGTTCTTTCTCCGTCTCCGCACGGATAAAAAGTTATTATACCATCGGAATAGAGCAACAAACATGAACTGTCAAAAGAAACTGAAATAGGATGACATTTTGTGTGCGCAAAATTGTTAATGAGTGCGTGTCGGAGATGTTTGTCATGTCGCTTTTTACATTTATCGATAGCGATAATATTAATTAGTAACAGTATTAATAAAACTAAAATAGGTTGGGATTTCGCATGACTGAAACTACGATTCTTTAAAAAAACTAATTATTATTAGATATGATATTAGATATTGAGATTAGATATTTTAAATAATTTACTTAATAGCGTTTACGCCGCACACTTGCGCCACCAATGAAAAAAAAACATATCTAGTAATTAGAGATAGAAAATCAAATTATGCTCAACAAACTATCAGAATGAAGTAATTTAGCATTTTTACGTCACCTAATGAACACCTGACATGTTATGGTTTAGTTAAATATGGCGTTATAGTTAAAAGTGGCCGTAACGTCTTATTTAACTTCATATCTTAACGTCATATAGGTAGGTACTTTAACAACAGTAATACATATTCGTTTATTGCGTGATAGACAGTGTACACGAAATATCTATAACTTGATGCAGCCCTAGTGTAAAACGAAAATTATTTCTTTACACAAAATATTCGTAAATTCTGCATGATGATGTGTATTTAATCTTTGCTTCTTACAAAAATAAATGTTTATAGAAGAGAATTATCACACTTAGTGCTTAAAATTCGAAGCGCATTGGCAAAAAATAAATACTATGCCAGGAGGTGTCGATTTGGAATAATTTACTTGTGAAATGAACATTTTTTAGGGTTATTTCACTGTGTTGTACAACAATCAATCACTGAACAAGTCACCATGTTTCTGAAGCACTATTTATCAAAAATATCTATGATTTCACGTAAAATCAGAAAAATTCTCAGCCTGGGGATGATTGCTGACAAACTCACTGGTTACGTCGCATCACGCATCTCTTTTTATCACACAGTGTTGCTGCTGGTGACATCTCGCTCGCTCAGCCTTTTGTTGCTCAATTCCGTTGGTATATTAACTTTATGGTTATTTCTCCGTTCCTTTATGAGCAATACTTATGAAATTTGGCATAGCGCGGGCACTAATTATGCACTAAATTATGTGTGTAAATTTCGTTGCTATAGTATTATAGGTACCTAGTTTTCGAGAACGGTCATGGCTTCATGAGTACGCTACGCCGGCTTGATCGTGATGCCAGCGTACACACTAAATAAGGTCTTTATTTTTTTAACTAAACATTACTAACTATTTTGTGTTTGCAGTAATTACGCACTAAAAGAGGATGACCTCTTTTAGTGCGTAATTTTTGCGATTGCTATGAAGCAACAAACATGAAATCGACCACGTGCACGCCACCTTAACGGAAACAGAAAATTGGTTATGTATGTGCACAGTGTATGGTAAGGTAATGTGGTGCCGTCATTCATTCATTAAGTCATTCCTTCCTAGCTAATCTGTCACTCTGTGACTGTCTGTCTTATATCTATGTATGCATAGTCGCTTAACCTAAATTACAGGTTAACATTTGAATATTTTTCATTAATTTCCCATAAAAATATTTGTAGTCATGACGGATTTATCTGATTATTCTGCTCCTAAGGGAGTAGATTCAGAACTTCAAGATTTTCTTTTAGCTGAGAAACAAAAAGCTCAATTCCATGCCCAGGTATTTATTTAATTAATAATGTAACTTTTTCATTTATTACATTGCTTTGTATTTGAGATAGAACACAGGTATTCATGATTTTGGTGGGCAGTGGGCACAGTGTGCTAGATACCTTATGCCAGTTACTGTTGTTATATCATATAGTTAAGTATGTTAAGTTATTTTCTCTTTCAGATTCATGAATTTAATGACTTTTGCTGGGATAAGTGTGTCGACAAACCCGGCGCAAAATTAGATTCGCGCACTGAAACGTGTATCACCAACTGCGTAGAAAGATTCATTGATGTTTCACTACTTATTACAAACCGATTTGCACAGATGTTAGAAAAAGGTGGAGGCATGCAATAATGATTACCTAGTGCTCGAAGTTTGAATTAGGTGTTTTGGCGTTATCTGTTTACTATAAAAGTTGTAATTAAATGAAAATTCTACAAATAAATAGGAGTATAATCAATAATTACTTTGTGAGCAGAAACATTTAATTTTATGTTGTTGGGTTATGTCTATATTGTTACATTGCATAGTTTTAAAATAAAAATTAGTTATGTACTTTTGTTTATTTCATTTTACAAAAACATCAATCAGTTCAATCAGAGTTAATCTGACATTGCAAAGGATCAATACAATATGCATTTTTATAATAAATAAATATTATTTTCTTATTTTTAGGAGTTTTGATGTCCTCATGACTGATTTTGGAATGCTCATAACTTCATATAATTCATAATCTTCCAACTTTACCCAGTTTAGTATCAGTACGAGGATCAGCAGTAACTGTTTGAACAGCAACTAGTGCTTCATTAATCTTAGTCTGCAAGGTTCTCAGATCTTGAACAAACAGTAGTTTCAAAACATCAGACGGCTGATGTACAATATTGACTTCTGTTTTGGGTGAGTCTGGATGGGGGGCTGTTTTCAGAATCTTGGCAATAGCAGCTAGCCTTAATTTTGGATCAGAATGTGGACCAACTGCTGCAATAGTTGATACTCTCTCAACACCAGCTTTAAAAGCAGGACTTGAAACTGTAAAATAAGTTTGTGTTACAAAATGAAAATAAGGATAACATTATATAAAAAATAATCAGGCAATAACTTACAATCAAGATTGTCCAGTGGATTTGAAGATACAACACTAGGGGCAGCTTTTTTGTGTTCTTCTACCTTGGCATTTTTGTATTTTACAACTGCAAGAACAACAAAACATAACACATCTGATCTAGTGAAATTCGTATTTAGAAGATATTTTGTATTTACCATTATCAGCATATTCTAATCGAATAGCATAAGAGAGGATCCAGTTCAACTGTTCATTGAGGGTCCCATCTGCAGCAGGACTAACTAAATCTCGTTGATATGCATTGTAAGCTTCCTTCCAAGTATCTGCATCGATATTTCGTAGGCCCTCTCGTTCTTCTATTTTATAATGTCGTATCTTTTGATCTTCTAACCACAACACGACACTCCTATATTCTTTTTCGTCTGTAAAGGCATCACATGGGATTATTACAAACTAATTCACACACAGAATGATCTATGTTATTAGGGGTTATTATAAATATAATATTACCTTCACAGTTAAAAACTTCTGGATTTGGATGTCCTAATGCTGATAGCTTCAATTTAAACATATTACTCATCCTACAGATTGTATTACCTACTTATTTTATTTTATGTATTCAAGTAAAGTCAATAAAATTTAGAGCGGTGTCGCGATTTTTTTAAAACACATTTTCTTTTTGTTCTTTTGTTGTGCTATACAAAGAGGTTTAGTTCATACAGCCGTAATTAATGAATTATTCCATAAACTACTTTAAAACGTTATTTCATCATAGCTTGACGGGAATATATATTTTTCATTTAAACCAAAAGCGAACGTCAAAAAAGAAATTTGCAGTGGCTTATTGTTAACATTTCTCTCAATTAATTTATTTATTAAGGACAATCCCCAAAACAATCACATGCAACAAACATACCTCTATACACAGTTAAAATACCAAACTTTGACATCACTAGATGATGACGTCTTTGTTGTATACTATATCCATGGACTAATAATATACAGGGTTACTGGAAACCTTTGACTATATACATGTCTAGACGGAGCGTCGCGGTACATACGCTTCGCTCAAAGCGGCCGGTTTTTATCGAAGTGTGCGTGACAGCCGGAACGGGTGTCAGTGTGCGCGAAAGGTTGCCAGTGAATACGTAATTCCCGATAAAGTAGGGAAAAAATATTTAAGCACAATCACAGAACAACTAATGGCACAATACAATTTTAAAATGAAAATAGTAGTTTTAAAATGGCTTCGTTGTTAGATTTTATTTGTGTTTACGGTGTTTGGAATTGGTAATTGTTACCGACAACTACTAGGAAAGTATGTACCAACTCAACTCAGCAAATTATTCATCATAATTCGTAACATAATGTAGGTATATGTAGGTATAACGCATCAAAGTAGCTGGTGTGTTAAGAATTGATGGATGATTGAAAGCGAGAGCGAGTACAATAAAATTATGCGTTTATGGAAGCCTGCGTGTAAGTGATATGTTTGTATAGTATATATAATAGGGATGAAAGTAGGGTTGCCAGATGTCCGGTTTTAGAACGGACTGTCCGGATTTTTATAAGTTTGTCCGGTCAAGAAAACCTTCGTAAACCGGACAAACGATTGATTTTGTGGAAAGAATTTTTAGCGTGATGGAAAATGTATGGACAGACGAAAGAAATCGTCTCACCCGCCGTAGACGTCAAAAGTGAATTGTGCATTTTGTTTTATATAGCTGCTAGTTGCAAAGAATTCAAAGATGCGATCTAAAGCAATAAATCTTAATGGCAGTGGCACCGAGCACTAAATATATATAAAAAAATGATTAAACTATTAATTTAGCAACATAATTTACTACTTGTAAGACAAATTAACTGTAAGTAAATTTATTTGAATAAATAAAAATTACAAACAAATCCGGTTTTTTTTTCAACTTATCTGGCAACCCTAGATGAAAGAGGAACAACAGGCAGGATGATTTACATTTAATAAACAAAATAGTTTTTTAAAATTTGTTTTTTTGTAAATTATAAGCAAAACAATTAATGGCCTTCTCTTTGTATTTGTTTTTTAAATAACTTTCGTTTTGATGTTACACCATTTTCCATGTTCTCTAATTTCATAATATTTTGTAAATATTTTTCCACCACCAGCCTTATTAGGTGCACTTGATGTAGAAGACCGCATTAATGATCAGCTTGTACCTGGGATTGGAAGTAGGTCACCCTACAGCCAACAAAATTGCTCATTATTTTTGACAGGATTTTTTGATATGTCGTTAAAGATATTCGTGATCTTTTTAAAAAAATATATGACTAGGTACTTCAGCGCTTCTGCAGACTGAATACCATAGAGCAACACGAGCCTCCGGCGGACCGGAGGGGAGTAGCCATACGCAGGCGTTCCCCTCTGTCAAAGTATAAGTCCACGCGGACCTATGCGTACAATAAAACTAGTTGCAGCCCGCACTGCTCACTAGACTGAATCTAGTTGCGCGGGTAAAACGACGTCCTAAAAAATGCCGAATTGTTCAGTTTTTTGCTGCAAAAAGAGATCTGCCACGTCAAATTTACAAAAAGATGGCGTTACCTTTCATATGTAATTAATTTAGATCACATTATTACTATGTATTTCTCTTTATTCAAAAAAATACAATAATAAGCGGTCGTGTTGTTTCGGATTTGTTTACCAACTGAGGCCGCTTGCCCTCGTACAATATGTGGATCGGTCAAACGACTGATCCGAGTCTGTATCCAAGTTTACGCTGTCACTGAGCGATAGTGTTGTTATCATTTTCATCGATAAAAATGACAAAGGTAAAGTCTAGACAGCCACGTCTCTCGTGCATTTAATCATTTTTAGATTAGGTAATGTTTTCTAATTACAGACGTTGAAACTGCTAGAACAGTTTATTTTAGTTATTTTCATAGTGTCATGTCGTATGGCGTCCTACTGTGGGGAACAGCGGCTGATATTGAAACTATATTCATTTTACAGAAACGAGCAATAAGAGCAATCTATAAACTAGGATCACGAACTTCCCTAAGAAATCTTTTTAAGGAGATTGATGTCCTGACAGTTGCATCTCAATATATTTATAATTGTATAGTTTTTGTACGTTGCAACATCAACTCCTTTACTAAACACGGTGACGTACACAATTTCAATACTAGAAATAAGACAAAACTTGTAATGCCACTGTTCAGGTTACAGAAGGTACTTGGTTCTTTCTTGGGGCAAGGTATACACTATTACAATAAAATACCAAATTCTGTACTAGATTTACCTTTAGATAAGTTTAAAAAACATGTGAAGTCTTTATTACTTATAAAAGGTTATTATACAGTCAAAGAATATTTAGATGATAAATAGCCTGGTTATAATAAAAATCACATATTATATTTGAATCAATTTATTAAAATTAATTTTTATACTGATATGACAGCCTTTATCAGCATTGTCCTACAGATAACAAACAGCGTTGCATTAAATAGATCATTAAGTTTTTATTTAGAGTATCTTGAGTGTGTCATGCTCTCTTTACTGTCTCTGCGGTGGTGGCGTGTGCGTCGGGTCGTTACGTTCCCTAAAATATGGTTGAGCGAAGCGATGGCTGATTCATATGTCATGCTCGTGAACGGGTGCTGCCTGTGGAGGCTGGTCTGCTCTTGCATACTTATCTTATTTTTAGTATTATTAATTATAGTTTGACTTTGTTTTACCTAAACAATTTTTGACTTTTACTAGAGTACTGTAGTGGTGCTGTATGACATTGTGGAAATTGAAACTTTTACATAATTATCTGATGTAAATTTGTTAACTTACATTTTTTATTTTAACAGCATTGTCCTACAGATAACAAACAGCGTTGCGTTAAATAGATCATTAAGTTTTTATTTAGAGTATCTTGAGTGTGTCATGCTCTCTTTACTGTCTCTGCGGTGGTGGCGTGTGCGTCGGGTCGTTACGTTCCCTAAAATATGGTTGAGCGAAGCGATGGCTGATTCATATGTCATGCTCGTGAACGGGTGCCGCCTGTGGAGGCTGATCTGCTCTTGCATACTTATCTTATTTTTAGTATTATTAATTATAGTTTGACTTTGTTTTACCTAAACAATTTTTGACTTTTACTAGAGTACTGTAGTGGTGCTGTATGACATTGTGGAAATTGAAACCTTTACATAATTATCTGATGTAAATTTGTTAACTTACATTTTTTATAATGTTTTTTTACATGTTATGGTTGTCTTATATATATTTTTTGTGTTTATTTGTAATGGAAAGTGTTCTGCTATGATAGGGCATTTTCCAATATTTTTGACGCTGTAAGTGAGAAAAGAGCTGGACACTTGCTGAGTTTCTTGCCGGTTCTTCTCAGTACAAGATCTCCCGCCCAGAGTAGATTTACGAACCGATGGCATAATGACATTCACAAGAGCTACTTGTAGCCTAAACTGAATAAATGATTTTGAATTTTGAATTTTAATATAGTGAAATGTATTTTAATATAGTATAATAATGATACGTATCTGTTAAAATTGATTCAAGTTAAATATAAAACTAATTAAATATTTTTTTCTAAAGTTTTTGCGAACACTACACGTTGAAATGAAACAACTTTTACGGATTTACTCGCGTTTATTTTTCGCGTTTTTTTGTTTTGTGGAATGACATTTACTACCTGCAAGTAGAGGGTGTTGCCATGGGTTCCCCTGTTTCACCCGTCGTCACGGATATCTTTATGGAAGACTTCCAGGAGAGTGCCCTGAGCACAGCACCGGTAACCCCTAGGTTCTACAAGCGGTACGTAGATGACACTTTCACTATTCTGCCAACTGATAAAGTATCTGTTTTTCTAGATCATCTTAACTCTATACATCCAAAAATACAATTCACAATGGAGTTAGAGGCAGATAGTAAGTTAGCTTTCTTGGATATTTTAATCATTAGGAATCCGGACCATAGTTTGAGTCACACTGTGCATGTACTGTAAAGTAACCCATACAGATAGGTACCTCAATGGTGATTCTCACCACCATCCTAGACAGTTGGCTACTGTAGCGAAATCTTTGTTTGAGAGAGCACGCGGCATCTGTGACCACTAAAAGTACCACGGCTTTGTCACAGAAAACGCAATAAACCAACCACAGTCGAGCGCCAACCTGCTGTACTTCCATATATGAAAGGTGTCACTGACAAGATTGGTCAATCAACACTTACTTCAAGCCGCCGAAGAAGATCAACCATTTTTTACGACCTGTCAAGTACAACATACACCTTCAAGATGCAGGCGTGTACAAACTGGACTGCGACTGTGGGCTTTCTTATATCGGGCAAACAAAGAGAAGTGTAGGAACCCGCGTTAAAGAACATATAGCCGACGTCAAGCATAGGCGCGAAAATAAGTCTGACGTATGCGAACACTCCCTAGAGGGGCCCAACCATTACATCAGATTTGATAAACCACAAATACTCGTTAGAGAACAACGATTCATCCCTAGGATGATGCGCAAGGCTATTGAAATTAAAAAACATCCTAATTTTAATAGAGAAGATGGTTGGAATCTGCCACCAGCCTGGGATCCCAACATACAAAATATTAAATCCAAGCCCTAACACCATACTGCCAGACCAAAAGATACTGTAAGCTCTTTCTGCGTAAAACGCAACGCACCTGATGAAATTTAAATGAGGGTATACAAGCTACCAACTAATTATGAGATGACCAACACCTCAGTCTCCCTGTGACCACGGACCCTGCAAAGGGTCCGAAACGTCAGGATAAACATTAAAGTAATGTGTAAAATAAACGCAAACAGATCCGTAAAAGTTGTTCCTAATTAAATATATTACTAAATGACAACCTCCGTGACCTAGTGGTGTACATAGTGGACTACTGACCTCGGGGTTGTGGGTTCGATTCCCACAGAAGACAAACATTTATTTGATGAACTTTGCTAAGTTCATCACATAAATGTTGTTTGCCTTCGGTCTAAGTGTGTTTGTTTGTATGTATTATAAGTTTGTTTACAAAAAAGTATAAGTATATGTATTTAATATCCGTCGTCTAGTATCCAAAGCACAAGCTTTGCTTAGTTTGGAACTAAATGACGCTGAATGTAGTGTCTAAAGATTTTATTATATAAGTAGTTTATGTTATTATTGTTTTGATACATTATATCATTATTTCATTATATTATAAAAAGTCAGTTTACATGAGAAATTCAGCAGAAATGAAAATCAATTAATTTGTGCATAGTTTTGTTTTATTAAAAACGGATTCTAGGTAAAACATCAACATTCGATAATCCTTTCATATTTCTTTATTTAATAACTTTTGTAACTTACCCATGTAAACTGACTTTTTGAATAGATTCTGAATGATATCGTAATAAATAAATCCAAAGTCAAAGTCAAATATTCTTTATTCAAAAAAACTTTAGAAAAGTGCTTTTGAATCGTCCATAATTTTTTTACCTACTACCCATTCAGGACGTCTACTTTTTAGCTGTGGAGAAGAATGGGCGCAAAAACTCCACAGCTTTAATTCAATATGTAACGACATTTACAAAATTATATGCCGTTACTTTACCAAGTTATACAAGTTTAAAAAACCTTAACAATATATTGGATTAGAAATAGATTGGAGCATTTTAAACCCATGCTGTTTTGTCTTCAATGTAATCAGACACTTTATAATAAGCTTTTTTATAAAGCTTTTCTTTAATAGCGATTTTAAATTTATTAATATCTAGTTTTTGGATATTACTTGGAACTTTATTGTAAAAACGTACACACAGGCCTCTAAATGAATTATTTACTTTGTGGAGCCTAGTATTAGGTACTGCTAGTTTGTTTTCATTTCTAGTGTTTACATTGTGAATATCACTTTTTTTAGAAAAAGTTTCAATATTTTTATATACATACATTAGGTTCTCGTAAATATATTGTGATGCAACTGTCATAATATTAATATCTTTATTTATCCTTTTTATAACATCTCACCTGTGTCCCACTTTTAAACCATTATCCTAACCGAGTTCTCGAACTTATCGATACATGCATATCGACAATGTCGCAGCCACGGCAGTCGCAACTTGTCAATGTAGCTGCCTTACCCCCCGCAAAAAATGAAAGACAAATCTGTATAGGGAATAAACGCTATGGCTACTCCCCTCCGGTCCGCCGGAGGCCCGTGTTGCTCTATGCTGAATACACATCATGTGAGGCATAAATTAGACCTCCTTCATTCCGCAAATCGACCAATTTGTGGAACCATCATTATTCATTTGATTTCATGGATTCGATGCAGGCATGCACTTTCATTCGTCTGCATATACATCTGACTACACAACCTGCTAAGTAACCAATTATTTGTTCCTTGTATTCACACAATTCTATCTCATCCATAATTCGACTCATATTTAGATAATGGTTAGAGATCTCTAAGTAGGTAACAAATATATAAATCATAAACTACGCAACGTATTATTTCTTAATTTAAATCGTCTGTGATTTAAATAGTAAATTCGTCATAAAACAGTCAAAAAGCACTTTTCCGCTTAAATGTATAAAAAATCAAAATTATTTCTACATGATTTCAACTGTCTTCAATTTTTGACAAGTTTTTGAACGAAGAATTGTTTTTTTTTTTTTAGTGTAGTTTGTTCCTTGAGGAACCGGCTAAGGTCATAGACCATGCTGCCATGTCATTAGTTTAAGTAATACATAAATAAAAAATATTTTCATATATGATGATGATGATGAATGATATTAGAATTGGGAAGTGAGAAATGATATACCCCCAACCCCTCGAGTATCTCAGTAAAGATGTGGGGCTTTACTAAGTCCTCACGCGAGCTTCTTGAGAGAATTTGAAAAGTGACGTTGCACTGTTTTGTTTCATTTGCCAACACTTATGCACACTCACGAACACTTAACGGTTAATAATCCACCATTATTTCACATTAATATTCGACATAATACAAATTTTGGAAAATAAAGCAAAACCGCAAACATGACGCTTCACTTTCCCGCCAAGAAGTCCACGAAGAATTGTTATAATCTATAAAATGTCAATACGTCAAAATCGTATGTATTGTGATTATTCAAAAAGATTTTTTTAGAAGACTAGAAAACTGTGTTTCCTCACAAAATTAATATGTGCATAGAATCTCTGATTTTTTTACAATAACGGAGCCACCTCGTTTATACACATTCGCGCATAAATACTCTAAATCCAAGCCCACATACATATACCTTTTTACATATATACTTACGTACATTAAATTCAAACAAAATTATTATTTTACTCATTTCGAATATCGATACCATACCACAATAACAGATAAATAGTGTTTATGAGTAAGGGGGTTAATCAAAAACACAAAACAAGAGAAACAATAACATTAAAAAAAATAAAGAATGAATGATTAACGAATGGGATGATAAAATTGCCGTGTTGCCATTTTTAAATATCGCTAAAATAGAACACGATGAAACCTACCGATTTGTCGACCGATAAATTTATCAATCGGTAGTGGTAAGTATTTATTAAATTAAATTCATATTTCATATTCATAACAAATCTTTAATTTAATTAAATTAAAGATTTGTTATGAATAAGTAACATAGAAACTCGAAAATTTATTGCCTAAGTCTTCGTCCATATTATCTTTTATAATTTACAATACAAACAATGTGGCAATTTTAGTTGTTACTTTGGTCTGGAATAGTCGCCTTTTCGGTACATTCATGTGATTGTATAGGAAAGAAACGATTTTTGAAAAATATCTATTTATACGTGAAGCAAAAATTTTGTACCTCTTTTTACGAAAATTGCGCGGACGGAGGAGTATGAAATTTCGCACACTTATAGTTTATATAGAGAAGGAGTGCAAAATGCGCAAAATGCTAATATTTTTTAAAAATTATGCATAATAAATACATTAAATTAAATGAACATTGTTTCATACATTTTTGGAATAGAAGAGGAGCGGCCGAAATCTGTCAATTATCTTTTTAATTTTTTATTGCTTAGGATACAATCCGTGCAGCCTTAATAAAATATTGTTAAAAACAGCTTTTTATAAAAATTACGGTCGAATTTCGACCACTGGGTGACCACTAGTATCCTATTAGAGAGTGGTTGTCGGTGCTACCAAAATTGATAGGTACATCCTTTTTTCAGGAATCCGGTATAATCAATTTAAGGACTAAAATAAGGTTTTATATCACCGTCAAAATCGCTCCAAGTGCTTTCGCTTCAGTTTCGTGTTCAGATAGACAAATTGGCATTCGGTAAGGTGGTGCGGCATTGGCAGTTCACTTGGTCACCCTTAACTTAACATGATCCCGACCCTGTGTTTTTTTCAACAATGTTCTTTCTTTTAATACAACAAAAAGTATTAAATATTATTCTTGTCTCTCAAAGTCTTCGTTGTCTCAACGTCATGTATACATTTGACTTTTAACTATTTTATTTAAAAAGAACGTTATGGCGTTTTAAAAAATTGAATATTAAATCGAGTTAGTAATTAATTGATTGATTCGTTTTGTTATAACACTATCCATCAGTCAGTCGGTCTCGGTCTCGGTCTCGGACTCTCGGTCGGCCATTTTGTGTTTGACCGTCTGCCAGCATACTGTTCAACGTAAGTAGTTTCGTCGTACCTACTACCTAAGTAATTATTTAAACTAAATATTTAGTTTAGTTAAACTATAACATCGTTTTTGTACCCAAAATCGTCAAAGAAAGGATGATGATTGATTAGTAACTTAGTTTTGGTTTGAAATTTTATGATCCTAACCTTATTCCCACGTGCGTGACATGATGAGACCTAAAATTCATTTCATTCGTGGTATCTACCATAGTGTATACACAGTGATGGCCATAACGCGTCTGATTAATTATAAAATCAATGATTTCTTAATGTTTTAGTAGAAATAGTTCTTAATGTTTTAATTTCAACTGTTTCAGAATGGCGGACGCTGCTCCTGCCGGTGGACGTGGCGGTTTTCGCGGAGGCTTTGGTTCTCGAGGAGGCGATAGAGGTCGTGGGGGCCCACGAGGACGTGGACGCGGTCGTGGACGCGGCCGTGGTCGTGGAAAGGAAGACCAGAAGGAATGGGTGCCAGTCACTAAGTTGGGACGCCTCGTCCGTGAGGGGAAAATCGACAAACTAGAGAACATCTACCTGTTTTCGCTGCCCATTAAAGAATTTGAAATCATCGATTTCTTCCTTGGGCCATCCCTCAATGATGAGGTCTTGAAAATCATGCCTGTGCAGAAGCAGACCCGTGCTGGTCAACGCACCCGTTTCAAGGCTTTTGTGGCTATTGGTGACAACAACGGTCACATTGGTCTGGGTGTGAAATGCAGCAAGGAAGTAGCAACTGCCATTCGAGGTGCCATCATCCTCGCTAAATTGTCGGTTCTCCCAGTTCGTAGAGGTTACTGGGGTAACAAGATCGGAAAGCCTCACACAGTGCCATGCAAGGTAACTACTGTTATTTTTTTTTTCCAAATGTACATTATTCTAATGATGATAACTTTTATAATTTCATTCGTGGTATCCTCTTGAGGTTAATCCAATGAAGCTTTTTGAACGTCTGATTTAACATTACCCTCTTTCTTCTAAATTGAAGATTTCTGTGTAGATATATTAAAGGATTATTGATGTTTCAGGTCACTGGAAAGTGTGGTTCCGTCACTGTGAGGCTGATTCCTGCACCTCGTGGTACTGGTATCGTGTCTGCCCCAGTTCCTAAGAAGCTGCTTCAGATGGCTGGAGTACAGGACTGCTACACTTCAGCTCGTGGCTCTACCGGTACCCTCGGCAACTTCGCCAAGGCTACCTACGCTGCCATTGCCAAAACATACGCCTATTTGACCCCAGACTTGTGGCGTGACATCCCCTTGACCAAGTCGCCGTATTCTGAATTCAAAGTCTAGAAAAATGATGTGAATTGGAAATAAACTTTTTCATAATAAAACTAGACACTTTTTTTATTTTTATCCTGTAAATTTAATTAACAATATGGTTTAAAACCGTGTGGCTCATCTTGGCATGGCCACCATCACCAATTCTGATAGTATTAAAATACGTCTCAAAATATCAGTTTGTTGGCCTATACTGGTCGTAAGTACCTACATAGTATGCACAAAGTACAAAATTGTTAGTACTGTTTGTAGGTAGGATACCTGTCTGCCTCTTGTGTTGTTGCACATGCTTGTGTCGAGCCAAAATACTAATTTCAGTTGTGCTTTTAAAATATTGATTATTATTATAAGCATATTTTAAGATAGATGTAGCAACACAAACTCAAATAAGTATTTTGGCAGGACACAATAGTGTGATTTGAATTTTGTTTTATTTGCTTATTTGGCCGTGCTTGTTTACAAGATTGCTGCCTGGAATAATAAATATAAACTTAACCAAAACTTTAATTATTAGGCGACACTATTTGGTAAATGTTGAGACAAAGGTAAAAAACACATTCTAATTTTAACTTCTACTAAAATCTTTTATTTCTTTATCAAATAAATCAATTGTATGATCACACACTTTCTGCAAATCCTTGAGGCCTCGCTTTAAAACTTCCAGAGCAGGTGTTTCTCTTGATTGTATTCTAAAGTGCATTTTTAGTTCAGCTGGATGTGGCACTGTGTACCCGCAGAAGTCAACATCTTCACTGTAACAAAATAAATTGGTTACATACCTACTGTATTAGCTTCTATTTTTGCTACACCAAATCATGTTTTTCTTAAATTAGGTAAAGACATTTATCTGTCATTAATTTAAACAGTCAATAGTGTAGCCAGCGGCAAGGAAGAACTTTTGCTGTTGTTTAAAAAAATATATTTAATTATACTTACTAATTATTGATAATACATTTAAGAGCATTTCCTAGAGTATGACTTTCATTTTGGAATACATATGTGCGGCAGGTGAGTCCAGAATCTTCATCTCCAGGTAGCTATTATGAAAATGTATGTGTATCAGTGAATGTTATTAAATCAAAACATAGAGGTTAGGTTGCTTGATAAAATAAAGATTAGTGCAATGATGAATAATCATATACCTCAGATATCTTCATAGTAGCGTTTGATTAAAGTTACGATTGAGAATACAGACCGTTACAAGTAACAAAATAAATATCGAGATTTTTATTTATTTACACGGGTATTTTTTTAAGGTTATCTATTTTTTAATTTTGTTCTCCCGTTATAGAGGAAAGAGGAAGGGATCTAGCCCATGGAGCCAAATCTTTAGTTTTTTTTGTTTAATAATTATGGTGATGAAAATGATTAAGCCACAAATTATAAAAATCGGAAATTGATCCTTATTTCTCTGTCCAGAAAGATGATTAATGTATTATTTCTTACGTTTAAATAACT